>PVLD010000564.1:41814-105169 GCA_004027595.1 Dinomys branickii | reverse complement strand
GAAAAAAAACAAAAAGCATTAACAAAGAGACACAAAGTCGCTCAATAAACTTATAATCTTTCACCAGAAATAGTTCTACATTAACAGCCTAGGCTAAATTACTAGTCTGCCTTCATCTTGTACTTTTTTCCCAAATTACCTTGTAGTCCTTCAAATCTTCAATAAAAAGTTTTTAAAAAGAAGAACTCACCTTTACTGCATGAAAACTTATGATGGACCCCATGGCAGGTGTTTAATTACAACTTCATATGATTTGCCATCTCAGATATTAATTGACTTTTTCTGCTTTGGTTTATACATGGGCCCTTAATTTTATTCATGTACTCTTCATCTCTTCTGCTAGAGAAAAAGGAAGCCAAGCACGAAATGTGCCCCCAAAAAATACATCCAAGTATAAGTTCAGATACATTCTAGGATTCTAGGATTTCTGAAGCCCCCTTAAATCACTGATAAAAGAAACCCACATAGTGGTAGATGCAAGATTTCTCCATAGCAAAGACTCAGAGATGAAAACGTATTTGCAGGGAAGAGCTTGGGGTACTTGTCTAGAAATATTATTTGCATGCAATTATGCTTATTTGGGATGACCTGTAAAGCCTTCTATCAGAAAATTCATATCCCCTGGAAATCCTGCTTTTGAGGGGGACCTTTAAGAAATGCAGTGCTTGGACCAAAGTCTGAAAACTATAATGGGTTGAACATGTGAATACACTTGGACTTCACTTATGAGGCTCATGAACTAACTGGATTCTGACAATATGGGCTGCACTCTCCCCATTGTTTATCTCTTTCCATTGTGAAGCAGAGCTGTTTCAGCTCTTATAAAATCCTCAAACTCCCATTCTAATGGTTGGGTGGAAATGCAACTGAGGAATTTCCAGCAACTCTGTTTTGTTCCTTTTATCTCCTGTCACTTCTGCTTCAAGATGCCAGTCTTTTGTGGCCGTGATGTTAATCCACTGAATATAAGATATGAACATTCCCCCACCCCTAAACATCATATTCTTGCAGTTCTCCCACACAGATATTTCCATATACACTCATTTATTACCATCATGGTGACTTACCTTTATATCGATCTGACTGTCATCACTTCTTCCCTACCCAGCTTCCATTTCATTACCCATCAATTCAATTACTCTTTTGCCAATATCTCCAACTGCCTTGTCTTTCACAGGTGTATGCAGTGGTCTGTGTTCTGTTCCATTCATTATTTTCCACTCTGTTGGAAAGAATGGGTCAGTCCTTTTCATTATGCTGATGTTTCCTTTCTTTCTGCTTAAAAATTCTATAGTAAGATGTCAATTTATACTTGAAATACAAAATACATGGGAAGACAGTAAAAATTAATAAGTAATCATTTTATTTAATCAGTGTTGAACTATACAAAACTTCACAGTAGCATCTTAAAATGTGAGTATGTCTCTCAAAATCTAAATTTGTATTAGGCTTAAGTTTGCAATGACTATAAAAATTTTCTGACCAAGACTTTAATAGTGATCTCTTTGAATTCTTTTTTTTTTTTTTTTTTTGGTACTGGGAATCGATCTGTGAATTCTTACTAGTTCCCATGGAGAGAAAGTTGGAATACAATATCACTTAATAATATTTACAAGGGAGAAATCCCACCCACCACCTCTCTGGTCACTAAGGCAACCTCACTCCAGAGGAACCCCAGATGCCTGGCCCATCCCCCTACACTGTAGGATGGGCAGCCAGGGTGGTAAACACCTGGGACACAGCATCCAGAGGAACCCAGGGTAAATCTACTCTAACAAAGGGAAACACTTTGCATGTAACGCCCAGTTTACAATTGGCTCTATTATATAACTATAGACATTGTTCCTTTGTTCTAAAGTACAACATCAATAGTTACCACAGTTTATCAATTTCCAAATTATTCTTGATATTATCATTATTGCTAACTGTACTTCTGTAGCTAGGATATCGTATCTGTTGTAACCAGTTGATCTCACTTGTGTAATAATGTTGGGAAGCTTGGGGATGATAACTTCAGCACAGCCCTACACCAAAAGACTGGGGGCTGCGCCAAACAGAAAACAACACCCCACTCTGACTTAATTGGGAAGGTCAGATCTTGGGACAGGCACAAACCAAGAACCTCATATGCAGAAGATATCCATGAAGAACAGACTTTTCATAGAGAGGACTTCATACTAGTAATATAGCTACCTACTACCAAAAATCACAAGAATCATCACAGAAAAAAAATTTTTTGAAATAGAAAATGACAAGATGAAGGAGCAAAATGAAATCTCAGCCCCTCAACTTACCCAGAACAAGCCCAGGAGACATTGACATAGAAGAAATTGGAAGTCACACATCTGAAATTTCCAAAATGACACCGACTGAAGTAAAGAAGCAACTCCATGAGGCTATATAGGAAATAAGATGAGAAATAATCTCTCAGGTAAAAAACAAAATGACAACTATAGTGAAAGAATTGCTCACCATATCTAAAGAAGATGTAGATTTTAAAAAATAGAGGAGCATAGGAAAATGATGAAACTTTGAATGAACAATATAGGAAATAACAGAATGCATGAAACAAATTTCATTAAAAGCTGCCAAAACCTCTTGAACATTAAAAATAGGTCTTGCCAAGGCAGGAAGACAGGATTGCAGCTAGTGATCACAAAAGGAAAGATCTCTTAAAAATAACAAGGTACCAGGAAATAACTCAATAGCCGCAAGATGATTAAAAAAAATATATATATATATATATATATATATATATATATATACACATATATATATATATATATATATATATATGACTAATAGGTGTCAACAAAAAAGCAGGAGTCAACACAAATGACATAAAAAGACTATTTGTGAATGTAATAATAAAAAATGTTGCTTGAGACTGCATGTAAAAAACAACAACAACAAAATGCTGCTTCAGAAGTAATAGCAGAAAATTTCCCAAGTATGGGAAACGAATCTGATGTAATGGTAAGTAAGGCATATAGAACTCCAATTAGCCATAACAAAAATAAATCTACAACCAGACATACAATAATAAAGATCCCAGAAATTCACAAGAACAAAATATTAAAAGAATATTAAAAGCTGTTAAGAGAAAAGAAACAGATCATCTATAAAGGAAAACCCATCAAAATCACAGCAGACTTCTCAGTACAAATCATCAAGTCAAGAAAGGCTTGGCGTAAAGAAATTCAGGTTCTGAAAGAAAATAATTTCCAACCCAAACTGATATAACTTGTAAAACTATCTTTCAACATTAATAGAGAAGTATGATATTTCCATGACAAAGAACAACTGACTAACTTCATGACCACCAAACCAACCCTACAAAGAGGACTGAAAGATATTCTAGAAAGAGGTAAAATGACCACAATTCCAAAAACAACAACAGAAAGGAATCACCAAGCGGGGCAAGCAATTAAACATAGTAAAAGTAGGGAACCAACAGCAGGAAAATAATATGACAAAGATAAGCCAATACATATCATTTATAAGCATTAATGTAAATGGCCTCAATTCACTAATCAAAAGAAAAGGAAGAGCAGAGTGGATCAAGAAACAAAATCCAACACTATGTTGTATACAAGAAACACATTTAACTCAAAAGGAAATTCACAGACTAAAAGTCAAAGGATGGAAAACAATACTCCATGCAATGGGAATCCAGGAAAAAAGCAGGGATAACTGTTCTGTTTGCAGACAATGTGAACTTCAAACCAAAAATGATCAAAAGAGATAAAGAAGGTCACTACATATTCATTAGGGCAAAACTGCAAGAGGAATATATAACAATCATATGTGTATGAGTGTGTGTGTGTGTGTGTGTGTGTGTGTGTGTGTATCCAACAAATATGGGACCACCCAACCAAATAAGAGAAATAGTAATAGACATGAAAAATCAAATTAGCAATAACACAATTGTATAGGGGACCTTAATACCCCATTGTCACAAACAAATCAACTAGACAAAAAATCAGCAAGGGAATAACAGAACTGAAACAAACTTGTGAACAAATGGACTTAGCAGACCTTTACAGATTGTTACACCTAACAACTTCAAAATAAACATTTTTCTCAGCTGCACACTGGATGTTCTCTAAAACAGACCACATACTAGCCCACAGAATATGCTTAAGTAAATGCAAAGGAATTAAAATTATCCCATGCATATTATCTGACCATAGTGAAATGAAATTGGGAATCATTGACAAAAGAAACTACAAAAACGCCATAAACACATTGAATTTAAATAACATCCTCCTGAGAAACCAATGGACCACAGATGAAATTAAAGAAGAAATTAAACAATATCTACAATCAAATGAAAATGCACATACAACTTACTGAAACCTGTGGGATGCAATGGGTACAGTCCTCAGAGAGAAATTTACAGCAGTGAATTCTCACATCGGGAAAACAGAATGAGCACAAATAAACAACCTAATGCCTCACCACAAGCTTCTACAAAAAGAACAGCAAGTCAAGCACAAAGCCAAAAAAAGGGAGGGAATTATAAAGATGAGAGTAGAAATTACCACAATAGAGACTAAGAAAACAATAGAAAGAATTAATGAATCAAAGAGTTGGTTCTTTGACAAAATAAATAAAATTGATAAAACCCTAGCCAACCTTATCAAAAAAGGAAAGAAAAAACTCATATTCATGCAATGAGGAATAAAGAGAAGAAAAAAAAAGGGATGGAGCGAATGAAAGTAATACAGACCCTGTGAAACTTCAGAAGATCATCAATACCTACTTTAAAAATCTTTCCTCTGATAGGATGAAAAACACAGAAGAAATGGACAGATTTCTAGAAACATATGAATTACCAAAGCTGAATCAAGAAGATATCAAAAATATCAATAACCTCACACCAGGTAATGAAATTGAAAATATGATTAAAAACTTATCAACAGAGAAAAACCCACACTCTGATGGATTCACAGCTGAATTCTAGGTAAGTATTTATGCCACTGAGCTATATCCCTGGCCCTCACAGCTGAATTCTACAAGAAATTCAGAGAAGATTTAACATGAACACTTCTCAAACTCTTTAATGAAATTAAAAAGGAAGCAATTCTCCTTTAATACCTAGAGACAAGTACTATCCTGATACCAAAACCACACAAAGACCCAGCCAAAAAAGAGAAATAGAAGCAAACCTCCCTAATGAACATAGATACAAAAATCCTCAATAAAATACTAACAAATAACATGTAGTAAATCATCAAGATTATACATAATCACCAAATAGGATTCATCTCAGGAATGCAGGGATCGTTTAACATATGTAAAACAATAAATGTAATAAACTGTACAAAGAGAGCCAAAGACAAAAATCACATGATCATCTCAACAGATGTAGAAAAAGGTTTTGATAAATCCAACATTCATTCATGATAAAAACCCTATAGAAATCAGAATAAATGGTCCCTATTTCAATCTGATAAAAGTCATCTATGACAAACCAACAGCCAACATCATACTAAATGGACAAAAACTGAAAAGTTTCAATCTAAGATCAGGAACAAGAGAAGGATGTCCACTTTCACCACTCCTTTTCAATGTAGTTCAAGAAATATTAACCAGTGCAATTAGACAAGAGAGAAATAAAAGAAATAAGGATAGGAAAGAAAAAAGAAATACTTCAAAGATTCAACAACTGGGATCTCATCTCATTAAAAAGCTTTTGTACATCAAAAGAAATCACTCCAGGGAGTGAAGAGAAAACCCTTGACTGAGAACAAATTTTAGCCAACTGTCCCTCAAACAAAGGACTTCTATCTAGAATATACAAAGAATTGAAAAAAAGTCAGGCTCCCCAAACTCAAAGACCCAATCCAAAAATTAGCATCTGAGATGAATACAAACTTCTCAGATGAAGAAATGCAAATGGCAAATAAATATATGAAAAAATGTTCAACATAATTGGTTATTTGAGAAATGCAAGTTAAAACAACATTGAGATTACATTTCACCCCAGAAAGAATGCTTTTGGAAGTAAATAGATTGGAGAACATACTCATCAGTGAAAGAATTCAGACCAGCATGTGTAAACATTGCAGAAATAGAAACAGTAAATAAGATCTCAAAGGTACAATAGAGATTGTGAAAGGGAAAGAAACTGCTCAAAAGGAAAAAACTGAGATGGCAGAAAGGAGAAAAGAAGGAAAGAATATAATATATATACACACAAGATAGCTTCTGCAAGATAGCTAAGATAACTATACTATTAATTTCCATTAGTGCATTGAAAGGAAAAGTTACTGCTTATATTGCTTGACCAATTTTGCACGCCTATATCTGGGTATCTGAGTAACTACTTTGAAGATAACAATATGCAATAAAATAATAATTGTTAGTGAAATTATCATTATTTGCACGACATGATACTCTACATGGAAGACCCCAAAAACTCCACTAAAAGACTCCTAGAATTAATCAACAAATTCAGTAGCATAGCTGGATACAAAGTCAACACTAAAAAATCAATAGCATTCCTATACACAAACAACACACACGCTGAGAGAGAAATTAAGGAAACCATACCTTTTACAATAGCATCCAAAAGATTAAAATATTTAGGAATCAATCTAACAAAAGAAGTAAAAGATCTATATAGTGAAAACTAAAGTACTTGGAAAAAAGATATCAAAGAGGATTTGAGAAAATGGAGAGATTTTCCTTGCTCATGGGTAGGAAGAAACAACATTGTGAAAATGCCCATACTCCTTAAATTGTTGTACAGATTCAATGCAACCTCAATTAAAATAGCATTAGAATACCTCACAGATCTAGAGAAAACATTCCTGAAATTAATCTTGAACCAGAAGAGACCCAGATACCGCATCAAAAGAACTCCTGGGCAACAAAGACAAGAAAGGTGGCATCACAATCCTTGATTTCAAATTATACTACAAAGTTACTGTGATAAAATCAATATGGTACTGGCAAAAAACAGCCCCAAGGATCAATGAAATAGACTGGAAAATGAGGCCACAACCACAAACACACTCAACCACCTTATTTTTGACAAAGGGGCCAAGCAAGTTCACTGGAAGAAAAGTAGTCTCTTTAGTAAATGGTGCTGGAAAAACTCGCTCACCACATGCCAAAGACTGAAACTAGACCCATGTCTATCGCCATGCACCAAACTAAAGTCAAAATGGATCAAAGGTCTAAATATTAGAACAGAAATACTAAATCCATTGGAAGAGAAAGCAGGTAAAAATCTTGAAGACATAGGAGTAGGCAGAGAGTTCACGAACAAAATCCAAACTGCAAGGGAAATACTTCAAAGAATCAACAACTGGTATCTCATCTTACTGAAAAGTTTTGCACATCTAAAAACATCACCAGCAGAGTAAAAAGAAAACCCACAAATTGGGAAAAAAATTTAGCTGCCTATCCCTTGTACAAAGGACTTTTATTTAGAACATATAAGAATTAAAAAACATCAGCCCCCCCCCCAAAATTCAAAGACCCGATACTAAAATGGGCATCTGAGATGAACGCACACTTCTCAGGTAAAGAAATACAAATTGCAAATAAACACATGAGAAAATGTTCAACATCATTAGTTATTCTTGAAATACAAATTAAAACAACACTGAGATTCCATCTTACCTCAGGAAGAATGGCTATCATTAAGAAATCAACCAATAACAAATGCTGGTGAGGCTGTGGGAAAAAAAGAACCCTTGTCTACTCCTGGTGGGAGTGTAGACTGGTGAAACCACTGTGGAAATCAGTTTGGAGATTCCTCACAAAACTAGAACTAGAGGTCCCATTCAAACCAGCTATGCCCCTCTGGGTATTTCCCCAGAACTGAAAACATCATATCACAGTGATATATGTGAACCCATGTTTATAGAGGCAAAATTTGTAATAGCTAAATTGTGGAAGCAACCCAAATGATCATCAACTGAGGAATGGATAAAAAAGTTGTGGTATTTTTACATAATGGAATATTACTCAGCTATAAAGAAAGATAAACTGGAAGCTTTTATAGGAAAATGGACCCAACTAGGGACTGCACTCAGAAGTGAAATAAATCAGACCTGCACGTGTAAACATTGTATTGTCTCACTAGTGTAAAACCTGAAAGAGTGAATAAAATCTAGGAGGTACAATAGACATTGTGAAACAAAAGGAAACTGCTCAAAAGGAAAGAACAACTGGGACAAGGAAAAAGAGAAAAGAAAGAAGGAGAAAATATGTATATATGTATACACAGAATAGCTAACATAGTTTTACTACTGACTTTTATTGTTCTGTTGAAAGGAACAGTTGTTTAAGTGTTTGATCACTTTTATATGTCTATATTTGTTTATCTGAGTATCCAATTTGAAGATATCAATATGTAATACAACATTGTTAATTTCCCATCACCTTGTCTGAAATTCTGTATTGTTTGTAATGTTTTTGTGTTGTTTTCTAAATGTATGTGCGTTTGCTAATGTTTTCATTCTTTTATCTTTGAAATAAAAAGTAAAAAATATAATAACCATTGTTAATTTCCTATGATCTTGTTTTGAAATTCTGTATTATTTTTATCGTTTTTAATTCTCTTTAAAATAAAACATAATATTTACAATTTACAAACTTTTATCTCACGAACAAATTTAACTGAAATATCGTAACAATCTAGGGGAATTTTGAATCCAAATGAACTTTTTCATTTGAAAGACATCAAAATAAAGATGGAGCTTTAATTTGCAAGGCTAGACCAGCCCCTCTCAACTGACCCTGACACCACAAGAAGTACATATCACCTACAAAGAACCAGATCTGTGAAATTAATGCAAAGGCTGAGATTTGGAGCTGCTCCGTCAGGCTTATCCCCACAGCAGCCCCATGCTAAATGTTTCTGCGCCCACAATCTCAGCTGCACTCTGGGATTCCTGCTGCACATCCAGGGTATCTAATACATGAACATCTCCTGCTGCCTCATAAGTTCCCTGCCCACAAACAACAAAAAGGTGTTTTGGTCTGTTTTTTGAGATCCAGGATGGAGAGCAACTGAAACTTGCCCAGCATTCTTATCATCTGTAGAGTACCAGAGCAGGCCATTAGACTTGTTCCTTTTAGCTACCTTCGGAAGACCCCAAGAAGACTGCTCAAGGTGTATGCCCATGGGCTCTGCCCACAGTTCACCCAGAGGCCCAGAAAGGAATTAACAGTGTGTGGCACATGCTGCAACATATTCTTGGGCACTCCAGTTGAGAGATCAGCTTTGTGCTATTATTAATTATCCCCTCTTGCACTTATTTTCAACCTTGCTCTTATTTTGTCTTTTACATTTGCAATTAAACCAACTCTATACAGCATTATAAAACAAAAATTCACCTTTACTGATTCCTCATTTCTCCCTCCAGCTACCATTCTACGTCTGTTTTCTCCAAGCAGCTAAATTTCTGGAAAGAGTAGTCTACACTTTTCTCTACATTATTCCTAATCATTCTTTTCTCAACCCATTGTAATCTAGATTTTCATGAAACCACACTGGCAAAAGTTATAAATAACCTTCTGATTGTTTTATCTGTTTAGTTATTAGTCCTTATTAGCATTTGATGGGCTGGGGATATAGCTCAGTGTCATAAATGCCTGCCTGGCAAGCGCAAGGTCCTGAGTTCAATCCCCACTACCACAAAAAAAAAAAAAGCCTTGAGCATCTGATATGACTCATCATATCTCCCTTGTAGGAACATTCTCTTCTCTGGACACTAAATTTTAAATAATAAATATATGGGACACTGGATAGCCTATGGTGAATATATAAGTCACAATCTCTGTCCTATTGAAACACAAAAGGAAATTATGTTGAAAAACTGATTAAGCTGGGTGTGGTGGTGCATGCCTGTAATCCCAGCACTTGGGAGGCTGAGGCAGGAGGATTGTTTTGAGTTGGAGGCCAGCCTCGGCTACAAAGTGAAGTCAAGGCCAACCTGAACCACATAGCAAGACCCTGTCTCAAAAAGATAAATAAGAAAAATTATCAAAGTTCAAGAGTTTGTCTGAAAAAATAATCATTTCCTTGATACTGAAATCAAGATGGAATTTATCACTTTGGTTTAATGTATATAAATTTCTGAGTACTCTAAAGTATTCCTTTATAATAAATTTTTAAAAATAATGTCTTACACATGCCTGTAATCCTAGCACTTCGGGGGGCTAAGGCAGGAGGGTCGTCAAGAATTCAAGACCAGCCTGGACTACATAGTGAGTTCAAGGTCAGCCTGAACTATTTAGTGATATACTGCCTCAAACAAACAAACAAACAAAGAACAGACATGGTGATTTCATTGGCTCTTAATGGTGGAGTATTTGCAAGTATTGATTAATTTAATCCTGGAAGACTGATTTCCAGTGATCTCACAATTTCAAGGTTAAAGCACCAAGAATCGTAATTGGCTAATAAATCCTGCAACCTTTCGAATTATGTGTTATATACATGTACTAAGTGCACACAAGGAATGTAAACACGTACTGCATACATGTACATGCATACATGCACACACACAAAAAAGGGAAGGGGATCAAGAGTTTGCAGGAAGAGAAAGGGAATTTTAAAAAGGAATTCTGGATGTATTATGTACATATACCAACTCCACACAAGGAATGTACACATTATGTACCACAAATATTATGTACATTATGTACTAAAAAATCCTGAAGCCTTTCTCTATTATATATGAATCAATTTCCACAAAGACTTTCGATCTTACCCAATTTATGTATGAATTCTTTGCCTAAATTATCTTTTTTTTTTGTCTTTGTCTTTTTGAGACAGGATCCCACTACATAGTTCAGGCTGGCCTTGAGCTCCCTTTGTAGTCTAGGTTGGCCTCGAACTCACAGTGATTCTTCTGCCCCAGCCTCCTAAGTGCTGGGATTGCAGGTGTGCACCACCACGCCCAGCTGCCTAAATTATCAAAGGAACTCAAACCTTCAAATGTCAGCACAAATGCAAAATGACAATTTACCTTGAAGAATAAAACTTTGAAAAAAGAAAAAAATAACAGGATTCCTTGAATAATTTATTTACAGTATAGGAGATTGAACCCAGGGCCTTTGTACTGAGCTTCATCAAAACACGTGTTCTTTTTTAAAAGATAGTCTTGCTAAATTGCCCAAGCTGGACTCAAACTTGTCTTTCTGCCTCAGCCTCCCGGAGGAGTGTTGAAATTAAAGGCATTCACCACCACTGGATGCCTTCAGTATTTTGGAATTTTACTTTTTCTCATAGGAAGAACTCCCTGTCCCTTAACCGGGGATGACTGGATGTCCCCGCAAAGCCTTATGAAGTCATGGGGGTGGGTTCTATGTGGGATTGATTCATGCTCCAATGCTGGGTTATGGGTATAAACACTACACCAGCCTGGGGTGGGCAGCCTACAAACAATATAAGGGAGAAAGAGGCTTGTTCTTTCTGCTCCTGTCCCCTTTGCTCTCGTTGCTTTTGCTGTTTTCCGCCGTCATGAACTGTTGCTCTCTGCCTTGGTGCCAGCCAGGTATGGACCGAAACCTCCACAAACTGTAAGCTAATAAGCCTTTCCTTTCTTAATTCTGAGTATCCGGTATTTTTTCTCAGCAATGAGAGAAAAGTATTCAAGACAAACCAATATAAAGAATATGATAAAACTGAATTCTAGAATCTCACAATCTAGTCAGAAACCAAAGAAAAAGCAGGTTTTGTATTAGCATAAAGCTCATCTAGAATGTCTTTTAATGCTTCTTCTCCCTTTATCTTTCCCGAAATTACCTAGGCTGGCCTCTATTTGTTATCCCCCTGCATCTGGCTCGCAAGTGCTGGAATTTCAGGTGTGTTCCACCATGCCCTGTAGGCTGTGCTTCGTATTGGTGTGAAGTTCAAAACTTCAAGGTCAAGCCATGGGGCTGGGGATATAGCTCAGTGGCACAAGCACCTCCCTGGCAAGCACAAGGTTCTGAGTTTGAGTCCTGGTACCAAAACAAACAACAGAAAACAAGGTCAAGCCATGACCTTTTATGCTAGGACCTAGCAAAAAGCTCTAAGTCAGGAAACACAAGATTAAATTTATTTTTTCGATGATTGTCATAAGTATGTTTGAAGCAGAATAAGTCCAGAACAGCTGTAGAGGCAGTGAAAAATAAGAAATGCGGACAGTGGCAAAGCAGCTCAGAACGAGACGAGAAATCAGACAGGTGTTTAGGAGTTGATGAATCACTAGGACTGGGTCTATTCACCAGTAAATCACAGTACCTACTTCAGAGCAGGCACTCAAGAGACACTGTGTAATGAATGAAAGAAAATGAATGAGCACAGCATGGCAGCAGGCAATTTTGATCGCCAAATTTAGGCCCAGCTCGAGCAATTTAGTGAGACTCTGTCTCAAAATATTTTTAAAAGAGCTGGGGACATAAACGAGTCCAAAGGCCCTGGCACTCCCCCCCTACACACCTAGAATAGTGGTTGACCAAGTGTAGCAGTGTAATATCAGAAGCCCTGCAAGCTAATGTATGCTCGCCTTACGAGAAACTGAGGGCTTAAACCCCTTTTCAGATGGCTTTAATCCTGCCCAACCCTATGAGGTAGCATTACTTCTATTGCTCAGGTGAGTAAACCAGGAGGCTCACAGAGGTAATGCACCCCGCCTGAGGGTCTACAACAGGTCCGAAACTAGACTGGAGGGTCCGATAGCCAAGGGCCCCTGCTTAAAACTTACAACGCTTAGCCTAAACAGAAGCTTACCTAGTGTAAAGGCTACAAGCAGGGAAATCCAACAAAAAGTTGGCAACTTCGATCGGGAGGATAAACGGACCTCCTAGAAAGTCCCCGCCACCCTGTCACAAGACGACCAGCGTGGTGCGTCACAAAAGCACAAAGCTTCCTTGGCTGTCCCCTGCGGGGGCGAAGCCTAGCTTCAGCGGAGCACAGCGACCACCAACGCAGTCCCAGAGCAGCTCTCGAGCGCCGCAGCCGGGACAAAGACAGCAGGGTGGAGCAAACTCGCACAGGCGCACCGCAGGCGTCTGTTCCTAGCCTGCTCGGTATTCAGCAACATATAGAGGTATGACGTCATTTCCTGCCGCAGGTAGTCAGTGCTTCCGGGTCACAGTCACTTTGAGCCTGTATCTGGGGGTGACTTCTAGGCGGCGGTGCGCAGTCCATCCCCTCCCCCTTCTCGCAGTTCCGCGCGCGTTCCTCCTTCTCTACCCTCCTCTAGGTTTTTCTCCCCGCTTCGGCCCCCGATCGCTTGGGCTCAACGCGCCGTGGCCCGCCGCTGCATTTGGGAGGTGGGTGAGGTGGCATAGAGAGCCCCGTTTTGCCCCTACTTCTACGTATCCACTCACCACCGTCGCGCGGGTGTCCACTATTTTGCCCCTTCCGCCATTTTCCTGCCACGAAGGTCGACTAATTGCGCTCTGGGTCTTGCGCTCTTGAGGGCTGGTGACCGCGGAGGCGGGGGATTGTTTCTGGGCCATGCGGGTAGGAGAAATTGGTGGTGACGAACGTGTGTTAGGGAGTCGCTCACTAGAAGCAGGTGGGAGACGGTTTTGATGGGTGGTGGATAGTGTAGGGGTGGCAGTCGTAGGCCAGTGAGGGTTCATTTTAGGGTTTTTCTTTGGAATGGCGAGCTTAAAATTGAGAGGTCTTGACAGTGTAAAGATGCAATTGGTGGAAAACAGGGATTTATTTATCTAGCACGGTTTTAAAATATAAGTAGCTTACTCAAAAGGCTTCATTCATCCATGAGTTCGGTATGCCCTGTTTCTTTGCCCTGAGGAACTGACACGTAGTAGGCATTCGGTGATGGTTTGTTTACTAAGTGAATTATGGAAGGCCCAGTTGTCATCTTCTGTATACCATTTTCTGTTTTCATGTAAATTTTTTAAAATGAAAATCATGATCTGGTAATAAGCTTTAAATAGTTATCTGTGATACTGGTCTCTTAAATCCTAAGATGAGTTTTAAAGTAAATGAAAAAATAAAAACGTATGTTTTGGAGTTCTGTACATCTTTAATCTCATATATTTGTACAAAAGTAATTTGAAGATTATTTGAGAGTAGGGAAAATTTAGAAGATAAAAGTTTGCTATAGAATTTAGATCTCAGAAGGCTATAACGTCTTTTTTGTTCGACTTTTTTTTTTTTTTTTGGTCTTTTTAGTACTGCTTTATAGGAGAGGTTGCAAGTTTCCTGATTGTTATTTTTAAAATAAAAATTGAGAATAGATTTTCCTTCTTTGGGAAAAATTCGCAAACCATTTAGGATAGATTTCTGAAAGGACCAGGACATAGGGTAATGTGAAATAAGTTTCAAGAGGAAAAAATGTCAGTTTTATTAGTACCTTTTAATATTTTAACCTTACATCCATCAATTGATAAATACTGATAATAAAACACCTTATTTTTTTAACTAAGAGACCAAACTTGATGGTCCAAATTAATCATTAGCTTTAATTTTTTTGTGTGTTTTTATTTAAAGTACTTCGGATACGATAATGTTTAGTAAATATTTAAAAACATAATAAAAAATTTGAAAAGTAAATATTAACTGCCATGTAGACCAGTAATTGTACTGCTATCTGTATTCACACTGTCGTAGAGGGGGCCGGGCATATAGCTCAGGGACACAAGTGCCTGCCTGGGAAGCGCAAGGTTCTGAGTCTGATTCCCGGTTCCAAAAAAAAAAAAAAAAAACAACAAGAAAAGAACATGAGATTCACACTGTCGTAGTTCCTAATACCTAGTGTAAATGTTTTTGATATAGGAAAGATGAATGGGCGGGCTGATTTTCGAGAGCCAAATGCAGAAGTTCCAAGACCTATTCCAGGTAACTATGATATTCAGTATTTATAATTAGAAGCACGTTCTGTGTAAAGCAAATTTCATTGCCTGAGTAACAGTCACACAGGGCCCCAGACTTGATTTAATGCTCTGTTGGTGCCATCTTGAAATTCTTAGTAATTTCAGTGAAAGGTCTTGCATTTTGATTTTGCACACAGTCAAAAATATTATGTAGCTACTTCTGACTAGCAGGTAGTGCTACTAAATTTTGTTTGAAGTCAAAGTTTGCCAAAAGTATACAAACCAATTAATTTATGACTTAATTTTTTAAAAAAATGCTGGGTGTCTTTTCTTAAAATTTATACTAAGCTAATTTTTCAGTCTTGGTTTTATTACTGGAATTTTATATTTTCCAATTTTCCTTGGTGAAAAGTCATAGGGGTCGATTACATTCCGACAGAGGAAGAAAGAAGAATGTTTGCAGAGTGCAATGATGAAAGCTTCTGGTTCAGATGTGAGTTCACTTTTCTTATTTGTACCTGAAATTTTAACCTGAATTTTTATTTAAAGTTAGAGGAACTCCATACAGAAGAAATTGTCACACTTTGGCTTAGTATGGTTGTTACTGAAAGAGATTGATTAAGGAAATAGAGATATGCTCATTTTAAAGTAGTTGCATAGTTTTTTTCAAAACCATGGGTCAATTTTGTGAATAATTGTAATATTTACTGAGTGTACATGGATTTTATAAAAACAACCCTGTGAGTATGGTCACTACTGCCCTTACTTTACCGATGAAGGCATTAAGGTTTAGAGATGTTAAATGAGTTCACTAGTATTTCATAGCTGGAAGGTCACAATGTCTGAACGTGAAATCAGGTATATTTGAAACAGAAACTCCTGATTTTAATTCTTTTAACCACTACATAACAAAAACTAGTTAGCTCTCATTTTATTATCGTGAAATGTTACTATACTACCAACTCTTGATTTCTGTCTAGGAAGCTTATATATCAAGATTTAAAAAAAAAAATGTTGAGAGCAATACATAAAATACTATCTTTTACACAAAACCTAATATTGCTTCACCTGAAAATTATAGTCCTTCACAATTGCGATGTGGTAATTGAAACAGGAGAGATGGGTGAAATTTTAAAGTGCAAGAGAGCAAATGATAAGGAAGGTATATTTTTTCATCAGTCAGCCCAGTGTGTATACTTACAATGTACTAAATACATTACTTGGAAAATTAAGTTTCATGAGGTAGTCGTTGACGTGATATAGTTGAAACAAATCTAACACATAAAACATACAGGAAAGATTATGTTCATGCTGCAGTGAGAATTATAAGAGATAATTGTAATTGAACAAAGGCAGAATGTACAATAACTTGATTGCTATTAGAGCCTTAAGAAAATAAAGCAGTAATGAAGTGCTAAAAGTTTGGCCTAGATGTTTTAGGTTCTTAGGCAGTGGGAATAATGTAAGTTTGTTTTCAGAGGAAGATTATTGTGCATTATGGGTTACAAGAATGAGAAGTTGTACTTGGTGAGATCTATGTGCTTTTGGTGATGACTCAGACATATAGTGTTGAGAAGTAGTTGACTACATTGCCATTTGGACTGGAGAAAATGAGCTGGTAATGAAAGATTTTTGAAAGGACATGTAGGATTTCAGAGAGATTGAGTAATAGGCAATGAAGGAAAGGAGTCAGGGAATAACTTCTAGATAGTCCAGTTTAAAAGATACAGTTAGAATTTTTATTTGTAGGAAGAAGTATTTAATATCATTTTGCATTCATGGTGGAACAAATTTCAATCTTGATGACAGGATTAAGAAAAAGACAAGTCTGGTGATAGTTAGGGATCATAATGTTAGGCTAATGGTGATATAAATACTGTGCTATCCAGGTTTACTTTAGGCTGATAAATTTATGCCGTTGCTTGTTTAACATTCTAAACAGCTGTAACCCTATGTTAAAAGTACATTAAAGGTCTTTGATCTATAGACAGGATTTCTATTTATGTCTGATTGTTAATAGTAGTGTTGCGGCAAAAATCAGAAATCAGGTCAAACTCCCCAGGGGATCCAAAAACTCATTCAGAACAAATGGAGTTTTAATTAATTTTAATTTAGGATCAGTTTGGACCGGTCATTGCCCCCCATTCCCGACCAGAGAATGTGGCCCTTAACTGCCTTTGTTCTCACCTTATATACATTTTTGGGTTCCATGATAATAGCTTGGAATGTCTAGGCCTGGCCATAGTTGTTTACCTTGCACCATGTGACCAGGTCAGGCTCTGGCCATAATGATATATATACTTTAACAGTTCAGGCAAGGAGAAGAATTCCAGGACAAAGTCAGAACTGCAAAGTTAACCCTTTACAATCCTTCCAGGATGTTTCTCAAGACACATTTTGAGGCTTGTCTGTCTTAAAATGTTGTGCTAAAAGTCACTGCCCATTACAGTAGGACATGTGGTATATGAACAGTAAGAAATATAATTTTTATATATTAAAATAGATTAATCTCAAAGCATGTAGTAAGGATAGGCTGAAAAAACAGCTTGTTAATTGTGTATTATATCTGGTTTACTGGGAAATTACAGCAGTCAAAAAACTAACTAGCAGCAGTTACAAAAGCAATTGACCTTTTTTTCTTTTGGTGGTACCGAGGGTTGAATCCAGGCTTTTGCCCTGAGCTACATCCCCAGCCCTTTTTTAAATTTTGAGACAGCGTCTCATATGTTGTTACATTGCCCAGGCTGAGCTTGAACCTGTGATCTTCCTGCCTCAGCCTCACAGTGCTGGGATTATAGGCATGCAATGCCATGCCTGTCCACTAATTGACTTAAAGCAGAAATATCCTAGCTATTGTATATTATAACATCAGGCATTCAATGCATATGAAATTATAGCTATAACCAGATGGTAAGAAAGTCAACATATTATGATCAGGAGAACTTGATAGACGTGTTAGGAAATTTTGTACTTTAACATTTGTATCTTCAGCTAAGGTATTCCATGTAGTATGTGACATTTCCATATTATGTAAATGAATAATGGAATTCATATTACTGTGGAGAATATCAACTTGGGGCTGTTAATGAGAAAAGGATTGTGAGGAAAGCAGGAATATGTAGAAAAGTACTGATGGTAATTTTTATACCTTTTTGAGATGTTAAATGTATTCATCTTGCTTTAAAATTAGATTTGTTGATTTAGACTTTTTTCTTTAAGATAATGTTTTGTCCTCTAATCTACTTTCTGTTAATCATAAAGTGTGACTATGATAGTATCTTATCTCCAGTTGTTTAAAATTGTGGCCCTGCATACTATCCAAAAACCAATGTGTCTGTGGTCACATACATACAAGTAGTTAAAAACTCAGTACATAAAAGATCAACTTAGTTCCATATTATATTAGTTCTTAGTTGCATATTACAGTAGCTCTCAGCCTCTGGAATTAATAAAAAGTCATATTAATTCTGATTTGCGTCAGTTTTCGATTGTATGAAAATAGTTCATACATTTGTACAACTGAGTTTCATATGAAAAGTAGGATTAAGGAGACCATGTACTTGATTTCCCCTGACTATCCGAATTCAAATCCTAGATTCTAGCTGTGAGATTTTGGATAAGTTCCTGTCCATATTCTTGTTTCTTTATCTGTAAAACAGGTATAACTACCTATCACATGAAACTGTTATAGGGACTAATTCATTAATTCAATTTAATTGTATAAAAGTTTGCTATCTTTACTAAGTGACTATTGTGATTAATGAAATGAACATTCCTATTAAAAATTGTGAATTATGAGTAGCATTCTATTGGGAGAGGAGAAGAGTGCAAGGAATTGTAGGGATCCTTGTATATGACTTTGTAGATTATCAGATTATTCTGATTAAGAGGACCCAAGAACCTTTGAAGTTTTTTATTTTTACCATTATCTTTCAATGTGACATAAGATAAAATATGAGTTAGGCCTAAATCATTATCCTTTTATAACAAGAGAAATTAAGAGGTATATGCAAACGGGGTGAATGGAAGAACTAGTATTAGAATCTCCTTAACCTGATTGTTGCTTTTTGCATTAACTGAAGAAGCATTGTCCATTGCAGAGATGGCTAGCTAAATCACTTTTTATCCTTACGTAATTCTTCAGTGCTACATGTTGCAATCCTTGAACCAACCTGAACTTACACTGTAATTTCAAGGGATTTGTCCTTTGAAAAACCTTAAATCATAATACACAAAGGCATCTAATAAGCTAGTGTTAAAGAAACCATTTTCCCAACCAAATTAAAATCTATTAATAAGTAGAATAGTAAGGAGTCAAACCTTAGGGTTTCTACCCTTTGTGCCCAATAGTGGAGCCCTATTCCAAAGTTAATGGATTTTTTCATAAAGTTTCTCTAACAATTCAAATGTCTCAATTATTTCAGTGCTTAAATTGCCCATGTATAATTTAAACCAGAGTTGAGCAAACTGCAGACCTTGGATCAAATCTTTTTGTATGCAGCAAACTAACAAAATGGTTTTTACATTTTCAAATAATTGAGGAAAATGGAGGAAGATTATTTCATTGCATGTACAAATTACATAACATGAACATTTTTTCATCTGTACATAAAGTTTTAATGGGAACACAACTATGTTCATTTGTGTATGTATTGTCTGTAGGTGCTTTTGCCATAAAACAGGAGTTGAGTAGCTAGAACAACAAATGGACCCCAAAGCCTGGATATTTATCATTTGGTTCTTTATAGAGCAAGTTGCCAAGCCCTGGTTAGGAACAGCATTGTTTACTATAGTAGCCACTGACCACATGTAGCTATTTAATTTACAGTGAAAGGATACAAAGCAAAATCAGGAAAAGGAGCATGGGGTGAAATCCAGAGGAAACCAGGCACAAGCTTCTCAGGGTCTTCTCCCAGTGGAGCCCTGCATTAAGGATGTATTTAATTTGCCAGTGAGTAACAATTCTCATAAATGTTAACTTATGGAACCTCATTACAAACTCAGTGTCAGGGGAATTTTTATTGGGGGTTAGGCACTCTCAGCCTAATAAGTACCTAAATAGCAGATTCCTAGATAAAAAGCAGGTGTTCGGTGTGAGTTGTGTTTGCATGAACAGGTTAGGCATAGTGAGCCACTGCTATCAATTTAGGGAACTATTTACTAGTCAAGTGCTCAAACCAAGCTGCTTGCCACATTGGTCACCTAATGCATTAGCAACTCCCATCATAGCAGAAAATTGTTACTGCTTGTGTAAAGAACAGTGATTTATAGCTGTTTTTAAGTTGTAAGTCTGTTTGAAGTTGCGATAACAGCTTTGGATTTTTTTCTACTCTGGGTTAATAGTCAATACACATGTAGTATTTTCACGCAGTTTTAAGGACTGTTAAACATACATACTTTTTTATTCTTGCCCCAAGCAAATGTATTTTGGTTCAGTGTAATGCAGAATTTAGAAGCTTGAAATCTGGTATTAGATTTCATTAGATTCTGAGGCCTGCCGTTGAACTAGCTATCTGGCGTTGAGCAAGTTTCTTAACATCTCTTAAGCCTCAGTCTCCTTATCTGTAAAAGGGTGATACCATCATCTACCTTGTAGATACTGTGATAAAAAGTAATGAGACAGTGCGCATAAGACACTTAGCATGCTGTGTGGGATTTAGTCGTTACTCAGAGCAGCTTATTGGTAATTTTCTTCTAGCCTCTCCTGTATTGTTTTTTTTCCTCCTCTAACTTCAGAAGTAGCTTTTAGTGAATGTTGTATTAGTTGATTATTAATGTATTGCTACCACTTTTGGTACATAATAAGTCTAGGTGGTTCTAGAATTATGTTGTTTAATATTTTGTAATGTTTTTAACTTAAAATGGTCTTTTTGGGCTGGGGATATAGCTCAGTGGCACAGTACCTGCTTGGCAAGCATGAGGTCCTGAGTTCAATTCCTGGTACCAATAAATAAATAAATAAATAAATAAAATAAAATGCTCTATTTTAACCATCTGTATATACAGTATGGGTTTTAAAATGAAACAGTCTATTTTAAATATCTTAGTTGTAAAATTTATTCCTAGATGGTTTTAATATTAATTCCCTAATGAACTCAAGATAAAATCTTTTTCTTTTGTTAATATTGACAAGTTCTTTTTCCTCCCATAGCTGTGCCTTTGGCTGCCACAAGTATGTTGATTACTCAAGGACTAATTAGTAAAGGTAAATATTTAAACTTTGAATTTAGTTTTTGGATATGTTTATTTCTGTGATATTAAATAAGGAAAGTTGATTATCTTATTAAGTGTGATCATTGGTAAATTTCCCCAATATTAGAAAAGTTTTGTCTATGTGGAATCATTGGCTTGATTATCTTGATTTGAGAATTTGATGCTGTCCTGCACAGAACATCATTAACAATCTGCAAAAGCAAAAAAATAACTAACTTAAACTTGTGGATAGTTTGCAGGAAGAGCAACAAACCTAGTGTACAGGGGTGGCTCAGCAGCTACACTTTAGTTTGTTAGAAATGCAAATTCATGGGCCCCATTCCAGACCTAGTTAGTCAGAATCTCTGAGGTAAAGTTCTGGAATCTGTATTTTAACAAACCCAGGTGATTGTTGGACATTGGTGTAAAGTCCAGTAGCTGCCAGTTACAGTGATATATACCCATAATTCCAGCAGTCTGGGCAGCTGGGACAGAAGGATCGCAAATTCATCTCCTGCTTGGACAATTTAGTGTGAGACCTTACCTTAAAATAAAAATAGTAAACTCCTCAAGAACTCAAAAAATAACAAATGCTGGAAAGGCTATGGGGAAAAAGAAACCCTTCTGCATTGTTGAAGTGCAAACTAGTACAACCACTATGGAAATCATTATAGAGATTCCTCCAAAAACTAAAATTAGAAATTCCAGTTTCTCAGCTATTTCTCAGGTTTCCTCCTTAAAGAGTTAAAAATATCATATTATAGTGCTTCATGCATGTCCATGTTTATAGGACCACAACTCATAATAGCTAAATCTTGGAGACAACCTATATGTCCATCGGCAGACGAATGGATAAATAAACTGTGGTACGTACACACAGTGGAGTACTACTCAGCCCTAAAGGATAATTTGAGTCATTTGTAGGAAAATAGATACACCTTGAGACCCTAAAGCTCAGGGAAATACAGAGGCTTAAAAAGTGTATGGTTTCTGTTATATGAGAAACCCAAAGTATAATTTAAAGCTAAAAATAAAAGAGGAAACAAGGAGGTGGATCTTTTGCAAGTAAACAAGAAGGGGATGTTGAGATAGAAGGAGAGGAGAAGAAGGTTAAGTAAAAAGGGTTAAAATGAAATACCAATTCCCTAAGGTGAATGTATTCATTATGTGTCATAAACATGTATTAATTTTTTAAAAGGGGACTGGAGACATACTTGGTGTGAAGGTCCTATACCTCAGTGTGAAGACCAATAGCTTTCTAAACCAACTTCACCTGGGAGTTGAGCATGAGGATGAGTTAGCATTTAAAAAAATAATTAGAATCTCAGGGTGCCAGCAAGTAATCTGTTTTTTAAGTCTCCAAAGAGCTTTTCTTGTCCTAAACTTTACTGGCTTAAATAGTATAGCATATTCCTGTGAATTAAGTATTATCAGTTTCTATATCTTAAAATTTGGTGATATAGGCAAACTTAAGTGTACTGATACTTAAGGTGATACTTAAGTGTACTGTCTGCCTAGTGTATCCTGTATCTGGGAAGATGTCCCAGAAAAGAGAATCTTAAAACATGGAAAGAACTCAAGATGTTCATGTATTACATGTCCTTTAAAACTGAGATGTTTTATAGACCAGATTGGTCCCATATTGTGAACAAAACTTTAAATCATGTTACTTTGTAGGAAAAACTGGCACAATAAAGAAATTACAGTGTCCATTATTGTTGTGCCTATTTATCATAGTTTTGTCATTTATTAATATTTAGTCTAGGTATTACAAAAGAAACTTAGGAGTTGCTAGTCAGTGCAAACACACACTGAAGAAAATTTAAATAACAAGCTGCTGCATTGTAAAAATATTCAGAGTTGTGAATAAAGATCTTTCAAAGAGGAAAAAAATCTCTGTAGGACTGGTATAATCAAGGATGTAAATAGAATCAAATGTGTTATGTACATGTACCAATTCCCCACTATAAATGTAATCATGTGGGTTTTTTTGGAAAGGAGTAGATTTTGAAGGATGTGCAGGATTTAGATTAAAAAGAAAAAGAAGGATAGTTCAGGAGGAGAGATCTGGTGGTTATGACAATAAGCATGGCTGTCAGGGGCAGTGAGGAGACGGACATGAATAGAGGCAGAATGTGCAAGAAGTAAAAACATACAACAGTGGGAGTTGGACCAGGAAAAATTATAATTTGGAAAGGGCATAAAAGAGGGAAAGTTCTGGAGGTTTGGAGTTTATGTAGATTTTGGACCACTTGGCAAAAACTTGAGGAAAAGAATTCAGAATCCACCAAGACATTGGATTGACTACAAATACCTGCCATTTTGTATTTATCTGCAGTGAGTCACACTCAGTGTGGTCTTAGCTGTTACCTATGTGTTCTTGATCTATCAAAACAGAACAGAGAACATTGAAAAAAAGAAAATCCATTTTTACACATCTTTCCAGCTGCCTCTGCCTCAAACTTGAAGCCAGCCTTCATCCAGGAACACCTCACTTTGTACTTCTTTTAACCCCATCTGTCATAGGTTTCCCATGAATTTTTTCATTTATTGAAACTTCTTTAAAAACTACCAACATAGCATCCTTGCTGCTTAAATTTGATGCAATTTTTGTTCTTGACCAACATTATATAACCTTAACCATTTCTTTTTTTTCCCCGTCCATTTTCCTTCCATTTCTTCCTGGGGATTGAGCTAAGAAGTGCTGAGCTACATTTCTAGCCCTTTTATTTTTGTTTTCAGACAGTGTTTTGTTTGTTTGTTTTGTCTTTTTGAGACAAGGTCTTACTATACAGTTCGGGCTGGCCTTGAACTCATTTTGTAGCCCACGCTGGCCTTGAACTCTCATGATCCTCCTGCCTCAGCCTCCTGAGTGCTGAGATCACAGGCATGTGTGAGACAGTGTCTTGCTGATTTGCCCAGGCTGGCCTTGAAGATGTGATCTTTCTGTCTCAGCCTTCTGGGTAGTGGGATTGCAAGGGTGTACCAACATGCCTAGCTTTTAATCAATTTTTTTCCTTTTGGTTCCCCATCCGTAACCAGTTCTTGAATTATTTGCATTTCACGTCTGTAATTGCATAGTCCTAGAAATTCCCTCCTACTTCAGGTAACAGTTAAATTCTTCTCATGTTTTTTCAGTATGTTATATGTATGGGACACTGTTCAGGGTGTATAGCACTAAAAACAAATTCCTGACTTCATAGTGCTTAGATCTTCATTTATTCATCTTTCTCTGCTTTTATTAGAAATGTTGATGTTCTTCAGAGCTCTGCTTTGGATTTTAGTTTTCAGTCTATACTTTTTTGTTTGGGAAGGCTGTGGTACTGGAGATTGAACCCAGGGCCTCTACCACAAAGCTATGCTTTCGATCTAAGTTTTTCTCCTTTCTCCTATAGTATTATGGGCTGTAATTATCACAGGAGCTGTATTAGTCACTTTTCCATTGCTGGCACAAAACATGAGGCATCCACCATTTAAAGGAAGAGGTTTACTTTGGCTCAGGATTTCAGAGGTTCCAGTCTGATCTGCTGGCTGCAAGGCAGAAACACCAGGGTAGAAGGGGGAGGTGTGAAAAAGCTGCTCCCCTAATGGCACCCAGATCACACGGGGCTGTGAAAGCACCAGAGGAGAGAAACACCCTTCAAAGGTGCCCCAGTGACTTCTTCAGCCAGGCTGTCCTTTCCAACAACACGTTGAGCCTTGAACTCAGGAGGTTAGTCCACTCATGAGATTAGCACCCTCGTAAACTAACCACCTTCCACAAACCTCGTCCATGAATAGATAATCCTTTTGGGGGACATTCAGACCAAACCACAACAATCTCTAGGATTATCCATCGTCTAGATAGGTGCTGTATTATATTCTGTATGTCTTACATGGATGGCCCTTGTATTGGCTCCATTAATTGAACTCATTTTGCTAAAACCAGTTCCTGCTTTTTTTGCCATGTCTGAAGTGCATCACTCTCATTCAGGAAATCAGAGCCTTATCTTTTACTTCTATTTTTTATCTGCCTTATCCATTGGTTCCTTGTATTCAAACCCTTAAATTTTTCTATACACTATCTACCTCTGTCTGCACTGTCACTATAATTAATGTAACTGTGTTATAAAGGGTATTGCATTAGCCTTCAGTAAGTTTACTTCCATTCTTCCTACTACCTCTTAGAAAAGTGGGTTATCTCTAGTACCTGTCAGAGGATGTAACTAATGTACATATGGAGTACATACTCAAATATTTGGGTGAATAGCAATTACACAATAAACTGTTCAGTTCCCTCTCTAGACTGTCAACTCAGTAAGTACAAGAAGAGTATCTTTCATTCCAGTACTCTGAGAGGCTGAAGTATGAGGCCATCATGGGCAACTTGGAAACTTAACTAGACCCCAGCTCAAAAAGTGGAATAGGGTGCTGTGGATGGAGTTTAGTGCCAGTGCCAGAACCTTGGGTCCAATCCCTAGTCTGCACAGGAGGGGCTGGTACTAGTATGTAGTGCTTATCTGTTGTTACAGGTCTATGACTAGTTGATGACAGAAAAAGGAAACTGAAGCTAATAGTATAGATTATTTCTGGTTTTGTAACTTAATTACACAGAAGCCTTTTGTGAAGTAATTTATGTTGGTTCTTTCAACATTTTTAAGACTCCTCAGTGCTATGCTAGAACTATCCTGAATCAGCTTTTTAAGAACTGATTGTTAAATTTTTCAAGAACATGACAGCCAGTAATCGTCCGATAGCTTTATATTATAGAAATTGACATATATTAAAATCTAGGCTTTTTTTAAACATACAAATTTGTCATTTTTTTATCAGTATATGTATGCTGTGTACATGAAGTTTTATTTGGAGAGCTGGTTTACTAGCACAGCACTAGGTTGATCCACAGTGTTGTATATAGCTGTAGATTATATATTCTCATTGCTGTGTAGTTTTTTGCGGTTTGAATATGTCCCAGTTGATTTATCCTACTAAACATTGGAAAGTAGGTAGTTTACAAATTTGATTTCTATAATTAGTACTTCCATAAATAAAGTATTTCTTGTTAGACATTTTTCTGAGTCATAGACTATGAATATATTCAGCTTTAGTGTAAATACTGCTATACTATTTAGAGTAATTTTCACTCTCACATTTTTATGTCTCTTATTTTGGACATAGTAGTAAATGAGCAGCGATACTGATTGCATTGTGGTTGTAATTTGCATCTTCCTATGACTAATGAAGTTGAGGACCTTTCGTTTTATTCATTATTTGAATATACTTTTTTGTAAAGGATCTGGGTTTTTTATTGTTCCTTGAGGGTTTGGGTTTTTGGGGTTTTTTGTCTTTTTTTAAACAGAGTCTCACTATGCAGTTCAGGCTGACGTTGAGCTCACATTTAGCCCAGGCTGGTCTTGAACTTGCAGTGATCCTTCTGCCTCAGCCTCCCAAGTGCTGGGGTTACAGGTGTGCACCACCATGCCCAGCTGTAAAGGTTCTGTTGAAGTTGTCCATCTTTTCCTTGGATCATTTTTAGTTCTTTGTCTTTTCTGGAAGTTATGGTATGTGTTGTGATTATTTTTTTCCCATTCTAGAGTCCAATTTATCACATTTTTTCCTTTTTTGTGATCTCTGTTTGTATTGTGATGTTTTTTTTCCATTCTGATTAATTACAATGTTTAATAGAGTCATTTATCAAATTTTTTCCTTTTTTGTGATCTCTTTAAGATTTTTATCTACTTCAAGGACAGAAAGATGACAGTGTCTTATGCTTTCTCCTATAAGTGTTATCTTTCATATTTAAATTTTGAAGCTCTCTGGAATTATTTTTAATATAATATGGGGTAGATCAGGTACATTTTCTCCTCTTACAGATATGTAATTGACTCTGCCCTATATTTTGAAAGAACTGTGTTCTGCTTACTTCATATATCAAGTAAGAACGTATGTGTACATCCATTCTCAGACTTTTCTAGTGTGAGTCAGGTTACATACTCTTGCACTTATGCCAGACTGTCTTAATTACTGTCATTTTATCCTAGATCTTTTTTTGGGGGGGGGTCTTTTTAAGACAGGGTCTCACTATACAGTTCAGGCTGCTCTTGAACTCACTTTATAGCCCAGGCTGGCCTCAAACTTGCAGTGATCCTCCTGCCTCAGCCTCCCTGCTGGGATTATAGGTGAGCGCCACCGTGCCCAGCTATCCTAGGTCTTGAAATCCACTTCAGTTTCATTCAATACTACCTTGGTCTTTTGTGTTGGCACATGATTTTTAGTTTAAGCAAAACCCTTCTTTGATTTTAATTGAATCATTGAATTTATAGGTTAATTTATGGAGAATAGACATCTTTACACTATTCAGTTCTTGGGCATAGTATGTTTCTCCTTGTTTGGCTTTTACTCCTCAGAAAGTTTTATGGCTTTTTTATCTCTTTAATTGTGTTCCTGGGTCTTCTGGTGTTTTTGATGTTACACTAAATTGTATCTTTTAAGGTGTTTTGTGTTTTGTTTGTTCTTAGTATGTAGAAAGTTCTTTTTTGTTGTGATTGTTTACTTTGTATCAAATGATCCACTGTGTGTCTATTGTTTGGATTTTTTTGTGTGTATTTGTTGATACTAAATTCACTTAATTCTCTCTTTTTAAATAGTTCTCAGGAGTCATAAAAAGAACTAATGTTGCCAGGTAATAGGTAAATGTAGTCTGAAGTGATTTTTTATTCTAACAATGTTAGTCAGAAATACTTAACTTTTTATTCTGCAGGAATTCTGTCAAGTCATCCCAGATTTGGTTCCATCCCTAAACTTATATGTAAGTATGAACAACACTGTATTTTTTTAAGTTTTTTTATGTAAGTAAAATCATTAATTTTTATCAAATGTACTGACATACTCAGTTATGTGGTTGTGTGCTGACATATCATTGTAAGCTTTCATTGAATGGATTACTTGGATTTTTTTTCTAGTGTCAAAATCAGGAGTTACTTGACTTTTTCCTTCTTAATAAAACCATTTGAAATTATTTTTTAAATACATAGTACTTAAAAATAAATTCTTGTCTATAAGAAAAGAAGGTAGGGATATTCTGATTAATACAAATAAATATATTTAGAATTAAACTTAATTTTTTTTGCAGTCTTCAATTTAAATTTAGCAATGTGGCTAACAAAAATTCCTCTCTTTAAAGTACCTGATCTTTTCAGGTTATCATCTCTTATATTACAAATAGGTTATGCAGGTAAACATTTAAGTTACACTTTGTAATTCATTGTTATAAGGGATTTGGTGTACCTGATTTCATTTTTGAAGTAATCTTGTGATTGAGTGAGCAAATAGTATTATGCCCATCCTACAAGAAGAATGGCTTGAATCCCTACTCACTAGGCTAGAACTTTCAATGTGATTCCTTATCCACACCTCTATCGTACCTTTACCATGTCTTTCATATTTGCATTAGTAATTAGTGTATTAGAATTACAACTACATCATTTTTTAAAATTTTGATTTATTTAGGGAAATGAAATTATGGCCATAGACTCTTTCTCTGAACTCAATTTTGAGTTTGATTTTACTGAGGTCCTTTTATCATTATTTGAGAAAATCTCAGGTCTTTCTAACCAAAGATATATTTAAGATAACATGCTTTTTAAAATGTTATTTTAGACAAGATCATTGCCTAAAAAGTCCTATTCAATCATGCTTTTTGTTTGATTTTATAAATAAGTTGCTTGTATCATGGGATACTTTGCTGGAAAACTTTCTTATGTGAGAACTTGCCAAGAAAAGTTCAAGAATCTTGAAAATTCCCCTCTTGGAGAAGCTTTACGATCAGGACAAGCACGGCGATCTTCACCACCTGGGTAGGTCAGGTTCTGAGCTTAAAGTTTTTAATTTTAGGAAAATAAAGAACTTGGTATAATTCAGTGCCCAGGCTTTGGGAACTTGCTACTTCCTATAAGTAATTTGCTTTGAAAAGTAGAGCAAGACTTGGCAAACACTTTTGGTTCACTGTATTTTGAACTTATTTTTGAACCTCCAAATTTTATAAATCCCATCTCTTTAACAGATTTCAACTTTTCTTTTTATTCTCTTTAGTTTTTAAAATAGGAAAACGAACAGGAAACAGCTATTTTCTCTGACATATAGTACGTTAATGTTTGCTTTGCTAATCTGCTTTCATACTACAGATCATAGTGCAACTCTGCCTTCTCACCCCCGTACTGGGATCAGACCTAGGTCCTTGGCACTGAGTTACATCCCTATAGGCCTTTTATTTTTTGAAACAGGGCATCTGTAAGTTGCTCATGCCCATTATATAATTTTTGATTATATAACTTTAGAAGTGAACTAGTACCATAATTTCTGGTGTGCATTAGTACAAATATTTTGGATAGTATTTTTCGTCAGCGTATTTTGGGACTCATAAAATTTGGACTCTTTTGAGTTCTTTGTACTAAACTCTGTGAGTCCAAAATAAAAGAACAACTATATGCTCAAAGGTGTATATAACTTTACATTAAAAAAACTGGAATCAACCTAATTTCCAGTAATAGAGTGATAAAATGCTTTTGATAAGCTGAAAGGGGTAAAATATGAAATTTTATATATATATATATATATATAATTATCTTTTCCTTTAAATATAAACTTCCAAAAATATTGATAGTAATAATGGTTGTGGTATATGGGTTTTCCCCTCTTACTCCATATTTTCTGTAATACAGTTCTGTTGTAATCAAAATTTTAAAAGCACTTTTTAAAACTCAAATGTTAAAAGTTTCAAACTAGTAAGTCCGGTAAAGCCATGTTTAATCTGTTACCGGTTCTCTTCAAACTGTGGTTTAGTTTTTAAATTGTATAGCACGGATATATGAATCTGCCTGGATAGGTAGACAGATAGGTAAGTAATGATAGATCAGTTATAAATGGCAATCAATATAAAGCCTCATGAGTGCTAATATTTTTTATATCTCCTTAATATATTAGTGTTTATACTGACTCCTAGCTGTGAGAGTAACTTTGCAATTTATGTGGGAAGTTGGAACTAATCTGAAGTACTTTTTCTTTCTTTGTCTGCAAAGCCCACTATTTAGAAAATTGAATGTTTCCTTTTTTCCTGTATTGACTTGTTTGTAAGTTGAGTAAGTCAGTCAGGATGCTTTTTATGATAAAAACATTTAATTTTTGCTGTTGAATGTCTGTGTTAAACTTGTGATTATTTTAGAAGCTCAATGACTTGTTTTCATATCTTAACAAATCTTTTAAGGTATAGGTAATGACTCATTTTTCTTATACAATGTGATGTTCTTTACAGGCACTATTCTCAGAAGTCAAAATATGACTCAAATGTGAGTGGTCAGTCCTCTTTCGTGACCACCCCTGCAGCAGACAACATAGAAAAGGAGATGCTTCCTCATTATGAGCCAATTCCATTCAGTGCTTCTATGAATGAATCCACTCCAACTGGTATTTCTGATCATATTGCCCAAGGTAGAAACTTCTCTTGAAATGAATTTCAACATTTTATGGTCCAACGTATGTATAAACTTTATTTGATGAACTTTTCTGCTGGATATCATGTGTATGTTCCACCATCAGCCATCAACCCACATTCATCTGTCAGCCTAACTCAGCATGTTTGTTCCTTCCCTTTTTTTTATTCATTCAACATTCCTTGAGGACCATAAGTGTTAGATAGATATGGAAGAAGTAAAGTTGAACAAATCTTCATTCTTGTCTTTGTGAACCTGTCTCTTAGAAGATACAGAAATACAAGGGTAAATTACTGATAGGTGCCAGTGACTAAAAATACTCACTCAAGTTTAGTGGAATAGTAAAGAAGTGGTTAATTGTGTTTCCAGAAGTAGAAGCTTCAAGGAGGCTAAGGTTACATTTGATAGGCTGGTCTTAAAGACTGTTAGCTTTCTTTTCTATAATGTATGAAGAATAATTTCCTGCCTTCCCTTTTGTCAGATGAGAAAATGCATTGTGAAGTTGGCATAAATACTTAACTTTGAATACCTCACATGTCAGTGAAACTACATCAGCTTTGGATTAAGGCCTGGGCTTGAATGATTGACATTTGCTAGCTGTGTGACCTTATAATTATAGTCATGGCAAGTAACTAATTTATATTCCCTTCACTTTCTTGGTCTCCTAAATCTAGGTAACAGCATCTCTCTGTTAAAGAACTATTGAAACTAGATGAAATACTCAGAGGCAATGCTGGCAAATAACAGATTGTCAACAAATGTTAGTTTCCTTTTTTCTTTCAGTTTAGTCTGCAGTGAAAGGTGGAAAAATTAGAAACAGGAAGTACAGGCCTACAGTTCCTTTGTCTAAAATCCAGAAATCCACAAAGCTATTTTTGTTCTTTTGGGGTTTTTGGTTTTTTGAGACAGGGTCTCGCAGTATAGCTCAGGCTGCCCCTGAGCTAACTGTGTGGTCGAGGTGGGCATCAGGCTCACAGTGCTCTCCTGCCTCTGCCTCTCCCAAGTGCTGGGGTTGCAGGCGCGCACCTCCACGCCTGGCTCCTATTGCTTTACTTTCAAGCTGAGAGCTGAAGATGCGGCATAGTAGGGTGCTTGTCTAGCATGTGTGAGGCTCTGTGTTTAACCCCAGCACTGCTAGAAAAATAAAATCTGACCTGAACTCATTTGGTAGCAAACTCTGACCTAAACTGGCATACATTAAATAAATACAGCTTTTATTTACTTTTCCTAAAATGATTTTTTTCCTATATTTTGTTTTAGAACCATAATGTGTTTGCTTAGTACTTGTTCCTACCCCAGACTCTGAATGGACAGTGTATACTCTAATGTTTTTCTAATCTGAGAAACTGATTGTGAAACATGTTTAACCCTGAGCGTTTGGATAAGGGATTATAGGTCCCTATACAGTGCTCTTTGGATAAAAACTTGCTTTGAAATGAATTCAGTAGCCTGTAACTAAGGCGCAAATAGGGCTAAAGAAACAATTAGGGTTTGGGGGTTTTTGTTTGTTTAGAATGGCAGATTTGAATTTATAAGTAGGTTAAAGAGGAAAGGAAAAATTGATTATAGGTCAAGGAAGGTGTGAGAAGATGCAAAAAAGTCATAATAAAAGTACCTACTAGCCACATGTGGCTATGTAAATTAATTAAAAGAAAATAAAATTTAAAAATTTATTTCCTTTGTTCTATTGGTAGCATTTCAGTTGCTCAATAGTCACATGTGCTAGTGGCTCCTATATAGGACAGTGTAATGTAGAACATTCTCACAGCAGAAAGTTTTTTGTACTGTGCTAATTACAGTGAAAGGCAGCAAAGTAATTATTAACCTCATGTAAAGAAGAAATAGAATGGACATTTAAATGATTAAAGAGACTATCCTCAGCTCCCCTCTTCTCATGGTTGAAAGCAAAGACATCGAATTAGAGTAGGAAGGGAAATTTGGGAAGAGTGCTTAAAGTAGTCTTGTCTCCCAAAACAGCTGTCCTTGTCCTTCACTCTGTCTGATTTTTCTCATCTGATGTACAGATCCATTCATCATATATTCTAGTCATGCACCAACTCTTCCTCTGTAATGACTTGTAGCCCTGAGACCATTTGCATTAGAAAATTTCATGTTCTATCATTCCTTTTCCACATAAAAAAACAAAAATCTCTTCGTTGTCTACCCAACTGATCACTGTAAGACCCATATTTCAATAATATTTTATGCTGTCCACAGCAGCCCTCCCTCCATCCACTGATCTGCTTCTGGCTCATTTCTCCAAATCACTTTTGCCCGCTTTTCACTGCTTCCCATATGGGCCAGCAGTGGTTTCCTTTCCTTTGCCCCAGTGTTGTCCTTTACCAGGGCATCTTCTCTTGTTTACGTTCTGTTTCCCCTTTATTTCTGATTTTTACCAGGAATCCAAAGAATTTCTAATCTTTGCAAAGCAGAAAGCATTCCATCATAGGGCTGGGGATATAGCTCAGTGGAATAAGCGCTTGCCTAGCAAGCGCAGGGTCCTGAGTTCGATCCCCAGTACCGCAAAAAAAAAAAAAAAAAAAAAAAAGCATTCCATCATAGCTGTTAGAAGACTTGGATTACCACTGGATTTAAAATAATGTTTTGCATTTTCTTGTTCCTTCCAGCTCTTTAAACCTTCTCAAAGCATTAAATGATCTTCTGTGCACGATATAGGATATTTTCATAATTGGAAAAAATTTCCTCCAATCATACTGACTTATGTTGTCATTTGTCACAGAATTTCCAAATAATGTAATATTTTCTTTTTGATAAGAAAAAATATTAGACCTGGAAGGAACTTTAGAGGTCATATAACCAAACTACCATATTTTACAATTGGGAAAACCAGAATTGAAAGGAGGTTAGTGATTTGCCCAAGGATATTCATTGATCATCAGTAGAATGAGGACAACAACCCTGAGTTCAGAAACACACTGCCTTTCAAAAACTCAGTAGTATGACTTATGGTGAAGAGAATTGAGTTCAATAATTATTAATTAGTAATGCAGTGCAAGGTGTTTTAAACCCATTGTGAGATTATATTTTTCTTTACATTTTTTTATCCAGAAAATTTTAAGATTTTAGTCATAGTTTACCATAAGTAACTAGAAATTTAAATCCTCTTTACTTTATATAGGTAAAGTAATGTCACCAAAAGAAAAGATTGAAGTAGAAAACTTGTTAATATATACTTACATTGCTTGGAAAATTTCCAGGTATTCCTTGGAACTGAACCATTGATTTCTAAATAAGTACTTTTTATAAAAAAATTTTTTTAGATGTGTTTTAACTAACATTATTAAAGAGATAAGCCTTTTGCTCACTGAAAAATACTTGTTGGTGTTGTGTATAAGACTTTTTAACATTAATTAATTTCTTTAAAAATATTTAAATGTGCTTTTATGCAATTTATATATTTTATACACTGTGTTCAGTGTTTGATCCTGACAGTACTAAGGAGTAATAACTTCTTTGTCTTCAATATTTGACTCTTTGATAACATGTATTGCTCATACTTTGACTTCCTTTGGGAAAGGTAAAGAATAAATGCTGGTGCCCAGGCTGAACAGCTGTCACTATTTTCCCACCTCATTATTGTATCTTTTAGACCAGAGTGAAAACAGTGTCTACTCTGGGTCAAGGATATGGTTTAGACTTTTCAGTAGATGTTTTCAAGTACTTGTTTTTAAATATACAGATGGCAAACTAATTTTTTAAAAGTAACTGGAATTTGCACATAGACTCTTATTAGAACATTTAACTGTGGAGGGCTGGAGGTACAGCTCAGTGGGCTAAGTGCTTGCCGCTGAGCACTAAGGCCCTGAGTTCGATCCCCAGTCCCGGAAAAAAAAAAAAAAAAAAAAAGAACATTTAACTGTGGAAATAAAATCTACACTGTGTTAAGTTTTGTTCATTTTCTCCAGTACAATACTTCTCTTTAATTCCAATTTTACTGTATGTGCTGTTGAAGTGAGCACGTCTCTTTAATTTCAAACAGCGTGAGTAACCCAGTTTAAAACACTATAAAATTTTAATGTTTAAATTATTTGGTTACATATTATGATATCCATTCTTTTTCTGGCTGGCTAGAGTTTACACTTTGAAATTTTGATGTTGATTTTAAATTTTAGAAATAAAATCTTAAAAGTATAAGGGGAGTAGATTTTAGTTTTATAATTACCTTGAGAAAATATAGTACCTTTAAAATGGTACTAATAAGCTGAGCCTACTTTACTCTGTAGATAAGCATTTACAGAATTCAGTTGCTTTGGGTTTCTCCAAACCCTTTCATCACCACTTATTAACTGTTTGTTGTTTTAGGACCTGATCCCAACCTTGAAGAAAGTCCCAAAAGAAAAAATATTACGTATGAGGAATTAAGACAAAAGAACAGAGAGTCATATGAAGTAACTTTAACACAAAAGACCGGTCCCTCAGTCAGGCCTGTGCAGGAAAGAGTACCCCAGAAAGAAGGTATGATAGTTTAGTCTGAATCATTGTAACTCTAGAATTGGAAACTCAAGCATTAGTTCAAGATATTAAATATGCTAATATGATTGAATTCTTCAAGCAATTAGCCAAAATAAATTTTTTAAAGAATAATTATTTCATACTTAGCAGTTACTCCTTTTTGTGGTATTAGGGATGTAACCCAAGTCCTTCATATTGAGCTCCCCCACCAGCCCCTTTTAAAAATACTTAATTTTGAGGCAGGGTCTTGGTAAATTGCTGAGTTGCCCAGGTTGGGCTCAAATTTGTGATCCTCTTGCCTCAGCCTTTCAGATTGCTAGGATTACAGGTGTATGCACCATGCCTGGTTCAGTTCTCCCATTTTTAAGAAGTGTTCCAGAGTCCATTTTGTTTTAGAGTATAATGAAATTTAAACAGGAAAATAAGTTCAAATAGAAAGACTAGTTTTGTAAGTTGAGTACAATGTGGAAATTATATACCCATTTGACTGTTTTTCTTCATAAAAAATCACTTTAGGTACTGATATCTTTTTCCTAGTGGTACATCTCTTTTATGACCCAAGGTTGATCATTGAGCTATAATGCCACTTTTGGCAAGGCAGAATCATAATTAATGAAGTTGTTTTTCTTGTGTGTTTGTGTGATTAAAAGAGTTATGTGCCTTATGAACCAGCTTTTAAGATGTTCCAAAAGAGAACTTGATTTTTCTCTTTCTCCTCTCTCCCCGGACTCCCCTGGTACTGGGAATTGCCCCTAGGGAGCACAGCGATGCATCCCCAGCCATTTCTGACAAAAATTTTTGAGAGAAGGTTTTAATAAGTTCCTCAGGCTGACCTTTAGACTTGGGATCCTCATTGCTTCTCAGCCTTTTGGCTAAGATCAAGTGTAGACTTGGGATCCTCCTGCCTCTTCAGTAGCTGGAATTGTAGGTGTGCTGTACCACATCCAGTTACTTTTTTAAAATGTCCTTTGGAGCAGTCAAATGCTACCAAAAGTAAACTTTCTGACACAGAATTTAAACTCTAAAGAATTGGGGCATTATGAATATATGTTCTATAGCCATTTCAGTATAGAATTTTGTGATCTCTCTTAAGGAACTTCAGAGGATGTGTATCACTTAAAGATTTTCTATTTATTTTAAAAGTTAAACTGAACCTGTAACCTGGTAGTATAGTACTTACTGCAAGTTCAGTCTGTACCACCACAAAAAAAGAAAACAAAAGAAATACGTCTTCAGTAATTATTGAGAAAATACATGCAACTCATTAGTATTTGTTACTATAATCCTTTTTAGGGCCAACTTTATTTCTAATTGTTAATAGTTGGTTCATTTAGAATTATTTTTATAACTGACAATGTCTATACCATAATTTTGATTTTTAAAAAATCTGGCTTTCATATACAGTTGTAATGTATATAGTATTTGATGTTCATCATTAACTCTTAGCACAAACTTTATGCATACAGTGGCCATTACCCTCATATGCCAAGACTTACTGGTACTTGCTGATTTGAAGATTTAGACTGTAAGCTCCATGAGGGCAGGAAGTGTGTTTTTCTCATTTTTGTAATCTTTTCTAGTAAGTTCGTACAGAATAGTATAGCACTGTTTTATCAGAAATGAGTATTTTGGTTGGCCCTTATGTCGTAATAGAGGGTAAGATAATGAAATAAGTTGGATCTCTAGGGTTAGATAGATTTTGACAGTTGTGTTTTTAACTGTGAAGTCTTGAAGTGCTTATAAAACTTTTTTTTTTTGGTAAAAGAATAAACTGATTTTCTTTTACATAATTTAAAGAAAAAGACCTGTTTGGGGGTTTTGTTGTTTTTTGTTTTGTGTTTTTGAGACAGGGTCTCACTATGAAGTTCAGGCTGGCCTTGACTCACTTTGTATCCCAGGCTGGCCTCAAACTCGAAGCACTCCTCCTCCCTCAGATTCCCAAGTGCTACGATTATAGCTGTGCACCACCACACCCAGCCAAACTGTGAAACTATGAAATAGTTTCAGTGATTTTTTTTTTTTTTTGTGGTACTGGGGATCGAACTCAGGACCCTGCGCTTGCTAGGCAAGTGCTTATTCCACTGAGCTATATGCCCAGCCCTCAGTGATTTTTTTTTATAATCTTCCTGAATCTAGTCCCAGGGTCTGAAAATGTCAGTTTTCAGCTTTATTTGATGTACATTATACTTATTACTGTTTATCTAATTAGAAATCAAGACTTAGCAATTTAAAAGCACATTTCCTGTAACTGTCAAAGCCATGTCACCACAGTGTACAGCTTTCTAAAGTCTGTCAGAATCATGAGGTAATGAGAACAGAGGGGAACAGGCAAAGTGAGGGAAAGGGGTAGATGCTGTCTTAGTAAAGAGACAATTTTGGCTTCACGGATTGCCTGAAAAGACCACATTGTGACAATTACTGTTTTGTATGATTATGATTACTTGAGTCTTCTAAAGAGCTGTAATTCCCACAGATGGAGGCTGTATAGAAGAGAAGCTGAAAAGAGTAGAAAAGATAGGATCATATTTTAAAATTTAACTTCATGTAAAATACAGTAATATTGGAAACTATTTCCTCGTATGACAACTCCCAGGAGATAAGATTCAGTTAACCCATGTTACTAGTGGTGTTTGTTGTAAAAAATATAAATTTATTTTTTAATTTCCCTGTAGCTTTTTTTGGTGTATGTGATAATATATGCCACACTTAGGTAGTTGGTAAAGTTGTAAAGGCCCTAAACAGACATGCATCAAATCTCAGTTCTACTTATTAAGGCTTATTATACCTTGGGCAAGTTACTAATCTGTTTTCTCCCCCTTACAAGGGGGATTTACTTAATAAAGTTGTTAATGAGGATCAAGTTTTTATGCAAAAATATAGGGCATTTGTAGTTCTGAACGGCCCCTAGTTCACAAAAGTCTAGTCATTCCCTTTTATAATTAAGATTTGACTCTCCTGTGCTTTATTCAGATGAGGGAGAACTTCTCATCATAACAACAACCAATAGTGTCTTTTACTTGTTACTGTTTAAAATCATCAATTATTTTGCTTTTTTCCTAGTCAAAGTAAACAAATACGGAGATACTTGGGATGAGTGAAAAAGTGCAGCCCGGACCTCCTGAAGCAGTTTCAGTATCCAGCTTCACCTGGGTGATCATGAAATACCTGCATGCTTTGAGCTCAGCAGCAGCCTTCATAAACACATTTAAAACTAAGTTCTGGGTTTTTGTGGTCTGACTTACTATGATGTCTAAAGAAAAACACAGATTTTAGCATTAGGATCATGTAAATGTAGGCTACATTGGGGACTACTGTGAGTGACCGTATTGTGCCATGATTGTGTACAGTTTGCAAACTTGTTTTAACTTACAAGGCAAAGATACTCTTCTAAAACTCTTAAGAGACTGTGATGCTCTCAGATTTGCTTATATGACAATAAATGATATCTGCATGTTGAATTGAGGTGGGTGGGGGGAGCAAGCATAATTTTAAGTGTTGAGCTTTGCATCATTACCAAGAGCCTTTCTCTAGTATTTGCTGTATTATTGTACTGTTTATGGTAAATAAAATGTAAAGGAGCATGCAATAGCTCTCATCTTCATTAATTTTACAGTTTTATTTGTAATTTGTTAGTTTATAGTTATAAGTAAGTGGTTTTTTGGGATAAGAAAATTAAGTCATCTATGAATATTTAATAAAATGAATACAGTTCATACAGATATATCTTTGGTTAATAGCTAAATGCCTTAAAACAAGTGGTTGTTATGTTAATTTTGTGTCACTATAATGAAATACTATAGATAATCAGCTTATAAAGAAAAAGGGTTTATTTTAATTCAATGTCATGGTTTCTGATCCATAACCCATTAGTCCTGTGGCTTTGGGCCCGTGGCAAGACTGTACATGGTGATAGGGTGCTTCACAGGCAAGGGAGTGAGAGAAAGGAAGGGACTCTTCCCACAAGGCCCTAAAAGCTGTCAAACAGAGCAGTCACCATGTATGGGTTTACTTCCGGGTCATGCGTCTCACCCATGAAACAGATTCCTTCTCTTCTGTCTCCCCCTCCTCCCAACTCCAGTTCCCGGAGACTTTTGAGTGCACCACTTTGCAGGGTTCACACTGCGTCTTGAAGGCTAGTTACTAGGAAATACCATTTATTTTTCTTGCCTTGGCCCTAAAGTAAAGGTTTGTTAAGCCAGGCTTGGTAGTGCACATCTGTAATCCTAGCACTCAGGAGGCTGAAGCAGGAGGATCGCAGCAAGTTCAAGGCCAGTCTCTGCTGCACAGTGAGTTCAAGGTCAGCCTGAACTGCATAGCAAGACCCTGCCTCAAAAAAAAAAAAAAAAGGTTGTGTAATTTCATTGTTTGATGTAAAGTTGTTTTTGATTCAGGTAAATTAAAAATTAAATGGTGGTCTTACACCAGGAACATGTTTCAGCTGAACATCACTGCAGATCACCCCAGAACTAAGTGGCTTAAAACAATAGTCATTTATTACCTGTTTTCTGAGTCAGGAATTAAGGAGTGTGTAAAGCCAAGTGCTTTGGTTCTGGGTCTCTTAGGTTGATACGCATGCTGGGAGACACATGCCAGAGCATGTGGGGGCCTGGCAGCTGGGGCCTGTCTCTGCATGTAGCTGCAGGGTTCTATGTCTCTATGGATTAGTATGGGCTTCTTCACAGCGTGGAACACTCAGAGCAATCATGACTTTAGAACTCCAGTGGGAGCATCCAGAAAGCATACCCAGAGCTGCATTGCCTTTTACGTATGACCCAGTCTCTGAGTCATGTAGCATTATTTTGGCTCCAGCCTGCTTATTAAAGGGCAGAAATGTGAATGCCCCACCCAGTCACATTTTAAAGTGAATGGATATGACAGATGTTGCAGTCATCTTTTCAGGTCTGCCATTTGACCCCATTAATTCACATCTCTTGTGTGCAAATTAAATCCAGTGTCTTTTTTAAGCCCTCCGATTCGTATCCCACTAACAGCCTGAAGTCTAGGAGCTCATCATCTATCAAATCCAGGTGTGCATGAGGCCACTTATTGCCTCCTCAGCCTGTAATTTAGGCAAAAAGTTATCTAGCTTGTTCACCCTCAATGCTCTAAACTAGTAGGCATAATACAACTTTCTAGATACTGCCACTGAAAAAAGGAGAATAAGTCATACGTCAGTAAGTGTGTGGCACACATCTGTAATCTCATTACTCTCAGAGGCTGAGACAGGAACATGATGAGTTTGGTCTGAGGCCATCCTGAGCAATTTAGTAGGACTCTGTCTCAAAAAATACAAAGCGCTGGGGATCCAGCTCAGTGTGGAAGCCCTAACTCCAATCCCTGGTACCCTAAAACCAAACTCTCAGCCTGCCAGTCACCTGTCCATAGCAATTCTGAAACCCAGTCAGCCACTCTGACTAGCACCTAGGTGTATTGTGTGGTATGTATTCTAGACTGTTGACCCTATCTTCTGAGCCTTCCTTTTTCACAAAGGCAGCATATGTTTATAGTCAACCAGTATTCTCAGTCTACTCCCTGCTCACAGAAAGTTGAGGATCCAATGGTGTCTTACACCAGTCCTGCCCAAGCTAATAACCTTCACCCCATTTTGAAACAAGGACATCTCCATCAATTTATAGTCTACTCCATTATACAGAAACCACCTGCGAGTCACTGGAGATGGTCCTCTTAGGTTGGACACCCTGTGAGGCTGATTCTAAGACACCTTGGGCAGGTTGTACAAGGCATGGTATCCAGTTAATCTTGGCAGTTTGAGTGGATTGAGCTGGAGAGGTGGCTGGGTTATGGGGGGCCCATGACAGTAGATGAAGCACTGATGTTTCTAACTGAATATCCTCTGGCGGAGGTGGGCTCGTAGGTGGACCCTCGGGAACTTGCCTTTGGAAGGTGTACCTTCGCTGTTCTTCCTCTGCACTGCTTCCCTGAAGGGCGTGGCTTGGCTGCACCACATCCTTCTACCACGATCCTACCTCCAAGCCAGCCAAACATAGTCTGACACAGCCAAAGTTAAACGTCTCCTCCCGTAAGTTGTGGGTGTCAAGTGTTTTGTACCAGCAGTAGGAGAGCAGATACATACGTGTTTGGGATGCACAGGGAACTATTTGTCTGAAATGTAAGAGGCGCTATCATCCTTCTGAGATCTTAGAAACTTATTACTCTCTTTGGATTGGATCTTTGCTTGGAAATCATTTCTGAGTATAAGAACACTCAGCTGAAATAGCTGTTCTGAGCATTTGTATTTCCTTCAAATTTCATTTGAAAGCAATAATTTGTTCCTTTTATTATGTCACTCATTTCAGGTTAAAAAAAAAAAAAAGCCAAGTGGTACCTGGCTCATTGCTGCCTGGAAGTCAGCTAAACCAAGTTTGTTAGGCACAGTTTCTATATTCTGTGATACAGTAACAGTTTTGGTAATTCTTCATTGATAGCCCCTTATCACCCAAAGGTCCTTGAGATTTGCACTTTCTCCTGCTAACATCCATCTGCCACTGTTCCAAAGGTAATGCCACATGTTTTAGGTTTTATGGCAGCACTCCTCTCCCTGCTACTAAGTTTTAGGGTTAGAATTTGATAGAAAAGTCAGGACTGCTATGAATGAGATGTAGACTAAGGGGTTTATTACAGGGATTAGACCTTAGGCTAATGCACCAATTTAGACCTGTATGGTGTATTGGCTGTGGTCTGTGTATGGTCCTCTTGGAGACAGAAATGAAAATACAGCCTCTTCAGGGCTACATTTGGAACTCACACTCTCATTTTAGTCTTACATTTTGCCTGAAGTCATAGTGACAAGTCCAAATTCAAGAAGATAAATGAAGCCAGGTGTGGTGCATGCCTATAATCCTAGCACTTGGGAGGCTGAGGCAGGAGGATTGTTGTAAATTCGAGGCTAACCTGGGCTACGAAGTGAGTTCAAGACTATCCTGAACTGCATAGTGACACCGTGTCTAAAAAAAAAAAAAACCTCCCACAGAAAATAGAAAATGTAAAATTACATGACAAAGTGTAGAGAATTGGGAGGCGTAATAATATACCACAAGAACCATTAAAAGTACTTAGTGATACCCTGTCTCAAAAAAAGGGAGGTGTTTCAGGGACGTATTTCAGTTGTACAGCACCGCTGGGTTTGATCCCCAGTACTGAAATCAAAATAAGCACTACTATATCAATTGGAGAAAATTTTATTTATTATTTATTTATTTATTTATTTGGCGGTACTGGGGATCGAACTCAGGACCCTGCGCTTGCTAGGCAGGCGCTTATTCCACTGAGCTATATCCCCAGCCCTGGAGAAAATTTTAATGCCCATATCTTGTTAATCTCTGAATAACTACTTTAAAGATAACAATATGCAATGTATTAACTATTGCTATTATGAAATTTTATCTTTTTACCATAAAATAAAGTTAAAAAAATAAGCACTACTGAGCCAGGCATAATCTCAGCTATTCAGGAGGCTGGGACAGAATGACCACAAGTTTCAAGGCCAACCTGGGCAACTTAGACGTATCTCAAAATTTAAAAATATAAAATGGTTGGGGATGCAGTTCGTGCTCCTAGGTTTAATCCCCAATACTGCCAAAAAAATTTTCTTTTCATTATACCCTGAATTTCTTTTGTGTTTCTTATTTCATCTACTTCTTTGAAAGTGGGGACCATCTCGTTTCAGTAGGCCCTTATTCTAGTGCATTGCTTTCTATATTGTAGGTACTTGAATTAACCAATGCAGTCAGTTCTGGGTTTCCAAATCATAAGGACTGGTGATTGCCCTTATTCTCAAAACCTTATTCAGGAGGATTCCTTTATTTTTTTTGATATTACATATTTTTATCATTAATTTTTACCTCCCAGGTTCTTTTATTACTCTTCCATTCGTAAGCCCTTTCCCACCCATATACAGAGGTGAGAGCCTGTCTGTAACTATTTTTATAACATAAAAATACCCTCCTGTGAGACATTCAGTCAACCAAAATTGAGCATAGGCAGAAAAATGTTCTGTAGTGTGGATATCATACTCAACCTATTGAATCAGACTTTGGACTGAAAAAAATATCTGAAAAGACAGATAAATTGAAACAAGGTAAATGTATAATGTACCTCACAGAAGTTCACAATGACCGGTTGCATCAGTATAAAATGGGGCAACCTGACCTAAAAGATCAGATGTAAAAGCCTGGTCAGAGCCAAAAGTGGCACACCAGCACCCTTAGACTGCACTAGTGCTAACAGGAGTAGTAACAGCATCCATTAGTGGCTACTGTGAGCCATGTGCTGTTCTCAGCATGTTGTATCAGCTCATTGAATTCTCATGAACAACCTGTCAGGTACATGTTTATATTCTATGTGAGGAAACTGAGGACCACCTCAAGATCAGGTAGCTAGTATGTGGTGGAGCCTGTATCTGAAGCATAGGGCCGACAGAACCCAGCTTGCTAACATAGTCCAGGTGCCTGAGACAAGTGTGATAATCCTGCTGTCTTCTGAACTGGTCACTCCATTTCTGGAATCTATGAGGACACACACCAAAGTCTCCTAAGACAAGGTGTTGACATGGCTGCAAACCCACTCCAAATGCTGAAAACATGGGGTCCTTTAGCCATAATTTCGAGAGAGAAACACAGTGTTCTAGGACTTAATGGCTGTCATGTGAAAGAGAAGTTAAGAATTACATTTTGTAGCTGCAGTCCAAATGCTGAAAACATGGGGTCCTTTAGCCATAATTTCGAGAGAGAAACACAGTGTTCTAGGACTTAATGGCTGTCATGTGAAAGAGAAGTTAAGAATTACATTTTGTAGCTGCAGGAAAAGTACAGATTTGGACTGATATTTTCACAGTGCCTAAATCTGCAAAATCTCTACTTAGGGATTCAGAGATAAGAAAACAAACACTTCTGGTCCTGGAGGAGTTTCCGGTCGACACCAGATATGCAAACCTGGGCTCTCCATGGGACTTTTCTGAAGAGTTCAAGAGTCTGGGCAGTGACCTGGATTTCACTGTGGGGCAGGCAGTGTCCATCTTCAGAGCACGTAAGCACGTTCTAGAGTCTCATCTGCCAGCAACAGTGCAGAGAGACTTCTGCAGCGAGTGGAGAGAGGTTGGAGTGGACCTCAAACCAAGAACTGCGATGAGAATATAAGCTCCAGAAAGGTGGACTTTTATTGGCTGTGTCCACTGCTATATTCAGACAGTTCCTGGCATAGAGTGGAGATTTAATATTCAAATATATAATTGTCCCATGATACAATCCACTGCCCAGCTGCTAAATTCTTCAGAACGGTTTAAAAACATTTAAAATCCAGCCAGACATGATGGCACACACCTATGATGCCAGCACCTGGGAGGCTGAACCAGGATGATCTTCCCAAGTTTAAAGCCTGCACTTAGTGAGTTCAGGGCCAGGCTGGATTACATGGGGCGACCTTGTCTTAAAAACCAAAAAATAAAAAAAAAATTTTAATCCAGAAGATGCCATTTTAAAGCCTTCACTTGTTTTGAAAAATCGGAATATTTGACAAGAGTAGGCCCAGAGACTTGTGTGGGGAGAAATGAGGAATATGCTTATATTTAATATGCTACTAGTCCAGCTTCACTTAATTACGTTTAGTCTGAGTTTGGACTTTGAAGCCTCTAGGTTAAGTACGGAAATCTCTGCCTACCCTAAATAGCTACAAAATCAGTTTTATAGTTGAAATTTGGAAAAGTTTTCTGTCAATTTAATAGGTTGCATTATGCAAATAGCAAAAAAGTTACATGACATTTACAGTTTCATTAAGTTGTTCAGGAGTGTATTACTTTTATAGTGTGGACTTACCTATTCTGAGATTGAGTGAAGAGAATATCTTTTAAGAGAATTTATTTTGTACTCTGAGGATCAAAGCCAGGGCTCTATGCATACTAGGCAAGTGTTCTGCCACTGAACACCTTCAGCCCAAGAACTTTCAAATATATGAACATTATATACTACATATATATAATAAATCTCCCTGGAATTTCTGGTTATTTTGATAAGGAGAAAAACACAAAAGGATTATCCCACTAGTTTTATTTCATATAGAATACAATTCTAACTCCAACAATAACTTTTGAACTCCAAGATTTACAAAAACAATAACAAAATTTAGAAACAAATAATCACATTAGCTAACAGAGGAGATGGACTGTTTTGATTAGTGTCTCAAAATGCAAAGCTATCTTGAAAGGATCCTTTGTAATCATCTCATATGTAAGCCAAGACATAAATGCACTTCTAAAGCACCAGTGGAGAGTCACAAGAATGCAGCAGATTAAATTTGATGTTTTCTGCCTGGATCTGGATCTTCTTTACTAGTATCATTTTTCATTAAGAACATTTCATATGTTGGCTAGAATAACTACAAATGTGTGAGACAGGCTTGTTGATTTCAGTTATTAAAATTTGTCTTTTCCTAGGGGTACATCCATGGATAAAGTATTAATGTACACTTTAAATTCTATTAATCAAATTCAAAACAGATGGTCTCCAACTTTAGAATCGTTCCACTTTATGATGTTTTGGCTACAAGAGAGCAAAAAAATACTCATACAACCATCCTGTTTTTCTTGTTCATTACAGTATTCCATACACACCAGCTGTTCAGCACTTTATTATAACATACGCTTTGTTTAGTCTTGTCCAACTGCAGGCTAATTTAGTGTTTTGAGCACATAGAAGATAGAATAATAGAAGCTATGATTTTAAGTAGGTTAGGTATATTCATCTTCAATTTATGACGAGTTTATCAGAGTATAAACCCATTGTTCACTGAGCAGCATCACAAATGGGATATTTTTCATTTCCCTCTCTAGACACTGAGACCATGTCAACACAGGGAAATTCTGTCAATAAGGTTGGTTATTTCTAGCTTTTACTAGGTAGTATCATCAGTTTTTTTTTCTTTCAGGTAAGTTTACAATTTCGTCCTGCTGTTCTTTGCCAAATCTTTTAAATTGTGGAAGTTCTGGGGGCTGGGGATATACATAGCTCAGTGGTGCAAGCACCTGCCTGGCAAATGCAAGGTCATGAGTTTGATTCCTGGTACCAGAAAAAAAAGTTCTGTTTCCTAAGTGTATGACCAACTTCATGATGAGTGTTGGTAATTACTAAATGCTGAAAGACAGATGCTGTTTCTGACACACAGGAAACAATTCTCCCCCAGACACTTGCTTCCTAATCTGTATAGGAAATATGCAGCAGAATAGTCAAGACTTCTTTGATGAATTTCTAGTTTTCTCCTTACTGATTTCCTTTCAACCAATAATCCAACTTAATTAGGATCCATGAAGAGATCAACAGTAAAAACAAAAGTTCCTATTGGACAATAGTAAGTACATCTTTTTCCAGTACCACAAAACATATTTTAATACTGACTTGCTGTGTTTTGCAGTGTGAAAATGTTCTCATTACTGGGAAATAATTTTCTGGGTGCAGGAAATAACTATCCTGGTTTTGAATTTTTGCCAATAGCTGAGATAACAGAATCACCAATTGCTAGTTGTGAGAGCCAAGAGTTAAACCATATTCAAGAAGCTAGTGGCTCTGAAGACGTACAGCAGTGCTGGGCTGCTTGCCTAGCACACATGAGGCTCTAGGTGCAGTCTCCAACAACACAGACATTCACACGAGCTAGGAACTGGCTCTGCAAAAACAGAACTTTACTAACTGAAGAGATAGTATATGTTCTATAAAAATCGGGTTGTCCAATCACTTCATTCCTTAATGTTCATGTGAAAATAAAAACACCTAGGGCTGGAGATGTAGCTCAGGAGACTGTTTGGCTAGCATGTTCCAGGCCTTCAGTTTATCCCTACCACTGAAGGAAAAAAAGAAAAAGAAAACACAACTTCCACATATTTTTGATGTACTAAATATTAACTTTTTTGCTTGTTTTGGCAGTACTGCAAATTAAACTTAGGGGACCCTGAGCTACATCTTTCACTCTTTTTATTTTTGAATTTTGAGACCAGGTATCATTAGGTTGCCTGGGCTGGCCTTTGACAACTTGCAATCTTCTTTCCTCAGTCTCCTGAGTACTTGGGATTACAGGTGTGCACTACCATACCCAAAGCACTAACTTGATAAGATTTCCCCTTTTATGTCTATAGTGTAGGGTGGTTTTTAAGACACATTAAAACATCAATGTGTACACACACACACACACACACACACACACACAATCAATCAATGATGACACTTATCTAAAGCATGTTCCTGAGAAGATGCAAAGAAGCAAAAGAAATTTTGGGAGGGCTCAGCCAACTTGCCCTAAGAGGTTCCAAATACAAGTTTGTTTGTTTGTTTGTTTTTCAGGTACCAAATGCAGGTGGAGAGTAGGAATCCAACTCTTGGGTTGCACTGGCTCCCTTTACTCCCTAAAAGTTCCAAGAATTTATCATTCTGTGAATTAGTTCCTTTAGTAATTCTTTCCATAAATAAGCTGCCCCTGGGAGCAGTTTGGGAAGTTGTGTTTATTCTTTCAGGCCACTAGTAGTATATAAAAAGAACCTGATTACTGACCACTGACCTTGTGTATTAGGTAAGCAGATAAACATGATGGGTGTCTCCACCACACCCATGAACCAGTCTTCATCATGAAAGGACAAGCTCATCCATACTGTCCCTTTGTTTTTTTTTTTTTTTTTTTTTTGGTCTTTTTGAGACACGGTCTTGCTGTGCAGTTCAGTTCAGGCTGGCCTTGAGCTGATTTTGTAGGCCAGGCTGGTCTCAAATTTGCAACGATCCTCCTGCCTCAACCTCCCGAGTGATGAGATTACAGGTGAGCACCACCACACCCAGCCATATTGTCCCTTTCAAACAAATTTATTTTTTGAGACAGGGTCTCATTGTGTAGCCCAAGCTGGCCTCAAATTCACAATCCTTCAGCCTCAGTTTTCTGAGTGTTGGGATGACAGGTGGGTACACCATGCCCAGCTTTCCAGTGAAATGTTTTTCACGAAAAATCTTGGCCTCTGCATTTTATGAAGCATTTCTAATACTTGTAAGACACAGTCTTTCTTATCCCATATTCCTATCTCCATACACATAAATTGTCTTTGGATCATAACTTCACAACTTAATTCATTCCTATTCTCCACCCAAGAACTTAAGATGGCGAGAAAAAAAGCAAACTAAGAATAGCTGGGGTCCAATCAAAGACTCTAAATTTTGTACATAGGGGTAAGTAAGGCAAGATGCAACATCATTTCTTTTTGATGTGTGAGGACTGAACACCTGTTTTCTCCCTCCCTCCCTCCCCCTCCCTGTCTTGCTGAAGACTGAGCGCAGGGCTCCCGGCACACGAGGGCAGTGCTCTACCACTGACCTGTGTCCTCACCCTTCCCACCATGTCCTTAAAGAGCAGGAAAACATTTTCCTCAGTTGGGAGCCTTCCACAGAAAGCGTTTCAAAAGAGCGAATCACAAGGTTTCTCTTTCTTCAGAAGTATATTGTTTTTGAGTACACTTGACATTTTAAATGTGTACAAATTCAGGGATTGAAAAACTTCACAAGCCATAGACATAGTTTAGGAAGCAGAAGGGTATGAGCCTCCTTTGTCATTTAATCCACGCCTTATTTTGCATTCCTCACAGGTAAGCAGGCAGTGCCTATAAGAGAAACAGAAATGAAGCAGTTTGCACACTGACACTGGAAGCTCTAGTCTTAACACAGTATTAATGAGACATTTTCTACGCTTAAGTCTATTAGCTAAATTTTCTGAGGAAAAACTGTCTCATAACGTAAAATCCCCAAGATTTCATCCAAAGAGGAAGGAGAAAAGTCAATAATATTTTTTTTTGTCTTTTTGAGACAGGGTCTCACTATGCAGTTCAGGCTGGCCTTGAGCTCACTTTGTAGCCCAGGCTGGTTTCGAACTCAAAATGATCCTCCTGCCTCAGCCTCCCAAGAGCTGGCATTACAAGCATGTGCCACCACGCGTGGCCTGCCAATAATGATCTTTATGCTGAAACATAGTTTTACCTGAGGTAAGGGTGACATTTAGGGTTCTGACTCTTACCTCAAGTAAAGGTAAGTTCATGAGTAATTCCTACCAATAGCATTTTAAAACTCATGTAATACATACAGCATTTATCCAGGATTTAACTATAGACCTATAAAATTTTTAGTTTTAGACACACATCGTATAGCTATGGTACATGTACAAGAGAGATACGAGAGAGAGAGAGAGATACGAGAGAGGGAGAGAGAGAGGAGAGAGAGAGAGATCATCCCCAGCCCTTGTTCTCTTTATTTTGAGACTTTTGATCCTCCTACCTCAGCCTTCCAGAGTGCTGGGTTACAGGTGTACACTTCCCCATACAAAACTTAAGTAAAAAAATATTAATGGCGTACCCAAAATTCCTAGTTTTATATTTTGCCTAATATGTATATTTCCTTAAGCTCTAACACAGTACCAAGGAAAACACACAGCTTTGTGTTAGAGTGATATCTACACTCTTAGATATCCTTGAGGCCCTCCCCAGGGTTAAAGTTTTAGAATCTTACAAATTCCAGAAACATTTATTGAGCATCTGCTTGCAGGAAGAGTTTGTAACAGGAATCCCACAGTTCTGCAGGACAGTGATGACGTAAGCTCTGCATGGCAGAAAGGTCAACCTGGCTGAGCAGGAAAGATTACTCTGAAGGCAACAAGAATAGGAGCTGTTGTTGCAAACCCCTAGGGAGATGGACAATAGACCTGTTTGTTATAGCTGTTATCTAGATGCCCTCCAAAGCCGCCTGTGCTCACAGTGGGGTTTTGTGAGTGACTGCATGATGAGTGTGTAACAGTGGATTAGTCCACTGATGGGTTTAGCAGAGCTCTACCAGTGGATGGTGATTTACTGAAGAGCGAGGACCCACCCTGGGTGTAGGTGGCACCAACCAATAGGCTTTCATTCCTCCCCAAGGAATGAAAAGGGGAAGGAGGAGGAAGGCTAGCTGCTCCTGCCTGCCATACCATGAACTGTTTCTCCTCTGCCAGGACACCCTGTCTTGAGCCCATCAACTGTGGACTGAACCCTTTAAGAACTGAGAGCTAAATAAACCTCCTCCTTTAACTTGTGGATGTTGAGTATTTTATCTCAGCAATGAGAAAGAAGCTAAGACACCACTTCTCATCCTTGTACCACTTGGTTGACACCACTGCTTTAGGAATAGAGTATAAATTCTTCACTTCTGCCACTTCCTAAAGGTCTTTATACTCCCATTATAGGATGTATATAGTTCCCTTTCATAAATCAGGTTTTCTCCTGTCTATGTGCCAGTTCTGGCCTGCAATCCTTTTCTTCAACCTTGCTGAAACTCCTACTGATATTCTAAGATTCAAATCAAGCACCTCCCCCAAGAAGTCTTCCCCAGTGCACCTTCCTTTGCTCCCTCCTCAACCCCAACTTGATCAGGTGCCCTCCTATCCTTCGCCTTCACTAGAACATCAGATCACTTGGTGAATTATTGCTGGTAAAGGCCTTCCACAGAGTAAGGTTTAGCATTGGTTACCCGCTACTAATGCAGGCCCAGAGCCTGGCTGCTGGAGCAGGAAGTGTGCAGGTGAGATGCAGCCACAGAATGCAGAGTGTAAAGACCATTTATTCACCCACCCCCTGCCTACAAATTGCAGAACAAGGGAGAGCATCTGGAAAATGTAGATATCGGTCCTATGTTCACATTATCCTGGAACCCAGAGTTGAATAATATCAAAAGAAACTTCTGAAGCTGAAGTGGAAGAGAAAGCAGTTAATGCAATTTTCTCCTATGCTAGCTTACTTTTTTCTACTTCCCCTGCACAGACCAGAATGGACCTGTGGTCAACTGCTCTTCAGCCGGTTGACCCTAGAACAGAGCTGTGCAAGGATGGACTGAAGCTGATGTTGTCTGTAAATATGAATTAATGGCTCTCAGTATCCTTGCTGGTCTCATGAAAAAAGAAAGTGTTTGTAAAACAAGTGGGCTGGGGTTAGGGTCTCTTTCTGCCTACAGCTAAAGTCTCTGCACCTTTCTGGGTCACACATAGCTTATTAGGAAGAGAAGCGTTTAGGGCTCCATCTACCATTACCCTATAAGACTAGTAGAAAGAGCTTTTCCAAGCTATGAAATTAGAAAATAAGCTGGGAGCCCTGACTTCCAGTTCAGTGCCGTTTTCACTGTCATGCTGCTCCTCAAGTAAAATCCACTGTGACACATGAGGAGTCTTTAGGGAAATGTGTCCCCAACACTAGAGTGGAAATAGCACTTATTTTTTCATGAATAACCTTTCCTACTCCTCATAATACCCTATGGGAATGATTCTGTTCATCATTTTATGCAGACATGAAAACTGAAGATTAGAGTCTAAGAAGCTTGTCTAAGGTCATACAATAACTCGTAAAAGTAATTTTCAGTCCAAGTACTGTAACAGGAGAGGCCATGCTGTTAACACCACAGTCCCAGTACTTATGTCCTCTAGGGAGAATCATCTACTAAGATATTGAAGGCTCTGAGGAAATCTGCAGAAAAGGCTGTTTAAAGTTTGTACCACCCGGTGATGGTGGAAGCCCTTTCTGCTCGGTTTCTTCAGAGATTTGCACAACACCACGAATGTAACAGGTGCCCACGAGATATTTGTTGAGCAAATAAAATAGGTCCCTAAGTTAAATGAATTCCTGAAGCTGCGTGGCGACAACTCCGCACTTCTGAGGGCTGAAGGGGTTTTTAACAAATGAATTTTTAAATGTTGAAACAGTGATCTTTCATTTAATTTCTTATAATTACCTTTATTATAATCCCTCAAACAAATTACAAACCTGTTATGGTGTGGACCAAAACCAGCCCCACGAAGCTGATCTTCAAAGGAGTGGAATTTGTTCTGGCACACTCCTATGTAGGAGGCCTTGCCAAGGCCAAATCCCAGGACACCAGCAACTGTGAGGGCAGGTTAGGAAATCTCCATTAGCTGTCTCCTAGAAGTTTTACCAAAGAAACTAACAGTTCTCATATTAAAGTACAGCTCAATGAACAAAAAGTCTGGAAAATGAAACCCATAATGCAGAACCAGAGTGGGAACTGGAGACTTTTTTGGTCTCTGCTTTGAACTGGAAGCAGAAGGGCCAGGACAGAGTGAGCAAAGCTGTGGACTTAGAACCAGCAATGGGCGAAGGGCACAGACGAAAGGCTGAGGCTACCAGAGAAGGCAAGAGGAGGTGTGGGTTATGGCTACAGGATAGTGCTTTGGTTTCTTTTTTATAGACTTAAGTTGTTGGGAGCTTCAGTCCATCTTGCCACTGTGGTGACAACAAGGAAGAGGGAACCTTCCATAGAAGACAGCTGGAACCATTACTTCAACTGGAGAGACTGAGGCTTCTGCCTGTAAACTGGAAGGCACCCTCTCTGGACATGAAAGGTCTATGGATGCCAAGGAGGAAAATGAAACCTCGGGTTTATGGTAAACTTACTACTATTAGAAAGCCCCTGATTTTTTAAAAAATTACTTTTTTATGCCCATTATATGCAATGCTTTAAAGACTGGCTGGACCCAAAGAAGAAAACAAAAAACCCTGATGGGTCTGTCACTCAGATGCTCTGCTGTTGATGAATCTGTTACAGTGGGCATTCCATGTCTATGGACTCCACATCCCACATGCAGTTCAGAAATACTGGAAAAATTTGGACCTATACTGAACATGCACAGACTTTTTTCTTTCACTATTCTCTTATAACAACCATTTATGTGGCATTTACATTGTGTTAGGGATAAGTAATCTATAGATGAGTTAAAGTGTAGGGAGGAAAGGCATAGGTTATAGGCAATTATGCTATTTCTTTAAGGGACTGGAGTATCTGTGGATTTTGGTGTTCTTGGGGTCCTGGAACCAACCCCCTCGGGACACAGAGGAGATGTAACTGTGCAGTATGTACTCAGCCTACCCCTGCTTGTCCACACTTTAAAGAAGTCTTCTAAAGGTAAGTCCTCCTGCTGAGCTGTGCATCCGGGAGTGCTGAATGAACTAGGACACACAAAGTGGTAGGAAGGGGAGACTGGTATCTCAGAGTCAGTACAGACAATATGGTTAAACTGGACATTTACTTCTATAATTGCCATAAACATCTTCATTTATCAAAGTGAATCTGCTTTTCTTTACTTTTATGACTTACGTGCAACTTTAGGTAATGATCCAAATCTTGGATTAGCTGCTAAATAACCTAAAGAGTAATATATAAATACATTATTATTTATGAAAATAGGTGACATTTAAACCTACGAAGAAAACTTCAAACTTTAAGATATAAAATTTCTTTGTTTTCATTTTTGTTTTTGTAGGCAGTGTCTCACTATGTAGTGCAGTCTGGCCTCAAACTCATGATCCTAAAATATAAAGTTTCTTAAATGTGCAAATTTCCTAATCTAAAAAAATTAGAATTATCAATTCTTGGTTGAATTTAACTCTCAAATAGCCATTTTAGGCAAACTGCAAATATTAATATAAAGAGACTATGAAACAGATTATTAAAGACTAAGTTAAATAGAATTAAAAGCAATCAGTCATCACCCTCTTTTTTTTTGGCCTTTTTTGAGACAGGGTCACACTATGCAGTTCAGGCTGGCCTTGAACTCACTTTGTATCCTGGGCTGGTCTCAAACTTACAACAATCCTCCTCCCTCAGCCTCCTGAGATTACAAGTGCGCACCACCACACCCGGCACCCTCTTCTCTTTTAAGGTAATTAACTATAGGAAGTTTCAATTTGGAAATTCATAGTATGTATGTATATGTGTGTATATTATATTTTATGTATCTGTGTCTAGTATAAGGGATTGAACCCAGGACCTTCACACTGAGGTACATACATCCCCAACCCATCCATCCATCCATCCATCCATCCATCCATCCATCCATCCATCCATTCATGCACTCACGCATTCATTTATATTTTGAGACATCTTGCTAAGTTGCCCAGGCAGGACTCGAATTTGCAATGTTCTTGCTTCTCTCAGAGTGTTAGAATTATAGGCGTATGCCACACATTTGGTTTATCACAATCTTTAAATGAAAATATTTTAATTTGTGGTAGACAGAATAATGACCCCCTAAAGATGTCTACACCATCATCTTTAGGAATGGTGAATATGTTACATTACATAAGGGGAATTAAGGTAGGAAATGGGACTAAGATCACTAATCAGATAGCTTTAAAATAGGGAAATGATTCTGAATTATCCAGGTGAAGTCAACAGAATTAAAACAATCCTTGAATGTAGAAGAAGGAATTGGAGAAGAGAGAGAGATGGCAATGTGAGGGAAACTTGGCTCAATGTAGCTGATTTTGAAGACATAAGAGGCACTAGCCAAGGAATCCTGGTGACCTCTACCAGCTTTAAAAGGAAAAAAATCCTAAAAACTTCCAGAAGAAAGTTCTCCTCTTGAACTGTAAGATAATAAAGATGGGTTATTTTAGGCTATCACGTTTGTGGTAATTCGTTGTAGCAGTCATAGAAAGCTAATATATTCTTGAAAAAATCTGTTGCACAGATGCAAAAGATGTTATATTGAAATAATTTAATAGTCACAAGCAAGCCAGGCATCGTAGCCCGTGCCTGTAATCCCAGCACTTTTGGGAGGCTGAGGCAGGAGGATTATTTTGAGTTGAAGACCAAACTGGGCTATAAAGTGAGCTCAAGGCCAGCCTGAACTGCATAGTGAGACCTTGTCTCAAACAAACAAACAAACAGAACAGTCACAAGCAAAATTGCATATTATGTCCTGGCCCCATTTTTTTCCTGTATCGAAAAAGTCTGACAAAAGCTTTTCACTGACTGATGAGTATATTTCTTTAGTTTTATTTTTTCAGACAGAGTCTCACTATGTAGTTTAGGCCTTGAACTCACTATGGAGTCTAGGCTGGCCTCAACCTTGCAGTGATCTTGCATCAGCCTCTCGAGTGCTGGGATTACAAGTGTGCACCATCACACCCGGCTGATGAATGTATTTCTACAGATGACATCAAACTTAATACATGACCTTTACAGACAGTATTAGTATTAGTTAAAATGGAATTCTCCTAGATATATGATATACGTGGCCTTTGAGAACCAAAAAAGAACGAGGATATCTTTCCTTGTCTTTCCTGGGTATAAATGTTTCTTTAAAAACCCTGGTAATCAGTGATAGCCAGGAGAGCGGACGTAAACAGGGACAGGTGCCTCGCCATTAGCTGGACACGAAGCGCTGTCTACGGGTTCTCTGGTCAGGCAGAAACAGAGAAGAGAATGAGGAACGAGGCGCAGAGGAAAACAGGCAAGTGGGGGTGCGTGGGAGACGCGGAAGGCAGCTGCCAGCCCTCCCGGTCTTTGTGCGAATTAGACAGAGTGCCCTTCCTCGGGGGACGCAGCCTTTTCCCAGGACAGTGGCTTGGAGGACAGCGCCTGGGGTGGGTTTCAGCCCATCACCTCTTCCTTGGAGCAGGTTTGTCCAGTGAGCAATCTATCTAAACACATACAGTGGCCTGGGATACACAGGACTTTTGGTACAGGAAAGGCACTGTATTATTTTACTGTGGCTGCTATGACAAATCACTACAAGCTGAATGGCTTAAAAGCAACAGAAGTTTATTATCATACAGTTCTTAAGGTTAGAAATCCAAAATCAGTTTGAGTTAAAATTAAGGCTGTAACCGTATCTCTTCAATAGGTTGAGGGGTCTGGCCTTTCTATATCCTAGTCTCCCCACACTGCTTAGCTTATGACCCTTTCCTGAATCTTCAAAGTCAGTGCTGAGTCAAGTCCTCACACTGTCATCTCTGGTTCTGTCCTCTGATCCCCTTCTTTGCTTTTCAATAGTGTATTTGGCACCCTGGTCCAGATAATCTCCCTATTTTAAAGTCAGCTGATTAACACTTTAGCTCCACCTGCAACTTTAATCTTCCTTTGCCAAGTAACATAATACATTCACTCATACTAGGGATTAGGGCTTCTAGGAAGCAGGACCTTGGGCTGGAACGGGCACAAATGTGCATAAGTCAGTCTTGCCCCCTAATACAAATGCCCAGTGCTAAAGAGCTGCTGGGAGTGTCACAAAGCCTGGGTTCTCCGAAGTTAAACTATTTACAAATAGTGCCTCTTACCTTGGTGCACCAGTCCCTGGGTAACAAGCATGCTGACAAGTGAAAAAGGCAGAGCTGTAAAACAGAAATTCCCCTGAGTACTGGGCATCTTAGAACATGACATCTCACCCGCAAGTCAGGGATAATTACTCAGAGCTTTACTCTTACCTTCCTTGGCAGTGAGTTTTACTCATTTGTTATTTTGCTTATTTAACAAATACTTGTTAATTAAGCACTACATGGAGTTTTCTTGGCTCTTCCTCAGCCGCTCAAGCTGATGCACAGCACCAAAATGACCAAATCTGAAGTCCACTCACCTCCATCTCTGACAGCCACATTTACTGAATTCTCAACATGTGCAGAATGCCAACCACTGCATCCACCGGGTGAGTGAGGGCATCTGCATGCTTGGCAGCTGAAGTATGGAGTTGCTGTTAGCTATACATTCTGATATTTCAATCCATAAGTATTAAAAAGGACTACAACAGACTCCTGCATAGCTTTCCTCTAGATTCACAATTCAAAATTGTGAAAATTTTGCTTTATCCCTCCCTATGTTTCTCTTGAGTCATTTTAAAATTTGCAAACATCATGACACTTCACATGGAATATTTCAGCAGGTATCTCCTAAGAACAAGAACATAATCACAATCCTGTTAGCATACTCAAGAAATCTGTTTGAGTACTTATACTCAAGAAAAATTATATTAACTAATACATAATTTATATTCAAATCTCTCCAATTGGCCCAGTAATGCTTTTCATAGCTGCAGGTTTTAAGGATTATGTATTATAGTTATTTTCTATTCTGCTTTAATCTAGGATAGTTCCCAAGTATTTTGTTGTTGTTGTTTCTTTGTTTTGTCTTTCATGATATTTTGTCCCACAACCAGATAAGTATTGCCTTAAGACAAATAGGAAAGATTATAAGAAAATTATATTCATATTAAATGTGAACAATATTTAGCTATGATTTTTGGAGACAGGATCTCATTATGCAGTTCAGGCTGACCTAGAACTCACTATGTAGCCTAGGCTGGCCTCGAACTCACGGCAATCCTCCTATTTCAGCCTCCTGAGTGCTGAGATTATAGGCATGTGCCACCATACCCAATGCTAGCTATGATTTTGAACATAGAGAATTTAATCCGGTAAAAGCAGTTTCTAGTTCTGTCAATATGTGTCAGATGACTTCTTCCAAAAGCAGAGAGCATTGATAAACATCTATTTCTTCCTAGGAACCAAGACAAATCAAATAACAACCCATTTTTCCACTCAATGCCAGCCACCTGATGGTAAGCAGATGGGTCATCCTAAAGTGTGAATCTGCTAAATTATTCGGTCATACGTTGTCAGAAGAGACATGGATTTCTAGAAGCACAACCAGTAAATCATTGTAACACAGGATGAACATCACTTTCTAGAGTGTTACTTCTGAACCTGGTGATGCTGGATTTGCATGGTTTAGGAACTCAAGATTAGAATTACAAAGTCTAAATTATCCCTGTCAGCAGTGTTGCAAAATATTGGGGTTATAGCTTATAAGCTGCTATGCCCTTTTTTTTTCTTTTTGAGACAGGGTCTCTCTATGTAGCTTAGGCTGGCCTTGAACTGACTCTACTGCCTAGGCTGGCCTCAAACTCATAGCACTCCTTCTCCCTCAGCCTCCTGAGTGTTGGGATTACAGGTATGTGCCACCAGGCCTGGCTGTGCCATTTTCAAATATGAATCACGAGTTTGTTTTTTTAATTGGAAGGGACTGTAATACACAGCTTGACTTCACACCCTTATCTGATGGAAGGCAGGCCTGGAAAGAGGAAGCAACTCTGCACAAAATGCTATTCAGAAACAGTACGAGAGAAGCATTAATGGAACACTGCCATTATTCATTCACTAATTAAGTACTTATGAGGTATTTTATATGTCTGAGGCATTGTGTTGGGATCAGGGATGAAGCTCCAGAAGAACTTAGGCATCATTTCTGAGTCCTAAGCAGCATTCAGGTAAGGCCTACTTTGTGGTCATCAAGGAATTCTACACAATGGTCTTGATATATGTTGTGCTCACCTGAAGGAAAGTTGCATGTGTATCACTTTCTGCTAAGTGAGGTGAGTGGCTCCACAATCAGATGCCATCTCTGGCCTAAAAAGGGTCTCAGAATGGATTTAAACTCTATACCACCAAATATTAAAGTTCTTCAAGGACATATGCAAAACCTTCCTCAATAATAAATCATCACCATAATTCAGACAGGACATGGAGACAGTTTACAGCAGCAAAGAGAGTGCTAATGAGCATTAAGAGGTGTGAGGTTACCTCTCTTCCAGAAACTTTCTTCTTGACATTCTCGGATAATCTTGGCAATCTCTCCTCTGTGCATGTGCAGTTTTGATTTTGGACAGAACAAGAAACTCTGTAAAGAAAGTCACATGGTGAGTTAATTCAGATCATCAGACAAGTGTCCAAGCCAGGCATGCATGCCTGCAATCCCAGCACTTGGGTAACTGAGACAGGAGGATGGCTACAAGTTCAAAGGTTAGCCTGGGATACATAGAGAGTTCAAGCCCAGCCTGAACTACACAGTGAAATCCTGTCTCAAAACACCAAAAATAAAATAAAATATTTAATAAAGTAAAACAAAATGCAAAGCAAAGTATCCATTCTGTCTCTGCTTTTCTTTCTCTCTCTCAGTACTGGGGATTAAATCCATCGTATTATACATGCTAGGCAAGTGCTCTGCCATGGAACTACATCCCTAGAACTTTTTATTTTTGTTTGGAGGTAAGGGCTCTCTAAATTGTCTAGACTAGCCTTGAACTTGCACCATCCTGCTGTCTTAGCCTCCTGAGTAGCTGGGTCTACGGACATGAGCCATCACACCTAGCTCCTGACCAACGGCCAATCCAGTAAACGGGTTTAGGCAAGGTCTAAATCCCAGCTGGAGAGGCAGGGCAACTTACTATCTGCAGCATAAGAAGCAGCTATCTGGACAGACTAAATCTCAACTGACACCATGTGTTGTTTCTATACCTACCATGCTATTTTTTTTTTTAACAGGGTCTCACTATATAGTTCAAGCTGGTCTTGCATTCACTATGTAGCCCAGCTGACTTTGAACTCAAGGTGATCCTCCTGCCTCAGCCTCCCAAGTGCTGAGACTGCAGGTGTGCAGTACCATGCCTAGGTCTACCCGGTCTTAAGACCCAACTCAGTGCTCCCCCTTGATGAAGGGACAAATCTGATTTTCCACTGCTCTTTTTAGACTGTTTTATAGTAGATATCAAGAAGGGGGACAGGCACCATTTCATAAGCACTTTCTCATGGACTAGACACTATGCCAAGTATGTGAAATACATGGCATCATATTAATAGGGTGGAGGGTCCCTGTGGCTCCTGTACTTTCAGAGCTCAACAAGCCTTGCAAGCTGGCAGTGTGCTTTCATTTTCTACAACCCAATGGCTCAGTACAAGGATGCAGTGATCAGCATGAATCCAACAGCTGTAACTGTGGTAATGCACAGTGACGGGAGAAGTGACTATTGTCACTCTATTTGCCTTGGCTCCTTAGTACAAGTGCTCATCAGCAAGTACTCCTGTGTGTCCAGTGTAAACACAGATGATTCCCAGCTTACCATGGTTCACGTTTTTCGACTTTACCATGGTGGGAACTGACATGCTTTTACACCTGGAATCCTGATCTTACCCTGGGCTAACCATATGTGCTACAATACATATTCTTCTGTGATACTGGGCAGCACTAGTCAGTCACACAATCATCAAGGTACACAGTCGGCATTCTAAGTGAGCTGTGTTGTTAAGTTCTGATGTCTGGTAGACAGATGTCTTCAATGCAGTTTTGACTTACACTATTTGCAGCCTATGGTGGGTTTACTGGCATTGAGCCCCACCGTAAAGCAAGGAGCATCTGTGTTTGTTCTTGTTCCTGCTTCAGCTGCAGCGGAAATACGGAAATCTCTTTCCATTACACCCACGTATATACACACAGCTATCACAACTGCTGTGCTCATGCAGTCAAGAACAAGACTTCTGAAAGGAACTCTGAGGATCCTTTTGTGCAGATCCATGAATGTTTCAAGGCTATGTCACAGGGGCAGCACAGGTGTTCAAATTCTTCTGTGACCTGTTACCATTTGTCTGTTTGCCTCTCCTATGCTTTGCTCCTCACACATTATCTCCTCAATTTTAGCTTGAGGACAGTTTTAGCTTGAAATGTTGATCCCCAAGAACATGAGCTCCATTTATCCATCAAATACTTTCTCATTTTATGTGTTGCTGAAGTAAATAATATTCATTCCTAACAAGTGGAAAAAAATGTGTCCATGTTAACATGTGGGGTCTCAATCTGATGGCTAATTAGTAATGAAGGACTCTGCTAGCCTAAAAGCAACACCTGTCAGCAATATATGCTTAGTATGATTACCCTTAGCAATAAAAAAATGTAAAAATAAGCAAGATGTGTCATGCTACAGGAAACCTCTTCAGTCACTGGCACCCTCCTTATGAGTTGGCTGAACTGGATTCTAAACAGGAAAGACTTAAAAGAGTTTGTAAATAAAAATTTAAAGGCTTTTTTCAAGATAGCCAAAAACACACTTTCCTTCCTCAATCCATGTTCCCTGAATCCATTTAACAAAGAGCCAGACTGAAAAAAGTAAGTAAGATGACAGGTCGGGGTGAAAGTTCAGAGAAGTCCTCTGTGATACTCCCCTTCAGAGGGTACCTTTCACCCTCCACTCAAAATTTATACCTGCTTGCTCGATGGTGGCAAGTGGGGACCTTTCTCTTGGTTTCCATGAGTAGACACAGAAGCCATGATGATGTTCTTCTTGCTTTTCCTCTTGAATGCTTTGCTTACTCGACCCACTAAGGAAAGTAGAAGAGAATGACTGCCGTATCTGAATGTTTTATATCAGTATTCACTCCGACACAGCACGTAACTGGAAAGCGACTTTGATCTTGTCATTAATCTGCCACCATCTACAAATTCAATTTCTAAGGCCACACACAAATACTCATGAATGGTGACAGATTAGATTCTGAGTAGAGTAAAATGTCATACCACATGGTACTTAGTTTTACTATGTATAAACTGCCCCCAAAAAGTCTCATTACAAGGTCATTAACTACACTGATACCTATGGAGTGTCTATTACATGCCAGTCCGGAGGGTACAAAGAATGAAGCTACTGCGGAAGCTCACAGTCCCAAGGTGAAGACAGATGAGCAATTACCGAAGTGGGAGGCGTTTTCCTTCAGGGCACAAGGTACCAAGGAGAGAAGGAAGGTCTGTTAAGAGCTCAAGACACCAACATGATGATACCTGGGCTTTCGTAGCAGTGGGTGGGGCTCCAGAGGCAAAAGGCCCAGTGTGGGAACTAACACAAGAGCCTAGGCCAGAGCAGCGGAGAGGGAGGACGGGATGGTAAACTGGGGGTTTGGAATGTTGTATCTGCACACCTGTGGGGACAGGGAGTGGGATTCGCCAGTGGAGATTAGAATATCTGAGAATGTGGGTCTAGTCTCCCAGATGAGGGACAGGCTGGAGAGTTGAACTGGGAACAACTATCATGGAGACTGAAAGGTAAAGTAACGAACCTAAAGACTCTAAAAAGAGTATTAGAGAATGTGAACACAGCCCAAGGAACACCCATGAGAAGGAAAACAAAAGGAGAACAGGCCAAGGAAATGACTAAGACTGTTAGTTTTACAAAGGACAGGAACTTATTGAAGGGGGGATGAGTCATCTACAGTGATCACGGCTCAGGAAAACAGGTCCTGGTTTTGACAGTGACAGACACACCCCTAGTGGACTGTGAGCCTCTGCCCCGCCAGGGGCACTTCATGCAGCCTGGGCTGCATCACTCTCACTGGCCTCCCCGCAAAACAAGCATCTTATATACACTTCTGTTTCCTGTATTAGTTACCAAGCTGCAAGACCTATGTGACTAGGGGCCTGTCCCAGGCTTCACGTTAGGTGCCTGAGGTTGCTGTAGGCTCCACCTGCAGGGAAAAGTCCTGGAGTCAGAAAGAGCTGAGTTCAATTTCTGACTCTAGGGGTGTGACTCAGGACTCAGCTTGTCTAGCATATGCCAGGCCTACCCTCAACCTCAGGGTTGAAGCAAACCAAATTCAGACTTTACTCCTTACTGACCCAATGCACTGAGGCAAGTGACTTGCTGCGCCTGTGCCTCGGCCTTCTTACCTGCTCAATCGCTGTGATGGGCACAGCAGTCTTCAGGAGCTGTTGTACAAAGATGAAGAACGCCCCCAAAGCCCCAGATCAGACTGGGTACCTTATTTCCTTAGGACCCCCCGGAAGTCTTTGCTGACCTAGGGTCAAGCTACTTATTTTTGCGTAAACTTTAGGTCCTGGCTCCAGTCAGGAATCAAACACACCACACTGCCTTTGGGGGTCAGTTCTTTTTGCACCCTGTGTGTAATCAGTTCACTTCTAAGCCAGCCCTTTGAGGGACTCTGCTTCCAAGCGGCCCACACCCAGGTCTGTTGGGCCTCTCGGAGCTGACAGGGCTGGGATGCTGACAGGCTGGGAGTAGCAGCAGGCCAGGGCTGAGGGTAGGCTGGATGAAGACGGGGTCACCGCATTTTCTAGTGGGGGGCTGTGACTCGGAAGGAGCACGCTGGAATCCCACGCCAGCCCGAGCCAGAGGCCACCGTACCCCGAGGCCCCCCATGTCCCCCTCCAGCCCGAGGCAGCGGTACCCTGAGGCCCCCACGCTCTCCCGAGGCCGCTGGGGCCCCGAGCAGGAGCCCAGGCAGGCGCAGAAGGCGCGGGGAGCCGTCCCTGCCGCCCGCGCCTGACTTCGAGCACCCGAGAGCGAAGCCCCAGGCCCGCGGCCGCCACCCAGGGCGGGGCTCACCTGTGGGGACCGGGTCGCAGCAGAGGCCGCGTCCCAGCAACTGCTCGAGGTGGCGCCCGCGGCTCCGCTTCCCGTCCAGCGCCAGCCCTGCGCGCTTCCGCCCCTCCCGCCCCCGCTCCGCCCTCTCTCCGCCCAGCGCGCGGCGCCCCTTCCCTGCGGCCCGCCCCGCTAGCTCAGGCCGCAACTCTGAGTCGCGCTCACGCCCCGCCTCAAAACACCCCCTGCGAGCGAGCGCCCGCACCCTGACGCCCCCTGCGAACGAGCGCTCCTCCCCCGACGCCCTGCGAGCGAGCGCCCCGCCCCCGACGCTCCCTGCGAGCGAGCGCCCCGCTCCCGACACCCCCTGCGAGCGAGCGCCCCTCCCCCGACACCCCCTGCGAGCGAGCACCCCTCCCCCGACGACCCTGCGAGCGAGC
>PVLD010000564.1:0-41714 GCA_004027595.1 Dinomys branickii | reverse complement strand
GAGCGCAGAGCGCGAGCAGCGAGTCCGGCCCTTGAAGTCTTTCTCTCCGGCTTTGCCCCTCCCCTTGATTCTGCCTCTGACCTTTGTGGGGCGTGGGCACCCACCGGGGGTGCGCTCTGGCCTCTCAGGGCTCTTCCCGGGGCTGAGCACCTGTGCCTGTGGGGTGTGCGGACTCCGGGAGAACGTGGAGCGAGGTTGGGTCTCCTCGTTCCTTGCCTGCCCTACCTAGACTCCACGCCAACCAGCCCCAGCCCTCCGCAGAGCGCGGGACCTCCCACACCTCCCTCCGGCCTGGCCTCCTTTCGGTTCCTCGGTGCTGGTAGCTCTCCGCCCAGGCCAGGCGTGGTGGGCTCCGCCTGCCAGGGTCCTCTCCCTGTGTGCCCTGGGTCCTGGCCTTTCCTGCTTGGCTTCCAGGTGTTCTTCGGGAAGCCCTTGCTTGACCCCCCTCCCGCCCAGCCTGAACCAGGCCTTCTTCTCTTTCACAGCACAGGACGCCGTTGTTTGCTCTCACAGCATTTTCCACAGGTTGTTATTCTATATTTGTTAGTGCGTATGTGTAACTGAGGGGAAACCCAAATAAATCTGGTACTTTCACTTACTTTTAGTTCACTGTCAAAATCACTAATTTTGGAAATCACAAAGCTGAGCCATCCATACTTTAACCTTTGGTCAGATTTTTGCTCACATCTACAAATGGACATATTAATCATTTAAGTAACATTTGTTTGGAACTGGTGATACAGACTGATTTCCCCTGCATTCACCTAATAACCTCTCTCTCTCCCTTCAAAGATAGACACAAGCCGATAAAAATAACTAAGATATTTTCAGTATCTACAAGGTCATAACGGCCAACATACTACCAAGCACCAGGTTTCACAATGTTCTGTGACAGCTCTTTCCAGTAGCACCTACAAATCTCCAGCCATCCACCCTCTCCTCACCTGCCATTCTTCTTTCCCCTTACCCTGGAGTAGAAGGAGCTTCAAATCTACGCTGAATTAAGATGGTCTTTGTTGGCAATAGGTTCCCATCTTTGGTTTTCTGGCTTTGGTAAATCCTTCCCATTGCACCAGATCACTGGCCCTGCAAGCAAGGAGTTGACAAACCCAGTGTAAAGCTTTTGTGTCCTCTCCTGCTACCCTATACTCATCATGAAGTGCTGAACAAGATGGAGTCTGTCAATAATTTTTTTAAAAGATGGCATCTGTCTTGTTTACCATTGTGTCAGTAGCATCTCAAATAAATGAGGGGCTCAATAAATATTTGCTGAATGAATAAATGAATAAATGAGCTAGAGTTCAAAGACCATTAACAATAGCCAGGCATGGTGGTACAGACCTGTAATCCCAGCACTCGGGAGGCTGAGGCAGGAGGATCGTTTGTGAGTTTGAGACCAGCATGGGCTACAAAGTGAGCTCAAGGTCAGCCTGAACTGTGTAGCAAGACCCTCTCTCAGAAAGACAAAAAAAAAAAAAAAAAAAAAGAACAAAGACCAAAGACTATACTTGTATGCTGGCCATAGCAGTACATATCTATAACCCCAGTTACTTGGATGCTGAGGTGGATCTCAAGTTTAAGACCAACCTGGGCAATTTAGCAAGACTGTGTCAAAAGAAAGAAAAGGTTGGGGGTGTAGTTCAGTGATAAAGGTGTGACTAGCATGCACAAGGCCCTGGATTTAGTCTTCAGTGCTGCCAAAGCCAACTCAAAACAAAACAAGCAATACAAACACTGTTATTGCTGGGCATGGTGGTGCACCCCTGTAATCCCAGCACTTGGGAGGCTGAGGCAACAGGATCACTGCAAGTTTGAGGCCAACCTGTGTTATATAGTGAGCTCAAGGCCAGCCTGAACTACATAGTGAGACCTTGTCTCAAAAAATAAAAATAACCCAAAACAACAATAAAAAACACAAACAAACCCTGTTATTGTTCATGTTCTTTAATAGGATCCCTCGGATCATTTGATTCTGTGGATTCTCTGTCCTGACAGTGTGTTTTAATTTCTTTTAACCCATTTTCCTCTCCAGTAAGAGGAAGGTATAGTTTTGCTAATCTTACATTGTGTTACTAGAAGTAAGAAATAAGCCTCTGCTATTTTGTGGTCTAGAGAGATCAGCTTTCTTGTTGCTTTTGTGAGTCAAATGAACAGCCCTCCCTAATACTGAAATCAAATACCCCAACTGGCCTTTGTCCTTCGGCCTCTTGCTATAGTTCAGTTCATACCTCACACCCTTCTCTACTTTCTACCAGAATGCTCCAGTAAATTATCATAAGTAACTAGAAGTTACCATATTTAATGGGCATGGATTATTATGAATTCTTTAACTAGCATTTGTTGGACAACTCCGTTGTATCCAGGTATTCTAGAAGAAAAGGTATAGGTCTTCCTGCAAAGATTTGTCACTTCCCAAAGAATTAGAATAGTATAACAGACTCAACCAAAGAAGTCTGTACACTTAACAAAGCCTTTGTTAGGCCTTATAAAGAGCCCTTCCTCATCACGATCAAGGAAGTTTATATTTATAATACCACGGAAAAGTTACTGGGCTCAGGGATGAGTGACTGAGAGTGACAGGAAGTATGTGAGTGTCGAGCTAGGCTAGGGGGGAGGCCTGAAATCAGCTCTGCAATATGCAGAAAGAAGGATATTCTGAGAGAGTAATCTAAATAACACAATCTGAGGTAGTATCTAATGTTTGGGGGTCAGTGCTTCAGCTCTAAGGTGTAATTTTTTATTACTGGGAAGTCATAGCCTCTGGTCTTGAGGCTCATCCCAGCCCCAGCAGACAGTGTGGAGCATGGCTTTCCATCCCACTAGCTCTCACGCTCTCCTTGGGAGCTCTGGGGTGGAGCAACAATGACCTGTGGCAGGACCAATCTGCACTGCTTAAAGCCGGCTGAAGGGATGAGGAGAAGTCCCAGCTGGCACTGTACATATCAATACACGGAAATAGGGCCAGGTTTAGCCAAATGGAGATAACTGCTCTTTTTTCAAGGAGAGTCCTGCAGGTAGTCTGTCACAAGACTTCAAGATAATGACTACATAGTTGATTATCACTAGCTAATGCCACGAAAACAAAGTTTAAAAAGTGCCAAAGTGTTCACGGCAGGTTCCAGCTTGAACTCTTCCTTCAAGCAGCATCCAGATTCATTCACAGGGTTCTGCATGATTTAGCTCCTCTCTGCTTCTTAAACACACCCCTTAGGTTCTCCCAAGGGCCCTGTGACATCAGTGATGGTATCTCCTTTCCTGCTTTTCCATGGGCTGTAGCTCAGCCTGAATCAACCTCCTTCTGCTTTTCTATTCTCCTGCATTCATTCATTCATTCTTTCTTTCTTTCTTTATTTGTTTGTTTTTTGAGACAGGGTTTCACTATGCCGCTCAGGCTGGCCTTGAACTCACTTTGTAGTCCAGGCAGGCCTCAAACTCACAGTGATCCTCCTGCCTCAGCCTCCTGAGTGCTGGGATTATAGGCGTGCACCACCACGCCCAGCACCTGCATTCATTCTTCGGACTGGGCTCCGGAGTCAGCTCCTCTTGGATCCTGCCAGACTCAACTGTAGTTCCCTGCTTTCAGTGCCCCCATTGCCTTCCCCAGTAGGTACCTGTTGGAGTGAGTGTGTATGCATATATAGGAAGGCATCTATCTCAAATACTATATGCAGACACTCACATTTGTTTGTTTTCCAGTGTTATAACAAAAAATACCTAAGGCTGTTGGGTAATGTATAAAGAAAAGAGTTTTGTTTTAGTTCATAGCTTGAAGATTGGGTGCCTCCACTGGTTTGGCCTCTGGCAATGGCTGATGGCAGGTAACATCTCAGTGGGGAGAGAGGAAGCCAGAAAAGGGTTCAGAAGTTAGGTTCACTCTTTTGTAGCACCTCACTCTTGTGGGAACTAGCCAGTGTCCCGCAGGAACTACCTTAATCCCTCTTGAGAGCACTGCCCTCAGTAACTACCCATCTCCTGCCAAGTCCCATTACTTAAATGTTCCATCACCTCCAACATCGCCACAGTAAGGACCAAGCTTCTAACACATGAGCCACTGGAAGACACTTAAACTATGTTCAAACCGTGCAGCTTTCTTCTGGTTCCTTGCCATGTTTTAACTGCGGTCTTAGGAGTGGTGATAATAACTTAGTCACACAGCCAGGAAGTGACAAAACTAGAATTTGAACCCAAACTCCAGAGCCATGTGCTTCAGAGCAGATGCCACTCTGCTGTTCCTGGGCTGTCATCACCCTATAATAACCACTGATGTCATTCATTGTTGCTACCTCTTGATGCAAGCTCCACAAGGGCAGGGACTGATCCTTTTTGGTGTTGGGTATGTTGTATGAACCCATGAACGATAACGATGTTGATAAATGAGCTTGATGAGGTACCAAATAAAAAATGAATGCTACACACTACTTATGGTATTGCAAGAGGCTTACAGCCTTTCACCTTCCTTTCTTCCTTCCTTCTTTCCTTCCTTCCTTCTTCTCTACCTCCTTCCCTCACTTCCTTTCTTTCTTCGTTTTTCTTTCCCTTTTTAACAAAATCACTGGAGGGGCCTTTTAAACAATGCTAGAAATACATGCTATTATCCCAACTCTACAGGTAAGAAAAGTGGACTACAGAAACTATAAGCGTCATAGCCAGGGCCATAGCTGGAAAGTGACTGTGCTAGGACTCGGGCTGGAAGGGCCTGGCTGCTTAGCTCACCCTCTTATTCTGCACCGTCCACTCTATGTCCAGCAGCCTCACAGGGTAGCAGAGACCTATGGCCTGACAAATAACAAGAGTTAGGTACACATACATGAGTGGGCCACAGGGGAGGGAAGGGATCCAGTCACAGTGTGGAGGAGGTGCAGGCAGTGCTGTATGCAGTGAACCTACTGTGGCGATGGGTTAAAACAAAGGGCAGGTGGGGAATCCACAGGGTTCACCCATGACCACCTCATTCCTGTTCAGTGAAAGGGGCTCTGGCTGGTTTCCTGAAGCACTGATTGCAGGGTGAGTGTGTTGGAAGCCACCTCGGACATCCACAGAAGGCCAAGCACAGGGCTCACCCTCCTCACATCCTTTTCCTTCCCAGCTCTCCGCTTGCCATCTGCCGAGCTCTGCAAGAGGCTCCATGAATCACAGGATCTCGTGAGTCACTCGTTCCCTCTCTGAGGAATAAATAACATCAAGTTTCACAAAAGCAGAGCCGTGGAGTTTAAATGAGGTGTCACACAAAGATGGAGTGCAGGATCTGCTTTCCTGATGAACTGATACTGCTGTCAGGCGAGGCATGCTGCCAGCGCTGAGCTTGAGCTTTCAGGCCATCAACTCAGAGTTCTGGCTGCTTGAATTTCATCTGGATTTGATATTCAGACTGCCAAACTCAGCAAGAGGCAAAGCAGGTCCCAAGGATCATAACTTTGGTCCAAATGGGGAAAATCCGAAGTATGAAGATGAATGCACATTGATTTGCTTGTGTCGGCAGTCTTCCTTGAGACAGGCTTATCCTTTATTTCACTCACAAATGCTGAAAGTGAACATCCCTAAAGCAAATTTACTGATTTAATATTCTAGAACTGCTTTCCATAGCCTATGACATGTAACACTTTTGAATGCAAAAACCACAGTGCTCCTGGTGTAGCAGAGAGAATACAAGGCAAGCAGATCTACTAACTTTTGTGGAAGATTTTCACACCTTATCCTCACCTGCATTTCATTTTCATGTCCCAGGGTCTGTCCCTAGCCTCTCCCTAGAGAAGCCTGTCCACTGCCTAAGGGTAGGGTGAGAGAAAAGCCACTTGATTTTCTAATGAAAATTACAACAGGGTATAAAGGCAAGCCACAGATTTAGCCTCTTTCAGGGGGATAATTCAATTTTAGCAAAAAGTTTGTTAATTGAAATCTAATTGATCAGACTTGGGGGGAGACTAACTTTTAGAGAGGAATTTTCTAGAATATTTTTCATTCTCCAACCAACCTTCTTTGTCTGAATCACTTTCCTCAGCATTAGGGCCACATGCCAGTCCCCTGGCAGCCCACTCAGGGAGGGCTGCTGGGGCCTCAGCTGCAGCTTCTCCAGACAGCTCACCATGAAATTCCCTCTTCACAGCACCTGTCAGGCACCTTCATCCCTCATCCCTCAGATGCCTGCACAGTTTGCTGTTGCAAGTTCACACTTACTCTGCAAGTCTCCCTGGAGATATTCACACAGCTCAGGACTTTAAGGCCTGAACTTAGGTGCCAGACTGCTTGGCTACCAGTCAATGGCACTCCATGCCTCCAGTGAAGAATTGCTTAGAACAGTGCCTGGCACAAAGGTGGGGAGGACTGTTCAGTGTGTGTGCATGTGTTACCAGGTGGGGTAAGAGTAGATCCACCAAGAGGAAATGGTAACCAGAACCCCCTTCTACCCAAGGAGCACACACTGTTCGCTGGCTTCTGTCACAGGAAGTAACTAAAGGACATGGAAAGGTTTATTAGGGAGAAAGAAGCACACACTCAGAAGGGCATGTGGGCACTCAGAGCGAGGTGCATTGTGATCTGGGGCTGGGGCTTTTATGTGGTCTTGTGGGTGTCTTGTGGGTACGCCAGCTTCCGCATTTGGTGGGTTTGTTAGAATGCAATCGATTTGCATGTGATGGAGGTGTGGAAACAGGTCGCCTACTTGACAGAGGGCCTTCCTCAGTGTGCTTTGAGGGTGAAGATCTGTGGGAGGCAGTCTCAAGTTTCAGTTCACAGGTGAAAAGCATGAGTCCACTTCACAGGTCTATTGTGTGTTCAAGAACCTTAGGAATTTTGGGGGAATGAATTTCTTGGGAAAGTAACATTGCAGTCTTGGGTAATTTTTGTCCTGAAGCTTCAGGTTTTTCTTAAAAGTACTTTAAAATATAATTTTCCCTGTCTCCTTTTATCTATTTTATTTCTTCTACCCTATTTCAGTAGCACTTGCTCCCGGAAGCCTGTCCCCCCTGGCCTCTGGCCAGAGGTCCCTCCTGCTACTGTATCTTCATAACCTCTTGATCCCTCCATTCTAGGGTGGGGGACCTAAAGGAAGGAAGGGACTGTCTTTCTCACCTTCATGGTTTTGCCTGAGAAACTGTATCAATATATTATTTAAATTTTGTCGTCTCGGCAGCCTGAATGAATGTTATGGGTTCTGTCTTCCCATTCCAAGAAAGCCACCAAAGGTCTTTGATGGATCTGGCACTGTAGGGATAAACAGGATACAAAAAGAAATCATGAAACTGGCACCTGGCATGCCATCCATATAGCATTTGGTTGAGGAAGAAAGCTCTAGCTGAGAAAGAAGGAGGTGGGCCTGCCATAGAGAGATGGTTTTGAATGCTTTTCAAAAGACTGAGTATGGGGCAGAAATGTGCAGGTGCTGGAACAGTGGAGACTGGCCCTGAAGTCTCACGTGAGCTGGTCCGGGGCAGGACCACAAGGCACAAAAGCTTTGACAGATCTGCTCGTTGCTTTGGCCTGCAGGGACCACATGGGCCTTTTTTGAGACAGACTGTCACTATGTGGTCCAGACTATCCTCAAATTCACTGTGTAGGCCAGGCCTTGAGCTTGTGATCCTCAGCCTCCTGAGTGTTGGGGTTACAGGTGTGTGCCACCACTTCCGGCTCCTTATGGATTTTGACACTGACCATTTCAACAGTGACCAGAAGGAACTAGAGGGCCCTCCACAGTGTGCCAGTTCCCTAGGGGAAAAGGGCTGCCCTCTCTCCACCGCCACCATAAAATTCTTGAGACTAAATTTCCTAGGGGGATGAGGAATCTGAGTGACTGTAACGTTACTGAGAGACACTGTAGGAACACAATCTTTCTTAAGCCTAGTGAAGTGAATAAAACCTCACATCTGCAACATGCCCACAGGCCTGACAAATGTGGGTTTGTATATTTGGGGTATAGATGAGTGCCAAAAGGACACTTGATCTATTCATTGTACTCAATAACATCATATAAATATTTTTTATTCATTTACCTTAGATAAAGGCAGTAATATTTTCCAGGCACCCAAAGCACATTCAAATGAGTTGTCTTTGCATGATTCCAAAGACTTTCCCGAGTGCAGGTTAACAAGTTGACTTTATGACTCACCAGTCTTTATTGTTGGTTGCTGGAGCAACAGAGCCTCACTGCTGTAGGGTTTGACTATGGATTTACCGGGGTCTCAGCCTAGTCTGATTTAGTTTCGCAGCATTCCACCTCAATGGATAAAGCCTTGAAGACAAAATACCGAAATCTCATTCTGTGTATTGGTGTCCATTTCACAAAGCTGCTGGGTAGCTACAGTTCTAGCCCTTCTTCATGATGAAAGCTATTTCAGCTATTACTTTTCTGGCCTCAGTTGCTTGTTCTTACTCATACGGGGATTACTTAAATGAATTACATCTAGAGATACCCGAAAAACATTCCTTTAGTCATCTACTTATGTTCATTTTTTCAGGTCCCTTCAGCGGTTTCTTCCCAGGCTGCCGTCCAGCTTGAAGACTTGCTTTGTCCCCCGCCCCACTGCCACCCCGTAAAGCTTCGAGAATGCGCCTGTAACTTCTTTCAGTGCTTTCTTTTCTAGGTGACTTTTTTCTTTTTTTTCTCTTCTTCAATAGGCTTTTTAGTTCTTCTGTGTACAGAAAAATTGAGCAGAAGATACAGACACCCTATAAAGCCCCCTTGTACCAACACATGTACAGCTCCCCCATGACCAGCATCCCCCACTGTGGTGTACACTCATTACAACTGAAGAACCTATACTGACACATAATTATCATTTGGAGTCCATAGTTCCACAGTAAAATTCATTCTTTATATTGTTTTTTTTTTTTTTTTTTTTGGCGGTACTGGGGATTGAACTCAGGACCCTGCGCTTGCTAGGCAGGCACTTATTCCACTGAGCTATATCCCCAGCTCCTCTTTATATTGTTTGGATAAATATATAATGACATGTCCACTACCATAATATCACACAAAGTATCTTTACTGCCCTAAAAATCTTTGCTCTTCCTAGTCACTCGTCCCATGGCCTCACCCCCACCCCCGCTTTGACAACCACTGATCTTTTACTGTCACTATGGTTGCTATTGCAGAAGGTTACATAATTGCAACTGTGTTGTATGAAACATTTCCAAAGCGCTTCTTTTGCCTAGTAAGATGCATTAAGTTTTCTCCAAATCTTCATGGCTTGATATGTAATTTTTTGTGCTAAACAATATTCCTTTTCTGAATGTACAACAGTTCATTTGTTCGTCCTACAGGAGAACATCTTAATGGCTTCTGCTTTATGAAAATTATGAGTAAAGTGTCTATAAACACCTGTGTGCAGGTTTTTATAAGCAAGTTTTTAGCTCTTTTGAGTAAAGACCAAGGAGCAAAATTGCTGGATTATATGGTAAGAATGTATTTAGTTTCATAAAAAAAATGACCAAACTGTCTTCCAAAGTGTCACTAGACCAAGGGAATGGGAAATGAACAGTATTGTTAGAAGAAGGGGGTGTTGCAGAAAGGAACAGTGCAAGCCCACCACAGGCTCTCTCCGTATCACACTTTGCACTGGCAAAACTAATCATTTTCAGACCCTTCTACATTAATCTCCCCAAGATAAAAATCTAGTGGTACTTGCAATACTTGCTATTGTATCAAAACAAAACTATGTTAAACTTCCACAGAAAGTTTCTTTTCATAAGAAGATGTCATAATTGGATATATCCCATTGCCCAGTGGACATCATAGTGAAGTCCAGTTTATCAACTCTTCATAGATTATGCTTTTGGTAGTTATAGTTATTTTCTTTTCATAAGCGTAAGTATCTAAATGATAGGTAATCAGTGGACAAAGTAGGAGCAAACTAAACCATTCCATATCAAAGCAACCAGGCAAATCTGAAGGTGAGAGATTACTTTGGACAACTTTTTTGGAGTCTCAGCAAATTAGCATCATAAAAAACAGTGACTATTACAGTGTAAAAGGAATTTAAGTGACCTAACTGCCAGATGTAACATATTGTCCTGGACCATTTAAATCCATTCCAATAAGAATCTAATGTAAGAGGAGGAGGAGGAGGGTGATTGTTGTTTACTGGGCATGCTAGTATTTATTTCAATATGTTATGTAAGGTACCCTTATGCTTTTGAGTGGCTTGCTAAAGTGTTTAGGGATAGAATGTCATGATGTCTGTAAATCCCTTTGAAATACATCAGGATAAAAAACAATGGTGGAAATGAAACCTGGAAGGATTGAATTACGTTTCACATTAGATTCTTACTGACTGATCCAATTAGCCCCAAAGATTGTCTTCCTATAATACATGGGCAAAGAGACAGTGAAGTACATGGAATCTGGGTTATGATTTTCCTTTTACTAATTGGGGAATTGGTCAAGGTAATATTGTCACAATGGTAATTACATTCTAACATGAGTTTTGGAAGGGACATTCAAACCACCACAAGGGAACCCTGTATGGCTCAGGGCTATGTCTGCTCAAGAGAAACTTGTGTGATATTTGAAAGGTAGAATGAAGCAGCAGTCATGATCCTTCAGAGACCACTGCTAGAAGAGGCAGTTCATGGTGCAGTGGGCAGCACTTCGGCATGGGACCCACTCAACGTCCAGCTCTTCTTCCCCACTGACCAGCTGTGATCCAGGCCACCAAGAGACCCTTTGCTGTGAACTCACAGAGGTGGGAGCAGGAAGAGCCAACAACTTTCCATGGGTCTCTGGGAACTCAGCCTTGCATGGATCCTCTTATCTGGCATCTGGCAGGCTCCACCTTGCTCACCTGTACCAGGGCTGGTGAGTGACTTTCCTCTGATTTCCAGGCATTTTCTTCCCCAGTGCTCCCCAGATGCTATAAGTCTAGCTTCATAATACTCCTAGTGCTCTTGCTTCTCTGGTTGAACTCTGCTTGTACTGTACTGAAATATAATTATCTCTATTTTATTATACTTCTCAGGGACATTTTATCACTCCTTACAGATTGCCACCACAGACATTTTCCTGGCTAGCTGTCCTTGTGTATAATTATGTAACACTGATTATAATGTCCTTGAGTATCTGGCAGGGGAAGCACAAAAGATCTCTTTGGGAGAACTGTAATGAATCAGACTAAAGCTCCTTTTTCATGAGACACAGCTAGAAATGTAGTGTAAAGGCAAACTTTCCTCCTACATTTATTGCTGAGAACTAAGTCTTCTCTCATCTCCAGCTGGACCTATCACCCTCTGGTGTTCTCTCCCTTATCACACAGCATCATGCTGAGGGAGGCCAGCAAGGACTTAATTCAGTCCTGAAATTGCTGTTTACTCATTCATAATCTCATGGTGTAATGGAAAGCATGTTGGCCCGAGACTCAAAGTAATATCTAGTTTCTTGTCCTTGCTGCCAAGAATCTTCTGTAGGATTAGAGCAAAGTCCTCCAGACTCCCTGGGTTTTAGTTTATTCATATCTTACTTTACCACAGCCATGCTATTAGAAGAGAGTATAGGTCTCCTGTTACTAGCCTAACTTTACTGTCTCTGCAAACGCCTTTCTAGAGGGGCTGGGGCTGTAGCTCAGTGGTACAGCACCTGCTTAGTAGGCATGAGGCCATGAGCTTGATTCTCAGCAACCCCCAAAAAAAGTCTTTTGAGGAATTTTATTTCAGTTATTTGTATTAGAGTTCTGCAGAGCAGGGCACATGTGTCCCAGAAGCATTATGGTAGTAATTCTGGGACCTCACCTGATCCAAAGGTTGTTACCTGGCTTAGTGTGATGTTTGTGTCACACATGGGGGCATCTGAAGAAAGAGTGCTCATTCCAGAACACAGAAGGTTGGCATGGTTTCCTAACTAATTTGCTCTCTGTGCAGCATGGCATAGTACAGTTTATATGTACCCAGATATATCTTTTTTGGAAAATATTCTCTGGTTTAAACTAACTGCACAAAACAAATGACTTTTGAAGCAAGAGGATTGCTGCAAGTTCAAGGTCATTTTGGGCTACAAAATGAGTTCAAGGCCAGTGTGACCTGCAGAATAAAACTCTGTCTCCAAAAGAAAAGAAAGAAGAAGAAAAAAGAAAACAAAAGTCTTACAAAGAATTCTTTCAAAGAAACCATGAAGTGAAAACAGGAACACACATGCAAACAAATAACAAAAATTCAAGAAGATACTTTCCCCCCAGAACCAGCTCTTTGCTATTCATATTAAAAGATAACAATAGTAAGGATCAAATGAGATTTGATGGAAAGTCTGACAAATATTCACAGTTATCAAGAAGAAGACTTACAATTTGCATTTGATTCTGCTATTATAAATTTAAAAAGCTCACTTTCAGGGCAGACTTTGCCTTGAAATATTAACTAATGACAGATAGGCATGGTGGCACATACCTGTAATTCCAGCACTCTGGAAAGTTCAGCTAGGAGGATCACAAGTTTGAGCCCAGAGTAAGAAACTTAGTGACTTAGGGAGATGATGTCTCAAGATATAAAGATTAAAAAGGGCTAGGAATGTTGCTCAGTGAGGCCCTGGGTTCAGTCTTGGGGAGGGGCATGCACTGTCATGATTAGCAAGAGATTTAAAAATTGTATTTAATCTAAAAGTTGATGCTATAGAAGTAGGGAGTAGAATTGTGGTCACTACTAGAGGCTAGAAAAGAGAGGGAGGGGGGATGACAGGTACCTAAACAGAGTTAGACAAGAGGACTAATTTCTCTTTCTCTTCTTTTTTTTTTTTTTTTTTTGGTTCCAGCAATCAAACTCAGGACCTTGTGCCTGTCAGACAGGTGCTTGCACCACTGAGCTATATCCCCGGCCCAAGAGGACTAATTTCTAATGTTATAATTCACAGTGTAGAGGAGTTTGAAGGCTCCCAACGCAAAGAAATGATAAACATTTGAGGAGATAGAAGTGCTAATTGCCTGGACTTGAACAGTATACTTTGTATTCATTTATGGAATTATCACACTGAAGCTATAAATATTCCAAGTACTACATATTAATAAAGATATAAAACTCCCATGTCTGTAGTGTCCTTTTGCATGTGTGCACTGTAACATCCATAGCACACTGGCCAGTGCACACACTGAGAACATAGTCTGAGCCTTTTTCACTGATGGGAGGGCACAGATCAAAGGCTGGTGGTCCCTGATTCAGACTGACCTGTCCAAATGTCTGACTTGTGCAGAGGAGGTGTGGATGATTGCACAGCTTGGCCTCTGTCATTCAGTGCTGTAAAGCATTTACCACTTGTTATGACCTATGATGCAATTACATGGTTAAGTAAATGATAGTACTTTAGCAATTCAGATGCTCTAAGTATTTTTATTTCAAATGTCTAGAGAAAAGCCCTCCACTGAGCCACTCCTCAACTTCTAGGAAAACCAAGATCAAGTTTTTTTCTAGTACCAGGATTTGAGCCCAGGGATTGTTCTACCACTGGGCTACATCTCCAGTGCTTTTTGTATTTTCTTCTTAGACAGGTCTTGTTAACTTGTCTAGGCTGAGCCTGGACTTGCGGTTCTCCTGCCTTAGTAGCTACTCAGTCTCCTGAGTAGCTAGAGTTACAGGTGTCAGTCAGCACTTCCTGCTAATAATCTTTAACTCAACTGTTTTTCTCTTACTTTCACCTGGCTCAGTGACTAAATAAATCAGATTTGCTAACCTGTTAAGTTTTTTTTTTTTTAACAAAGAGAATCTGAAGATATTTAAGATTCAGGAAAGAGTTTTGTTAGAGTATTAAGTATGTGAAATATTTATTTTTTCAGTTTACTTTATGGACCTAAAGTTCATTGTGTTCAGGAACAAAAATACCCGTTGGTTCACCCAGAGGTTGATTATTAATAGTATAACTTCTTAAAAGTATATTTTATATAGAAAATAGTCATACTTAATACTTTAAATTATTTTGAAATTTTGTAAAATATAGTCAGGAGATGCAAAGGGAACAGAGTAGGAATTTATGGTGAATTATGCTATTATATCAGACAAGTGCCTAAATCTCAGTGCACATGTAGTATAGCTTTGTAGGTAGAGTTCTGCTCCCTGAAATCCCTCTGGACCTGTATTAGAGTAATGAGTCAGTGAGAGCCACAACCTAGCCCTGGAAACTTGTGAATATGCTGCCTTACAGGGCTGAAAGTTCTTTGCTGATGTGACTAAGCTATGGCTCTTGCGATGGGGAGATTATTTTGGGTTATCTAGGTGGCCCCAGTGCCAGTACAAGGGTTCACAAGAGGAAAGCAAGAAAGCCAAAGATAAGAGAAACAAATGTGATCAAGAAAGAGGTTGAATTGATGTGAGGAAGAAACCACAAGCCAAGGGATATGGGCAACTTCTCAGAATTAAAAAAGGCAAGGAAATAGTTTGTCCCCTGCAACCTTTGGAAGGAACCAGCCCTGTCAGGACCTTGACTTTAGCACAGTAAGACAGATTTTGGGCTTCCCAATTCCAGAACTGCAAGATAATAAATTTGTGTTGTTTTAAGACAATAACAACACCCAAAACCCAAAACAAAAACACTAACACACACACACACACACACACACACATGAGAAAATGAGGCCCTGACATGAGAAGAGTGGACCTGACTTTAGGGCCATGAAGCCAGACTGCTGTTTTGGCTTCAGGTTCCAGCTTCCCTTGTTGGCTGCTGGGAGACACCAGCAGGAACTTGGTGAGAAGAACCAGGCCAGGGACAGCATCTTTCTTGACTCTGAATTCTAGTAGATCAGCTTGTTTTTAAGTTCCATATTCTTCCAGAGCACACTGATCTCTAGTACCTCAACCCCAACCTCTTCCTCAGTTCCTGCAGCCCAGAGGCAGGAGTAACTTTATGCTTTTGCTGACCTGTACATTGCTTTCCTGGCTGGTTTGTAGCATCTTCCATCATCTACATTACAACTCCAGCTGTTATCTGGTTTCCTGGTTGGATTTGTACCGAAAACTGAGTGACATAGAGTCTGGCATGCACACACCCCACAAAGGAATTCTGGAAAAGGGCACATCCTTGAGGATTGAAGTAGTAGGTGGGAGAGAATTCTAGAGAAACTCTACAAGTCAGCAAGACTCAACACAGAGTGGATAGCAACATTAATAATACTGTTGAGAAATCTGGGTGTAAATGCACCTGGAAAATGAGCACTGAGTGTGTTCAGTGAAGGCAAGAACACACTCAGTGTGTCTAAAAGATGCCATCTTAATAATAAACCCAGATAATAAGGCTGAAATCTCACAAAGATAGATCCCAACTGAAATGCCAGCAACTCCAGCACCATGCAGGTCTCCCATTTGTTATCCTGTACCTGAGATTTAGCCACCTATGCTGGTCAACAGTGAATCATCCCTGTATGTGGTATAAGGATGGCCTTACTATCCCTATGTATATTTAATCACTATCCCTAAGTGTTTTAATAAAAACAATGTTTCTTCAGGATGATTTATTTCTTCATGAAACAAGAGATAGATTATGGGTGGCAATATAATGTGAATGCCAGAGGTCCATGTGGGAAGTTGTAAGCTGAGTGAGGTAAGGAGTTACTGAGGATATAGTTGAAATCCAAGAGAATTCTCAGTTCCTGGCAAAGATAATCATGTGGTTTTATCAAAGCTCTGTTAATTCCAGGGGATAGAAAACTAATTAGCTTAAAACCCAAAGAAGATATGTTGCTTGGCTTCTAAGTTGAACTTGTCTTGGGGTAGCTCACAGGGCTGGAGGAGGAGCCGCTCTGTGGTCTGTTCCATGGTCTGTTCCCCAAGCTTGCCTGTTCTCTATCCATTTCTCATTTCTGACTTCCTTTTGTAGACAGGCTTTTCTCAGCTGGTCCCAATAGGAAATATGGTGGCTGGCAGCCCAAATGATACATACTTCCCACTGAGCAGTTCTGTTTTCTAATACCCATACATTCGACTCCAGAAAAATCTGTCTGCGCTGACTCATTCCTCACCCCTGGACCACTGACTCTCTGTGCCAGGAGGAAAAAACTACTATGATCAGTCAGGCCTGTATGATGGACCCACTCTGTTATCAAGAGCTGCATTTTCAACCAAAAGAGGAAGAAATTGAAATCATTTTTTTAGGACCACATTACTGGGATTGTTGTAGCCCTGAAACTACCTGAATGCCACACCTGGCACCAGACTTCTGGAGGGAGCTGGACTTCTGAGGGTTTTGTCTCTGGTTTCATAGGGCTACCTTGAAGACATCGCTCCAAGATGTTCAGCTGAGCCTCTTCAGGTGGAGGGATGCCCTGCACACAGGAGCCTTTTGCATTAGAGAACTGCGGAAATAGAATCTCACGCCAGGAATGCAGCAGTACCTGTTGATTACTTCAATACTCCAGATGATGTCTACGGGTAATAGACAAAGCAGATTTTTCCTGCAGGTCCCCTTTGGTTGGTGACCTCCCATGGTTACCTGTGGAATATAAAAGAAACACAGGCTCTGGAGCCCATTGGACTGGTGTCATATCCCAGCTCTCCCACCTCCTACTTGAGCCACTCCCTGGCTTCTCTGAGCCCTAACTTCCTCATTTTACAGAGAGCCGGTAACCCCCACCTATCAGGGATTCTGGCAGAGTTAAAAAAGTTACTCTGTGTACAGGGTCTGCATACAGCAGGGCTACAAAATGCTTTTTTCCCTTCTCTCCTCCTTACAGACTTTTGCCTGCTCACAGCAACAGCTGAAGGTGCTGGATTTCACGTTTAGCAATATTCCACTTATAGGAATAATGTTTATATTGAAAATACCCACCTAACATATTTTGTCAGCATCTAAATAAACGCACATACAATAATTTGGCTAAGTCAGTTGAGCTAATCATAATTTAATTTTTATGTTTCTGAAAAAAAAGACCTTAGATCTGAAAGGATAATAAAAATAAATAAAATTGGGTATGTTGTATATATCTATATTCACTTTATCCTTCCAAGTGTCAAATTCTATTTTTAGTCTCATTTCAAATCATTAATAAATTTTACTTCTTTGGTGGGATAACTAACAGTAGCATGTAAATGTCTTACCAAATGCTAACTTGCAGGGTTTCCTGACAGTACATCCTATTACTAAGAACAAATTAACTGGAGGCTGGTCATGGTAGTGGATATCTTTACTGCCAGCACTCCAGGCTGAGGCAGGAGGATCTCATGTTCGAGCCTGACATGGTAACTTAATAAATTAACAAGATCCTGTCTCAAAGTAAAACATAAAAACGGGGTAGAGATGTAGCTCAGAGTGAAGGCCCTGGATTCAATCCCCAGTGTCATAAATAAAATAAAATAAATAACTTGGAACCTCACTAAAATAGTGGTATTTGAGTAAATAATATGGGAAAAGCAGAATAAACTGTTGAAAACTGATTGTATTTCTAAAAAATTCCTAGTAACGATCATTTCTCTCAGCACAAGCAAGAACGGAAATTCATAATTCTTCAAAATAAATGGATAATATGTCCTAGACATCTAGGATTTTATTTATGTATTTATGTTTGGTTTTTTTCAGACAAGTTCTCACTATGTACCCCAGGCTGGCCTTGAACTCATGGTGATCCTCTTGCTTCAACCTCCTGAGTGCTAGGGTTACAGGCATGTGCCACCATACTTAGCTTGAAACTTGAAACTTTGAAAAGAAGACTTCTCTGTGTGATAGTTTATCTTGCTTGATCAAGTTAATTAGTTGGGAGTTGCTGAAGAGATTAATAAAGCTCCCTTCTGGATGTTTCTGGGTGGGTCATGGGGGTGTGACCTTTATTTTTTAAAGGGATGTGTGTTGAGTATTTTGTCCCAGCAACAGAAAGCTTATCAGTAAACCTTGCATTTGACACATCTAAGGTGAAAAAAAACAGACATTCATTTAACCAAGACTTTATGCACAATATAGCTTTTAATTTTCAGTTGCTCCTGAGTAAATCCTTGGCAAGTTGGTTAGTATACATAAAATGGATTGTACGGTTGAATGATGGCCTGGCAAGTTCCATTTACACATGGAAAATTTTAATTCATGTTACTGATTTTTCGATTCAACTAGCTTACTTATAAAGCTGGTGTACTGTGCTTATGCCAAGAATTGACTTTATGAAATTTATTTCTTCTTTATATATCACCCTACTTCAAAACTTGCCCCAATAAAAATATTATAATTTGCATGATAATTGTGGGAAAAGAGCATCAATTTGAACCTAACCAATGTGTCCTAAGAGTACCTCCCAAGAATAAAGAAAATATACAGTGAAATGTAGACAAGCTCGGTGCGGTGGTACACATCTATAATCTCAGCCTTGCATAACATAGTGATTTAGCAAGACATTGTGTCAAAATTGAAAAATTAAGAAAGGTTTATGAAAAAAAAAAGAAAGAAAGGTTTATGGATATAGTTCAGTGTGAAAGGGACCTGAATTCAAACCTCATCACTGAAAAAAAAAATGAAAACAACTTATTTATTTATTTGTTTATTTTTGGTGCTGGGAATCAGACTCAGGCCTTTGACCCTGCCAGGCAGTTGCCATGCCACTGAGCTGTGTCCCCAGCAGCTTAGTAATTTATTTAGCTGAGCAAGAGTCAGTGAAGGAGATCAGTTAATGGGATTAGGTCAAATTCTTTTTTTCCTTATTTCAGCTCTCATGGATTTCTCCTCCTAAAGAAAGATCTCTGAACCAAAAATGGTTAAGAAGATTAAATGAAATTTATGTTAAGCATTAGCAACAAGCAAACATTTAACACATGCTGCCTTTCTTTTCAGTCCTTTCAGTCATCATTTCTCATGACTTACAATAAATAGTTTTCATGATTCAGACCTCACCAGAATTTCTTGGGAACTTGTGATATATACCATTAACTGGTGCCCACTTTAGAACTATGGAATCAGAATCACCAGGACTCAGGAAGAAGCATTTGTGTGTCTAACAATCTCAGATGAGCACCAACCCTCTGAGCTGCTGATCACAGGCACAAGTCAGCACCTCCAGCAACCTCTAGGTTGGTCTTTTTGATTCTCAAGTATTGAAGAAACTCTGTACTCATTATAAAGAGAAGTTTGGAGCTAGAAAGAAGCTTGGCATCTGTTCTAAGCTCTAGAGAGGTGCAGTGACTGGTGAGGAGTCCGCTAACTGCTGTTGCACATGATGGGTTTGTCCCTGGGTTTGCTCCTCACCAGGACTGAGTGAGGACTAAGAACATGAAGCTCTGCTTGAGTCTATGTAGTACAATCATTTTCTTTGGGATTGGATTTTCATTCCCCTGCTGCTCATGCACTGAGGCTCAGGCCTAAACGTGTGACACTGTAGTTTGAGGCTGTATTTGCTACGAAAATAGCTTCCCGAGTCTGATAATCGGCTATTTCTCACTTTTACCACCTGATATATAATTAACCCCTGCCCAGTGTCCTGTGTGGATATGTGATTCATGACTCTGTCATTAACAGTTTCCCTGAATCTACCTTAACAAAATATTATGAGTAAAGATCATTGATCAGGTACTGCACAGTCCAATTGGACTATTTTAGTATATTGGGAGCACAGGAGGTTTAAGGAGATATCTATTGAAAGGACTGTCCCCTATTTATAGCTTTAAGTCACAGTACCTTTTGGGAGTATAAATTTGTCCCTTTTTTAAAATATAGGAACAAAATTTTAAATGATCATCCATTCATTTTAGAATTGCACTATATGAGTCTTGGATGAAAGCTAATCACACATAATTTACAGAAGTGCTTTGGAGCTGAATTCCTCAAACTAATCATCTCAAGGTTGTATGTACTGAACACATCTCTTCTTCAATGACCCGAGTGGCCAAATCCTGCCTGCTGTAGTTTATATGTGACTTGTTCCCCTGAAAGGCTCATGTGTTGGTGGATTAATCCTAAGCACAAAGGTGTTGAGGTGGAAACTTCAGGAGATGGGGCCTCATGGGAAATAGTTATGTCACTGGGGGCCATGCCCTCAGAAGAGATTGAGGATCATATTTTGGGACACTGGTGAGTTACCTTGATTGCAAATTGTTATAAATAAAAAGGAGTCTGACTTCTGTTTTGTGGCTTCCTGTCTTGCCATCTGATTGCTTCCTCTCACATCCACTCTGTCCATGATGCCCTCTGCCATGAGGCTAGACAAATGGGTTTGTTTATTTTGGACTTTTAGCCTCCAATATTGTGAGGTAAGTAAACTTGTTTTCTTTATACATTACTCAGCTTGAGGTAATTTGAATGGCAACAGAAAATGGACTAATATGCATCCATTAACTCAAATTATTGTTACTGGAAATTAGTCTCTCCCAGGCTGTCCCTTAGTGAATAGTCCCCAAGGCACTTCATGTATCTTCTCTTTGGCCCTGTTGCTCTGGCCTTGACTGTGCCTACCCTCACGGGATCCTTCCCTGTTGTATGAGATGGTCCTTTGTTGCTAACTAATGCTATGGCCACCAGTGTGTTCAATTTAAGAGGACACTGTTCATACCCCTGTCTTTTAGTTCTCCATACCTATAATTTTAAAGGTATGTGTCCCAAAAATTTGAGAATGATGGAGAGGATACACAATGCAGAGAAAAAGCAGAGCAGTGCTTAGGTTCTCAACCAAGTTCAAGATCCTGTGGAGCCCCAGTGTCCTTTCACCAGAGTGTAGCTCACTTCCACCTGGATTGTTCTAGATGTTGCCATGTTTGTGTCAACTGTTCCCAGCCCGGGAAAGAAAGGGGAGTTTCTTCCTTACCTCAATCTTTGGCCTTCTTGCCCTAGACAACCTCTTGCCTAGATGAGTAAGACCTGGAAATGCTCAGCCCTATGTGGGAGGCAATAGGAGAGAATGGGCTGGGACTATGACCTCAATAAGATAATCAGACAAGGGCCTGATATTAGTACATTTCCCAAAGGATGGATTATTCAGCCACAGACAAAACCCCATGTGAAACATCAAGGACCCAAACCATCATGAGTAATTCAAAGCTCAATCTAGATAATTTCATCTCTCTTCATCAAGGATTCCTGAATGGGTAGAGGTAAAGGTCTAGTCTTCCCTGAAATCTGTGTGTTAGACAAAGACCACTTCTCACTGTACTATTTCTCCTGGTACTGATACTGACCTGCCTGACTGCGAAGGCCATATCCCATGGGTGCCTTGGGGATGTGTGGGCATCTCTTCCTTGTCTGTTCCTTCCTGGATTCTCTCCAAAGGCTGTAGGCCTGGTCATAGAGTATCCCAGTAGGGCAAGCCCTAGGGACTCAGCCTCTCGGGAAACAGCAGGACAGAAAAGGGCATGTTTTCCTTTGATGGGACAGATAGAGAATAAACCCCACAAGTGCTTGAGGTGAAAGTATTTGAAGAGAATTCTGATTCCCTCTGGGAACTCTAGAGCATCTTAACCAAGACCTAGATTTGCTAGTAGACTGGATTTAGGACCGAAACCTAGCTCTATGTGTGTGTGTGTGTTTCTCTCAAATTGGGATGTGGACTGAGATGGAGAAGAGAAGGAACTTCTGGGCTGAGGAATCAGCTACCATGCACTGTGATGGTTCTGAGTTCATGAGGCAGTGGATATCCAGCCTGCACTGGCTGGGCATCTTGCAGCTGACTGGCAATCTGGAAAGGGATCTGGGTAGCTTGGATGACCATGACACTGATTATCTCACAGCACATCTGGCATGACACAGAGAAGAGGATCATTCTTCCAAGAACCATCAGGTCAGGACTGTCCCTAATATTTTAGGGGCCCAGAGCATAAGTACACATGAAAATTCCCGTATTACATGTCTAGGCATTTAGAAGTTACAAATCAGGCTACTCCCACAGACAGTGCTGGTTTTCAACATGGCCACAGTGCTCTGCAGTGATTCTCCTGGCAACCCAGAGGCTGAAGAACACACACCCTGCCTCTCCGGCTTTCCTGTTTCCTGCCTGTGTGGTGGGACATCTCTGCTGGGACAGTCAGGACAGATCAGAGCCTGAGCTCAGACTTCATAACTGAATTCACCTGTTTGAGTTCTTTGTTCCTAATGCCCAGTGCCTGTACCATCAAAGCAGAAGGACTCTGTTGTGAAATTGCTTTGGGAACCCCATAAACCAGCTCCCACTCTTCCTATTGGAAAACTCACAATTTGTACTATGGTATGTACTAGAAAAGATTCTGACAGAGCATAAGAAAATGTCTTAAGCACTGGTTAGCTCAGCATTTATCAAATGAGGCAGTTAGTTGGGAGTCTTCCTTTTCCCTGCAAGCCTTAGTAATATCTTAGATCACAAGAGTTCTCTAGCATGCCTGAGGGATTGCTGCTTTTGGAAGAGATTTTGAACCTCAGATTGGAAAAAACTGAACAAGTCATGCTCCTCAGTTCATGGAACATAATTATCACTAGTTCATGGAAAATGCCCCTCTAACTCACTCACTCACGCAGACTCAATTCACCTATTAGGAGCAGAAAGCACAGTGCCTTGGGGCTCACAATACTTTTAGGGGCCCATGAAAATGATTCAGTTTTTTAAAGCCAAAAGTAAAAATATATATTAATGTCAAAGATACTTAATACATAGTATGAACATATTTGTTTTTATACCAACATAGTTTTAAAATAATTTCTAATGGGTGAGGGACTCCTAAAGGCTAACGGCTCTGGGGCCCATTGAATGAGACTGAAGCTCTGCATTAACTCATTCCCTTCATCTTGTGTCCTGGTCTCACCATCCCCAGCCAGCAAACTTTTATTGTGTGTGGTTATTTCCATGCTGATGTGTCTCTGAAAAATGTAGATTGTTGGGTAATTTTGCTTTTCCTTAGATGATATTACATTTTAGATTTGCATTAGTTTTCTGTGACTAACAAATCCTTGAAATAATCAACTTATAAATAAGAAAAAGCTTATTCTGGCTCACAGTTTTGGGAGTTTTATTCCATGACCAGCTAACACATCATAGCACGAGGCACATGAAGAGAACATTGTTTACCTCATGGCTAAGAAATGAAAGAGAGAAGAGCCAGGTATGGTGGTTGATACCCTTGAGCCCAGGACTGAGGAAGGCTGGGGCGGGAGGCCGGCAAGTTTGAGTCCAACCTGGGAGACTTAGAGAGACTCCATCTCAAAATAAAAAATAAAAGAGGCTGAGGATGTAGCTCAGTGGTAGAGCATCCCTGAGTTTGGTTCCCAGCACCAACGAAAAGAGAGAGGAAGGGGAAAGTGTTAGGGTCCCTAACCCTGCAAAGGCACTGTCCACCACTCCCAGTGCTAAGCCCTCCTCTACCAGGCCCACCTCTTAGGGTTCCATCCTTTCTCAACGGCGCCATGCTGGGGACCAAGCCTGTAACACATACACCTGTGGGGATCTTCTAGGTCCAAACTCCAGCAGTGTTGCCTCATTTCTTGTTTTTCTTTCATTAGGCAGCATGTTTTAAAATAGATTTATGCTACCATCAGTGTGTTCAACTCATTGCTTCTACAAGCTATCAAGTTCTGCACCTGTGCCATGTTTTACCCATTCACTTTCCCGGGGCTGCAGGACCAGGACTCCAGCTGCCTGCTGCCGCCACTCTGCAAGGGTCTGCTGTGGGCATTTCCCTCCCGGACCTGGCCAGAATGTCCTTAGGATGTGTGCCTAGTGGTGGCATTTCCCTCTTTCCTCCTCTCCCTTTTCCTCCCCTTTTTGTGCTAGTCATGTCAGGATTTGTCTGTTAGCTTCATAAAACAAATTGCATAGTTCTTCTCTTTTTTATGCTCTGGAACATTTTATATTGCACTGTAAATAGTTGTTCCCTAAAAGTGTGAGAATATAGGCAGAATGACTGCTTGGTGCCAAAGCCCACTTATGAGGCAATTCTCTGAAAATGTTCGCAATTTCTTCCTTGGCTATTGTTTCTAATACATTTTTTAATTACAAAATGTTTTTCAGGATAGGGCCAGCACCAACAAAAAAAGAAAAAGGAAAGTGCGAGAGTCGCCACCATGATAATCATTCTAATAAATTTTAATGTCTCTCAGTCTGATGTTGGCACCTAGCAGGAAAAGCTGGGTCCATGAAACACAAGATGTGTACTCCTGTTGCTCATTACTTTATGACTTGTAACACCTGAGGGTGGTTCCCTGGGTATGTGGAGGCTCCACAGCATCACTCATGGGTTGGTTTGAAGCTATTTGCCTCCACATGCAGACAGTAATGGTTCATTCTCTGTGTGTTGTAGAAATCTACCCTGGTCAATCAATACGGTTTTTTAAAATAACCTTGAATTTGTATTTTTAAATTGATGATGATGTCATGCACTTTTTGGTATTCATTGTATATGTACGTATAAATCCTCGGGGATTTTTATTTCCTGAAGAAGAAATTTGACAAGCCTGGTAAATTACTCCTTACGAATCGTGTGATGCTTTTGGAGTCCACATCATTCTGACTACCAAGAGAGCACTTTTTGTTCCTTCATCAGAGCTATTCCAAAATTGCACTTGTATCATAAAGTCGCCCTTTCCTGAATCCTATTACAGAGCTGACTGGCTCAGGGAGTGTTGCGAACTTGAAGATGAAGAGGTGGAAGGAATGTATCCCCAGGGGGCCGCCTGTAGGAACCGGGGAGCAGTCCCTGGCCTACAGACAGCAATGGGACAAGGACCGCAGGCCTGCCACCTGCAGAAACTGATTTTTACTAGTGATCTTGGACATGAATTTACCTCAGAGTTCTCCAGCTCATACTTTGATGTCATCCTTGCGATATTCAAAGTAGAGATGTCAGTAGTACTGCACATCTGACCTACTTCCAGGCTGTGAGCTAATAAACCGGTGTTGTTTTAAGACACTAATTTGTTGTATTTGTTATGCAGCAATAGAAAATTAATAAAATATCATATTCTGCACACCCTAGAAGCAAAACAGAGAACAAATAAAAAGACTCTACTTCTGCCACTAGTTGGTTCAGGTGAGCACAGACAGGAGAGGAAGCCTCCTTGGAGATTCTTTCTGCTAAATCCACCAGGCTCCCTCACAGGAGGGGTGGAGGAGTTACATTGTTAGGGCAAGTTTCAAGGAGTGAGGTATTCTCAAGAAGCCAAAAATGTGAGAACACACAAGGCTTTATTGAAGCGCATGACCCACACTTCTGACCAAGGGTCAGAAAAACAAGATGTTGCTGACCAGAGAACTTTGTATTGTTTTTATACATTTACAAGTAACCATGGTAACCACATTACCTCATTTAGGAATTTTACAAATATGCCACATCATGGTCACAAAGTTTACATTTACCAGGGATTTGTTAGTATGGTTAAATTTTAGCCTACCTACAATTTGTTTTTACTATCTGTTTCTGATTTTATAGCTCTGTTCTTTCGTTAGCTATAAGGGAGGGAGTGGAGAACTGAGTTCATCTAAAGCTTACCTGACTTCTAAAATGGAGTTACAAAAAGAAAATGGAGTCTCTCTTGCCCTATCAACATGAGGTATAAACATGAGGTGGGAAGAACAAAATCACTACTACAGTATAAGTTCCAGAATCACGGAACACTATTTTTTATCTTCATTTTCTTTGGTGCTGGGGTTTGGATCCAAGGCCCCACACATGCAGACAAGTGCTCTATCACTGAACTAAACCCCTAGCTCTTCAGAATGACTTCCAAATAGAAGGGATTCTTCTAAATAGAATATATACGTATTTGAATAACGATTTTCTTGTACCAGAAATGTATAGAAAATACTTCTGCACTTTAGTACAGAAACAGATAATGGGGTGCCAAGCCCTCACTGGGGCTTGTGGTAGCCCAGTGAGCACAGTAAACGTACTTCCTGACCTGGGACTTTTTTCCTTTCTGTGTCGGATCAAGATTCTGTACACAGGGCACAAAGGGAGTGGGCACCAAGGAGTGAAGTCTAACGTCTCAGTCTGGATCCAACCAGGGGAACAGCAGCTTGTATCGGATATCCTGATGGAAGACAACACAGGCAACAGGAGCTGGGCGCCGGAGGAGAGAGAACACAGTGTAAACAGATCGTAACTCTGGGGAGGAGCTACTGCCCCCGGAGCGGCAGGAACAAAAGCGAGGGTCTGGAGAGCAGAAGCTGAGTCTGGAGGCCAGCGGCTCGTCTTGGAGCTGGGCTGCGGATCTGAGACCGAGACGTGTCTGACGGTGAGCTCTCCACGCAGGGCGGAAAAGGAGACTTGTCCTGGGCGTGCTGATAAAAGCTGGGGTCTTGAGCAGCGCCCCCTGCTGGTCTTGCAGTCTCTCAGCCCGTACTGGAAGAACCCAGTGTGAGAGCAAGCACGGTCCAAACACTTGCATTTCCTGAAGTGTGCAAAATAAGTGGACATATGATACAAATTCTCACTCATTTCTACTTTATTTTACAAGTGAAATGTGTCAAGCCTCTCCCAGCCAAGACCATCTCCTAATAGCGCACACAGCTATCAAGTCATCAGTGGATACTTCCTGCTATCCAGTCCTCTCCCAAAAGCCCAGACTACAACGAGCGCGAGGCTCTTGGGGACATCCAGATTGGAGCCATAACAAGAGTAGCTCAGAGTGCAGCAGGATGAGACTTGGGTTAGATCTGCAACACTCCTGCTCCCCTCAAAAAACAACGAACAGAAGCGAAAGCTAAATGTTTCCGATGTGAAAGTAACGTGTTTGCAGTTAGCTGCTTCTCAGCCTTCTGGTGTCTTTGAAGAGGTCTAAGAAGCAATTCCAGTCAATGACCCGTCATCTGAAACTTTTTCGTTCTTAGGAGGAATCTTTTAATTTGGAAATACTATCTATAGGGCTTTGTGATCTATGCACATATTGGGGTGAGGGTGCAGAAGAGGGGCTGTGCTGGGATTTAAACTCGGCCTTCGTGCGGAGCTACAATGGGTCCTCCCCGGTTTTTTTATTCTTTTTTATTTTTTTATTTTTTGCCTTTTTGAGACAGGGTTTCAATTTGCAGTTCAAGGTGGCCTTGAACTCACTTTATAGCCCAGGCTGGTCTCCAACTCACAGTGATCCTCCTGCCTCAAACTCCTGAGTGCTGAGACTACAGGTATGCACCATCACGCCCTGTTCCTTCCGTTTTTTGTTTTTTGTTTTTTTGTTGTTGTTGTTTTGTTTTGTTTTCTTGAGACAGAGTGTCACTAAATTGCCCAGGGTGGGCTTGAACTTGCAATCCTCCTGCCTCAGTCTCCTAGAGCACTGGGATTACAGGCCTGCACAATCATACCTGGCTGAGTTTTGTTATGTTTTAAGTTACAAATATTAAACTGGTCTTTAAGCCTTTATGTTAAATTCAGGAATCTTGCTAGACTTTTTATAAAACTAGCAAAACAAGAACAATCACCTTTAGTTGTTCTCATGTTGATATTGGAGTAACTCAAATAGATTAAATTCCCCTAAACATCAGTCTCTCAAATTTAATTATACTCTTTTAAACATTTTAGACTGCATTTATACATACAACACATTTGATTTTATTAAGTGCTTCTAGTGTCTACAAGGCAGATTTATGAATAAGCCAAACCTTTCTAAATACTGAGATAATGTTTGTAGGTTCAGTAAATTAAATTTATGAAGTCGCCTTTATTTTCTCTGAAATATTTCAGTACTGGTTTAAATATTTGTTTAAGATTTCTCATGGTTTTCAAATTAAAATTACAAGTCAATACCTGACTCTTTTAAACTGGGGTCACAAGACTAATCATCAGATTTTCTAATCTGCCAGATTTCCTAGGCCTTTAGTTAATCTGTGGATTACCCTAATGACAACAAAGTGGCCTCTGAAGTGAATACAGATAAATTAGTTCTTTGACTTTGGCTTGCTTCTTCATCTTTATTCAATTATAACCTTTCCTGGAGTTGAAACAGCATTTGCCCAATTACAGGGAGCAGCTGCGCCATTTCTGATGGGTCCAGATGATGTGACTAAGCACTCATGTCCATGACTGGTCAAGATTCAGACCAGGTCCCACACCCATGAGATTCACACTCCCTGTACCCCAACCACATTAGGCCATTTGTAGCCAGGAGTGGTGGCACACACCTGTAATCCCAGCACTTGGGAGGCTGTGACAAGAGGATCACTGTGAGGTCAAGACCAGCCTGGGCTACAAAGTGAGCTCAAGGCCAGGCTGAACCGCATAGCAAGACCCTGTCTCAAAAAAACAAAAAAACAACCCCCCCCCACAAAAACATTAGGCCATTTGTATGGCGTTTTGAAGACAGAGTTTTGCAGAACCCTCCTTGGTTGCATATAATAAGTTTATTTGCTGATAGATTCAGTTCTATGTTCTTTCATTTTCTCCACTTGTCTGACATTTTCATGTTTTGTCTGCATTTGGTTTTAATTTAAATATATTTAAATTTCTTATCATCTAATCTTCAGCACAGCATTATACTCTGCCTGGTGGCAGGACAGCAGACGTGGCTCATGAGCCAGACAGCCTCTAACCTCTCCTTCAGAACACTCGATGTGAAAGATAAATTTGTACCTGATGCAAATGAACTCACGGCTTTGCTGGGGCAGCAAGAAGCACTAGGCAGCCTCCTCCTCCTACTCTCACTTTCTTTCCTACCCCTACATCTGAAGGGACCCGAAACGTGTTCTGTCTGGGAGCAGAGGCAGGAGAGAATGTGGTGCTTGGGCTCAGAAATTCCTCTTGAAAAATGCCACAAGAATTTGGCCTCTGCAACTGAAGACAACCATTGCTATGGGAAAGTTGTCTGATGCTGTTAATCTTATTTTCCCAACTCAAGATACCCAACACATGGGCTGAGTGTCGTAATTATTTGATAGTATGTACACGAAGCGGACAGCTGCATGCCTGGTACACAGGTCATTGTAGCTGCCAGCTTTTTTTATTCATTAGTATATTCCTTATCTCATGCTCTATATGTTTTCTCTGACCTTGAACATAGGGCCTAGTATCAGGACTTGTTGCATAACTGGCCCCCTATCCATAACAATACTAGAGAAACTTTTCCTTGGCTGTTAGGATAGTCAATGTTGGATGCTACTTACACTTGAATCACTTGTTTCTGGTCATATATAGAGAATCAGTGTTCTGTGGATGCTGTGGAGGCTGTTCTGTATAATGTATGCTGATGCTGTTGGATAGAGTAAAGCCACAGTTATGTATGTGAGGAGTGAGGTCATACCTGAGTGAGATAATTCACTATATCCTCAACCAGAAAGAGATCTCAATCCTGATCTGGGTGGGAGAAATATAGATGGGTGACACATTGGGGATTTCTTTTGCTCTTAGACTTTACCATAGAGATAAGAAGAAGAGCAGGGGAGACTGGAAGGAGAGGTCTGACACTCTCTGTGTAGGCCCAGGTTCAGACCCAGGAAAGAAGAGGTCCTAGCCCTTTGGAGTCAAAGTACAGTGATCTTAGATCACAATTAGAGTAAGGTAGGGCCGGGACTCAGAAAGCGGCCACCTAAAGTGAGGAATCAAAAGACCCAATGGAGGATTCTCAACTTCATCACTATTGATGTTTTTGACCAGACAATACTTTGCTGCAAGGGCTTTCCTGGTCATTGTAGGGGAGTTAGCAGCATCTGTACTGACGTTATTGTAGCAGGATGACTAGAGAACTCTACTCTACGGACTAGCAGCACCTTCTCAGTTGTGACGGTCAGAAATGTCTTCAGTAATTGTCAAATATTCCCTAGATGGGCCAGGTTAAGAAAAGCTGAACTGTCCCTTATATTTTCCATATTTAATTTCCTTGTATGTCCTTTAGTGTTTCATAGTTTTTGTAAAATGTGATTCTGTCTAAACTTTGTTAAGGGGTAAGGAAATGTTCCTTGAACATGGATAAAACAGGTCTGCAAAGAAAGAATAAGGCAACCTTAAAAGCTACTGGGTTTGGTGGTGGTAGGAACCCAGACAACGGAATCCTTAGGGGAGATAAAACTCATCGGGTTCCACCTGGAGATCCTCTTTGAAGTGTTCGACCAAGTTAAAGAAGGACAGTGGTTTTGCTTATGTTGTTCTTCCCATCAGTTTTGGGATTATTTCCCACTGCAGGGAAGGTGCACATTTAAGAAGTTCTGAATAAATGCTATGCCATTTTACTGAGGTCCAGTTAGAGTTGAATTTTATGGTTTTAAACTAAGAAAAGCATAAAGTGTAAAAGCTTAATGTGGCTGAAAGCCCGAGAAATAAATATGCAAAGCATTTTACGGCCTTTCCAGCTATATCAGAAGTGAAGAGAGAGTAACAGTGCTGCTTCCCAAGGACCACGCGTCTGGAAACGCTTTCCTCTTGTCTTCATGGGTACCATGGCTGGCTCACAGGAGACGCTCCTTCTTGGCGTCTTTACTCTGAGTGCTATTTGCAACTTGTTGGCATAGATAAGACTTATTTATCCTTAAGTTTCCCAAGCTGTCCTTTCCATATTTTTAAAAACAGTTCATTCAGGCTCCCAAATCTGGAACCAGACGTCCGAGGGGCCAGCAAGTACAAAGATTTGTAAAGCTTTCCAACCGGGTAGCCCTGGACAAATGACAGCATATACGTGCATATTCCTGGGGATAATTTGCATTTGTAAACATGAGTGTTTGTAGGTTTGGTAGAACTGTTGCTAGGAGACAGTTTGCATACCTAGTTCAAGGAACACTATTAAGTGATGCCTGGGACTGGGCGAGACACTGGAGAGGGGAGGAGAGGTGGGTGAGGCAGGCTTACTTTCAGGAATGCCCTCATTTTTCAAAGGAATGAAGTCCGGCATGAAGGCTCATTAATACAACTGAGTTCTCTGTAAATGGCCACAGACCTTGGGAAAGAGTAACAGGGAGACGCTATTTCTGGTCCAGAAAGATGTGGGATGACTTTTGGAGGAGAAAGAATTTGAGATGAGTTTGAAGCTTGTGTAGACTTTTGACAGGTGGAGGTAGCTGGATGTGGAAAGGTGCTGTGATAGGCAGGAAAAGAACAATATGAGCAAAGAAATAGAGAGAGAAAGCATAGATTATGTTCTGGGATTTAAGCGTACCTGGAACTTAAAATATGTTACAGGGAGCAGAGGGAGATAAAGCTAGGAAGATTTTTAATAGGCAGTCAATAAATCAATATCCATTTAAAAATAAATAAGACAGGTTGTAGTCATACTACAGTGGCTTTGAATGTCAAATTAAGGCATTTGGATTTTTTGTTATAAGCAATATGGGGCAGTAGGCATTGAAAAATTTTAATCAGGAAAGTCACATCAGATTTTTAATTTCAGAAAATTAACTCAGCCAAATTTTAAAAAGTGTGGGTTCCAACAAAGCTCCTAAAATATGGTAAGTGCACCATAAGTGGTGATTTTAGGTGACACTCTCAGTGCCTCTGCCTCTCTGGGCTGTTGAGTATGTCAAATATAACAGTCAGGGACATGAACACGTGGCTAAATGTTAGAGTTATATTCAAATGTAAACCTAAAAATTACTGCAGAATATAGAATTTTCCTTTTAAAATACATTTAACAGGAAATATTGAGTTAATTTAAAGAAAATATAACTAATAGACCAGCTGGATAAGCAAAGATCCTACAGTTGGCATGTAAGTGCCTGAAGTTTTGGAAACACTGGACAGGAGGGACAGAGGTTAGAGGAAGATGACTTGTTCCTGCTTCATAGCTGCTTGAGCTACTCTGTGCAATCAGCTGGGTCAGGCCCAGTCTCATACTATAGTGGGATATGCTTGTAACACTGAGCACACCCCAAGTTGACAGTGACATTTTTAGCCTTTGATCTTCTCTGATGCAGGAGCAGCTCTGTTCTAGTTGAGGGATTTTTGGTGTGAGGGGGCAAACTGCCAAAAGCTTAAAGGATCAAAGCAGTCCCAAAATATCGGGGAATGTGGAAGGCAAATGTTAGGATCCTTTAGAGGGAATTTGTGGGGAGGACAAGTAATGAGAAGGAACAATTTTTGTCCAGGGGTAGCTGTTCACCAGGAATTCACCCTAGTTCAGTGACAGCTGGAGGTCACTTGTGCTTGTGTATGTGCATCCTGTTGTCTCCAAGCTTGCTCAAGACACCGTAGCTCGTTACCTCTGGGACAGGGAATTAAGAACTAAGGGACAGTCATGGAAAAGAGAATCTTTTTGCTGTATACTCATTTGTACCTTTAAAATTTTTATGATATGCATGTACTTTCTGTTCAAATACAAACTTAAAAGCCAGATGTGGTGGCACATGCCTGTAATCCCAACACTCAAGAGGCTGAGGCAGGTGGATCATTGTGAGTTCAGATGGGCTACAAAGTGAGCTCAGGGCCACCTGAACTGCATAGTGAGAGCTTGTCTCAAAAAGACAAACAAACAAACAAAAAACAAATACAAACTTAAAAATTAACTCAAAGTACTACAGACTCATATCCTAAAGTTTACTAAAAAATAAAGTTTATTAAGCCTTGTAGTCTATTTTTGTTAATTTTTAAATTTTTTTTGTTTTTCTATTTTTTATTTTATTTTTTTATTTTAAAGACAAAAGAAAGGAGACATATAAACCACAATAACACAAAAACAATAAAGGAAATACAAAATTAGAGAGAAGATACTAGGGAATTAACCCTGGATGCTGTATTACATAATATTATCTTCGCATTTGTTGCTCAGTTATACAGATGATGGCACGTTCAATTAATCAATTTTCTCCATCCTCATCTCCGTTGTTCTTCCACCGGATCAGTTGTCTTCCCTCTGATAACTATACTTTATGGTTCATTTACTCCCTGGGGCTGTCACATTGGGAAGAGACATGGCTGCTTCAAATTATGCTGTAACAAACGTGTGCACACAAATTGCTATGGCAGGAGGTGGAAAAGCACCCATCCTCAAAAATGGTAGATAGGCAGGGAACAAGGTTCACTGTGGTCAAGCCCCCACTGACAGGCCCTCAAGGCCATCAGGGTTGAGTCGGCAGGGTTACCCAGTGAATCACCAGGCTCCCCCTTGATAGAGTGGGTCCAGAGGCATGGTCAAGGCCATGGGATCGCCCCCACGGACTGGGCTCTGCCCTGTCGCCACACTGCCAGGTGCCTGGTCAGTGTCCACGGGGTCATTCCCATGGCCCATCAGGCTCCCCCCCAGCACCATGCTGTTGGGGGCTTGGTTGAGTCCATGGGGTTGCCCCCTCGGAATGCCGGGCTCCACCCCAGCAAGGCATTCCCAGGGACCTGGTCAAGTCCATGGGGTCACCCCTGCAGACTGCTGGGCTCTGCCCTGTTGCCACGCTGCTGGAGGCCCAGTCCAGGTCTTCAGGGTTCTTATGTAGCCTGGAGGGAGCCTCTCCCCCCTCAGGCTGCTGAGCTCTCTATCAAGGCCCCTGGGTTCCCCTTATAGGCCACTAGTGTCTCCCTACAGGCTGCCTATGACTCTTTGGAGGCTGTTCCCACCCAGCTGGAGAACTGGGTCTGCCCCCTAGTTCCAGGTTTTTGCCTCCTCCCACCTCTCAATCTCCAGTGTTGCCGCTCCCTGCCCCTTGCAGCTGGGCATTGGGCACACTTATGATACTAGGCACAAGGGTGTGAGGTCTCCCCCACCTGTGCTCACTGTGGTAGTCCAGGGTGTGTAGTAAGTTTAGTTATTAGTTCTAGGAGAGAACTGGAAGATTTTGTCAGGGCTGCTGTGTAGAGTATGTTGTTGTCTCTTGGACTCCAGGACTGCTGCTTTTCATGTGATTTGTGCCTATGGGTTCATACAAGGTTCATTTATGCAAGCAGTATGAAGTCCCTTTTGGTGCTCATATTAGTAGTTTAGGGTGAGTCCTGAAGTCCTTGGACTCAGCCCATTGCTGTTAGGAACATGTGTTGAGTGCTCAGGTCACCAAGATTCAAGGTGCTCAGAGAGGGAGTTCAGGGTGGGAGCTGAAGCCTGGTAACTCAGCTTGTGCTTCCTGCTTGGTGTTGGAGTGAGAAGGGTATGGTGCTGTGTGATCCACCTCCATCTGCAGCTCTGTCTTACTGTTGTGCTCCAGTTCCCATTTGTTCTTTGGCTGGATTCCTGGGAATTGCTGTGGCCCTGGGGTCGCTGCAGCTGCTCTCTGCTGCTCTCTGCTGTAGTTGCTCACACAGAGGAGAGGCAGGAGGCCACAGCCTTGGGGCAGGCGTAGAGCTGGGTGTGGTGGGCTGCGTACTGGCTGCTTTGACTCCGCCTTGCCTCTGGTCACTGATTAGAAAGGTTGCTGCAGAGGGGGGGGTTCTGTTTTAGTGGCTGTTGTAGCTTCTCATCCTTACAGTGGGTTCGACAATGCCTCCTGACCACTGCTGCCTCTTTTCCGGGCTCAGCTTTTTCCTCTCCAGTCCTGGACCAGCTCTCAGAACTCCGCTCTCCCCTGGCTGAGATGGGAGGCTCCCGTGAGCACGGGCCTCCGAAGCTGAAGCTGTGAGTGCCGGAATGAGGGAGCAGGATTTGGAGCTGTGACGCCCTCCTTCTCTGCCTCCTCTTCCTCTGACTGCACCATGGCAGCCCTCTGAGCCTTTCCTCCAGGAGAGATCTTGTTTGCTCTTTCTGAGGGCTTCAGTCCTCATTTCAGATCCTTCCTGGGTCCAGGGGACCCATTTTTCTCCTTCCTGTCTTTCTCATGTTGCTGTATTCCAGTGTGTGGGTGGCGATCCTCCGGGAGGATCTTTCTCTGCTGCTTACCCGCTCACCATCTTCCCAGAAGAGCCAATTTTTTAAACTTTAAAGACAAGGGCTGGGGATAAACCTGAGTGGTATAGCGCCTGCCTGGAGAGTGTGAGGTCAGGAGTTTGATTCCCAGTACCAAAAAAAAAAAGAAGTATATTTTAAAGTTAATAATAAAAAACAATAAAAATGGTACAGAATTTGAAAACAAGATGATAGGAAATTAACAACGGTTATTGTATTGCATATTTCAAAGTTACTTGCTCAGATTACCAGATATAGGTATGTAAGATTGATCAAACAATATAAACACTAACTATTCCTTTCAATGAACTAATAGAAATTAGTAGTACAATTATCTTAGCTAATATATATATATATATATATACTCCTTTCTTCTTTTCTCATTTTCTGCATCCCAGTTGCTCTTTCCTTTTGAGCAGTTTCTTTCCCTTTCACAATATCTATTGTACCTTTTGGATCTTGTTTATTCCTTCAGTTTCTCACACTAGGGAGACAATGTTTTGAGCATTTTTTCTAATCTTTTATTTAGTTCTACATGTATTTGATAAAATTGAGATAATATTTTGTACCTTTTTAGACTATTTTTTCTTTGTCGTTTCTTCTTGGACTATTTATGGTAACTTCATGAACATTTTCCCACATTATTCCATATTCTCTCAAAAACATTTTTTCTGTTTGGACTATGTATATACTAATTTAATCATTTCTAATATTGGACTTTTAAGTTGTACCCCATTTTGGTGACAGACAGTAAAGCTGTTAGAAACAGCTTGTTCATGAATAGAGGCGTTTCTATGGTGAATTTTTAAGTTATCTTTATGCTTAATTCACTTTAATCACTGGCACTGTTTGTGCACTGCCTCCTCCTCTTTTCTGCCTGTCTCCCCTTCTCTCACCAACATGAATTCTAGAACATTTTCATTTGTCACTGTGAATTTGCCCAGTTAGGCCACCTCACCTTCTGTAAATAGAATCACATGACACATAGTTTTTGTGACTTGCTTCTTTCACTTATTTTCTAGGTGGGTCCTTATCATAGCATAGAATATTAGGAATGCATTTTAAAATTATTTTCTTCAATATAAAATTTTAGTAACTTTGGACAGGCACAGAAATAATGCCTTCTTTCCAGGAGGGGGCTGGCTTGTGCCTCCTTCCCAACCTGACTCCTTCTCTTCTTTGCCCATCTCCCCTCCCTCTCTCTGCCTCTCTTCTTGTGGAAAATACCCATGTGCCTGCTCAGCGTTCTGCAGCTCTTAGCACACCTTTGCTGTCATGTCCTCCACCTCTCTCCCATTTCAGCTCAAGTCCTCTTTTCTTCCAGACTAATTTTAAAAAATATAAGGGGGAACAATCTCCTTTTTTAGCACATCGCTTTCTCATCTGTGTCTGCTGACCCATCACAGGGAAACTTACCTTATTCTGGGAATGATGGCAGAGGGCTTCTCTTTTGACAATGTTATGTGAAGGGCAGGGAAGCACTTTTTGCACAGCAAACTAAGATTTTCTGAAATGACCTTGAAAGATGCATTTACTCAGTCATAGAACGATAAGGTGGTTGGTAGAACGTAAAGATGAGAAAATAAAACCCTTGTTCTAGTAGCTTGTATTCTAAGAGGGGACCCAGGGCATGCTTGCATTCTATTTCTTTACTGTTGTTTGTTGGACTACATGCCTAGATAGTAAAATCCTCCCAGCTGTAACTGTGTTCTGTTAACTTTGCTCACAATGCTTTGCACTGAGTTGCTTTATTTTCATTAGGATGCCCAAAAGAGGTGCACATAAAGAGCTGAGCAAGGTCAGGTGAAGGACAGAGAGGGCTTTATGGCTTCTGTGCTAGGCTATGAAGGATAGGTAGGATTTGGGCATACATAGGTATGAATGGAAAGAAAATTCTAGGAAAAGAGGAAATGTACAGACACAAACAGTAGGAGACCTGGAAAGGGAAGCCTAAGTAAACAGGATGATTAATTAGCTCTCAAATAAAAAGAAAGGAAGTTTAAAAAAGAGAGTCACCTAGTAAAGAAGAAAGGTAGTGTTTTAAGAAGGAAAGGTATGGGGTGCAATTAGGGCCAAAGGAGTGTGAGAAAGGTTTGGACATGGGATGTGTGTTAGAAACCCAATCAGACATAAAGACTTGAAGCCCTGAGATATTATTAGGAGGTCACATGAATGGAAGTATCTACAACTATTGGGCCATCAGTACAAGTCAATGAATTTCTTAAATATATTGGTTTATGCTAGACTATATGTTTTTATGATTTATACTCTATTAAAATTAAAATTTATAGCATCCATTCATTTGTTCATTAGCTAGTCAACAAATCTTAAACAATGCTGTAGACTTGGCATAAAGCAGTGCATAAGTCCCATAAAATTCCTGCCATTTTGAATATTTGCATTGGTGTTTTGTGTGTGTCTGTGTGTGTAAACAAATTGAAACAAGTAATAGGAATGTGTGTCATAATATCAGAAAAAGTATAGTTAGATGTTATTAAGAACTATTCAAAATAATACACAAACACAAATAATGGCTATTTTCTAGCTAACTAGATCATTAATCACTTCCAGTACAGCTATTAGAAAGGCAGAGGAGGGAATGAGCCAGCAGGCAAAGCAGACAGGATGGAGATGTCAGAGGAGGCTCCGAGGGAGACTAGGGCAGCTGAAGGAGAGGGTGGCAGAGGGCACTTAGCTGGGGGGTTGGCTTGGAGGTTCCTGGTGGCCTCACTGAAATCAACTGTCCAGGAGCCCAGAGGACAAAATGCATGCTAGGAACTGAGGAATGAGTGGAGAATTAGGCCTCGGGGAATGTGAATCCAGTCCAGACTTTCTGAGAGTCTCCCTGCAGGCCAAGGAGGGGCTCTCGATAACTCAAGAGAGCAGAGAGGAATAGATCTTCATGTGATGTTGTAGAGCTGGCAGCTGTCTTGGTCAGTGGTAACGAGAGAGAGAGTGAAGCAGAGTCTTTTCTCTCCCGTGCCCTCTTGACCAGTGCACCCTTACCACAGAGAGGAGACTCAAACTTCCAAGTCATATCTTCTGTTAAAGACCAGAACATTACAATATTGCTGTGCTTTTTATGTATTACTGATCTTTTAATAATGATGTTCTCATGGGAAAGGAGCAAAATAGACTGGACTTCAAGCAAAAGACTGTATAGCCTGGTGGCTGGGTGCCCCAGTTCAGGCTCCAGCCTGCTGAGACCCAAAGCTAGCTGTGTCACTGACTGGGTGACTTCAGGTGAGTGTGTGAGTCAGCTCTCTACCACTGTGACACATACCTGAGTTACACTGAGAAAAGGTGTACTTTGGCTCACAGCTGTGGAAGTTCCACCCCAGGATCAGTTGGCCCTGTTATCTTCGGGCCTACAGTCATGCAGCACATCTGGTGAGAGTGAGCAGCAGGCGAAGCTTCATTCCATCACCAGGAGGCAAGAGAGAGGAAGATGAAGTGACACAGGAAAATAAAACTCCCAACCTGAATGATATCTGAGAAAAGTTCGTGTTCTCTAAAATCGAAGAATGAATTTTAGAAACAACAGAGGTTAAGAGCAGAATATATTTATTGAGAGAAAGAAAGCTTCTGTCCAAGAGAGGGACAGAAGGGGGACCCAAGTGGGTTACACCCCTCCTCCGACTCTATCTTTTCTAGGGACTTTTATAGAGAAAAACCATGAGGTGAGGTGGGTCCAAGGTAGGGGAAAAGGACAAAACTATAGTCAGCCAATAAGACTGCAAGTACAATTGTTCAGGTAGGACTGAGTAAAGTGGCATCAAATGGGGAAGAGAGGGCTGGGGATATAGGTCAGTGGAATAAGCGCTTGCCTAGCAAGCACAGGGTCCTGAGTTCGATCCCCAGTACCGCAAATGGGGAAGGGAGTCACCTAGCAAGTGGGCATGCAAGCAGAGCGGGGCTTCTCCTGTAAGGGGTCGGGTCAGGGACTCTTCAAGGTGGGGGCTACCTATTTAGAATATCAATCCCTGCTGTCCATCCCTGGGGAGGTATGTGCGTGTGTTTGTGTAACCCCTTTTGTCTTGAGGTTTGGCCCACAGGTATCCGACCTTTTATGATGGCTCCTTTGAGGGCCCGGCCCTGTCTGACTGCCTATAATATTTTTATCTAACTCAGCTGCCTATAACAGAAGGAGCTGGGGTCTCACTGCTTCCTTCAAGCCCGTACCCCAGTTGTTGGAGGCAGCTGAGTTAGATAGAAGTATTGTAGGCAGTCAGACAGGGCCAGGTCCTGGAAGGAGCCAACATGAAAGACAAGATAAGTTACCTTGTAAATAGAGACGAATTTGCTGTGGGCTAGACCTCAAGACAAAGGACTAAACAAATGTACCCACATACCTCCCTAGGTGTGAACATCAGGGATTGATATTCTACATAGGTAGCAACCACCGTGAAAAGGCCAGGAAGAGTCCCTAGCCCAACCCCCAACAGGAAAAGCCCCTGTTCTGTGTTCATGCCCACTTACTATGCGACTGCTTCCCATTTGATCCCAGTTTACTCAATTTTACCTGAACAATTATACCCATCATCTTATTGGCTGACTATAGTTTTGTCCCATCTCATGAAAATGTAGTTTCCAATTTTCCCCCTATCTTGGACCCGCCTCACCTCAGAGTTTTGCTCTATAAAGTCCCTGGGAAGGGAAATGTCCTTGGTAACCCACTTGGGCCCCCTTGTGTTCCTCTCTTGGACAGAAGCTTTCTTTCTCTCAATAAATATATTTCTGCTCTTAACCTCTGTTGTTCCTAAAATTCATTCTACAATTTTAGAGAACATGAACTTGTCCCAGATACTGTTCAGGTTGGGAGTTTTTATTTTCCTGTATCACAATGACCTTTCAATAGGATAAGGTTTTCCAACCTCCCAGGGGTTCTGTGGGTAGTGGAACTTTGAGTTACACTTATGATCCAAATTTTAGCAGTAAGTTATTTAATGTCTCTGTGGCCCAGTTCTTTCATCTGAAAACAACAACAATACTAATAATAGTATCACTGCAAGGGATTTTGGGTGAGCATGAATCATGTTAATAAAATAATGTGAAAACCTCGGAACAGTACCCAGCACAGGCACAGAAGAATGTCTATGGACACATTAACTCTTACAAATAGCAGCTATTGCTGGGGTCTTGGATATCAGTGTTGGGAAGGACTTTGATTGTGACCTTTCCACTTGCCACTGTCCCTGTTGCTTGATGATTGCTTTGGCTATACTCAGTGACATGAAATGCTTTTAGTTTTGCATTTAACAGATCCTGCAAATTAGCATTTATTTTTCAAGATTAGAAGAGTTGTTCTTAGGTGGAAGCACAATGGCCTCCCCTGCAGGGAGAGGAGCGAGACGACACCCTTTAGGAGAAACTAGCTGTGGTAAAGTAAAACTCCGAAGCACAACACTGATAATGGTATAACCAAACAATCACAACTTGGGTAAGGATTTGCACGCTATTAACGGTATATGTGCTTTAAATATACAGAAGCTGTATTTATGGTTCATATATTAATTAACATATTTTTCTTCTAAAATACTCCAGAACACCACCGTGAAACATCTGGTACCAAACAGTGTACAAAAATAACCTTTAAAGTTGCTGCCATTTGTTGATGGCGAACATAGGCTATCGTTTGGAATTGCTTTGCCTCACTGCCACCTGCTGGTGGTAAGGACAGCGAGCTAAGTACAGCAGCGCGCACAAAAGGTCGCAAAAGTCCCAAAGGTCACGTAAAATAGTAAAAGGCAAAAGATTTGTACGATCTGAAGAGAAACCAGAGTATAAGGTCACGTAAAATAGGCCTGATTTCTTATTAAGAAAATACACATCCATTTGACACAGCAGGGACAGGTCCAGATTCTATGGGACCTGTGGCTTATTCACTTGTAATAATCATCTTTTTAAAATGAAAGAGTACTGAATTATAACCACAAAATTAGATATCGAAGATAGTAGGTATTTTGGAATAAGAAATGTCAACAGATCTTGTATTTGAACACGCTTATAAATTACTACAAACACTACATAATACAGGAAAATAAAACTTAAAAACATAAATTAACTGTCTCACTCACTCTTCTAACACTCTTTCTCCCTTTTATATTAGAAGAAAATAATTCTGGGCTGGGGACGCAGCTCAGGGGTAGAGCTTTAGCCCAGCGTGTGCCAGGTGCTGGGTTAGAGTTCCCCCACTAACACAAAATTCCCGGATGTTTTTCATAACATTATTTTAAAACACTTTCAATGTCAAGAACAGCAGGAAGACAGGCAGGTTTTTCTTTATCATGGTTCATCAAAACCGGATCACTGTTAATAGCTGAGAATTTCCCTCAACTTCATAATTCATCGGTAGCAAATACTTTAAGGTTTGTGGTCAAATTCAGGGAAACGACTGTCCTTCACATATGTGCTATAAGATTTTAGATTGAATTCTCGTTTTCTTACACATACCTAATCTCAAATACTGTTTGAATTGACAATACTCACTAATCAGCTGTGTCTGTGACCTCCATGTAGATTTTTGTTAGCATTTCACATGGCAGCATTTTGTATCAAATTAGCAAGATATTTCAATGTTTTGTGTGTGTTCATTTTACTGTCTTTTCTCTTGTTCCTAAGACAAAATACCCAAGATCCAAAGTTAAAGGAGGAAAGGTTTATTTAGCTCACAGTTTTTTTTTAATTCTATTTTAAAGACAAAAGAATGGAGAGATATGAACCAGAAAAGCCATAAACAATACAGAAAATACAAAGTTATACAGAATATAGTAGGGAATTAGCACTGGATGTTGTATTACATAGTTATCTTCACATTAGTTAACACTAAAACATTAAAGGAAATACCAAATTATAGAGAAGATAGTAGGGAATTTGCACTTGATGCTGTATAATATAAAGTTATCTTCATTTCTGCTAATACAAAAACGACTGAGGAAATACAGAATTATAGAGAACATAGAAGGGAATTAGCTCTGTATGCTGTCCTACATAATGTTACCTTCATCTTTGTTACTCAGGTTACACAGATGATGGCCCTTTTGATCAGTTCGTTTTTTCTCCTCCCTCATCTCCGTTGCCCTACCACTCAATCAGTCATCTTCCCTGTGATAATAACTGTACTCCTGGGTTTATCTATATCCTTGGACTCTCACCTTGGGAAGAGATATAGCTGCCT
>PVLD010000563.1:0-270660 GCA_004027595.1 Dinomys branickii | reverse complement strand
GTCTGGGACTTTCCCACGTCTCGCCCTGGCAGCCTGGTCCGCCCTACCACATCTCCCCCGGCATCTCAGAGAAATACGCCCAGTTTAAACTTCCCAGCCGAGGTTCCGGCATTCACGCTCACCAAGTCTGTCTCGAGCTGGTGGTGTTTATTTAGGAGGTTCGCTCCCTTGCTGTTCACCCGGTCGCCATCTTCCCCTCCGGTCCCTGTTCTTGTTTTTAAACTTTTGTTTCACCGTTTTGACTTTTTATACTTATTGTTTTCTATTTTATTGTGTTTGGTTTTATGTAGTTGTCATCACTTCTTGTGGAGAGTAAACTGTGGAAATGGGATCTGTGTCTGGTTCATCTTGGAATCTCACATATAAGTCAGAGTAGGCTTTGTATATCATAATTATTTAATTAGAGTGACTTAAATGAATGAATTATACAGCAGTTCAGTTGTCATTATATAAACACAGGAATAACAATATACATAGAAGGTTGCCCAAGAAAATACATAATATTAATAAAATATAACTCTTCAGGTGGAAGTGTTAACAACATTTCCTTTAAAATTGGAACAGTATAAGCCAGGCATAGGAGGTCATGACTATAATCCCAAACTCAAGAGGCTGAGGCGGATGGCTTGTCATGAGTTTGAGGCAAGCCTAGATTACACAGTGAATTTAAGCCAGCCTAAAATACAGAGCAAGACCTTGATTCAAAAAAAAAAGGAACAATAGAAAAATGCCCTCTATCACTGCTGCTATTCAGGATTATGTTGGAGGGTCCCATCAATATCACAGAACAAAAAATACACCAATGTAAAGGCTAGAAAGAAATACTATTCATTATGTACTCATGATAAGATTATACATGGAAACTCAACCTATGCATTTTTTGGAATTCAAAGAATTTAGAGAACCGAGCAGATGCAAAATAAAGAAACAGCAATCAACTGCATTTCTATACAGCAGTATAAATCAGCTTGAAAACAGAACAACAACAGAAGCAACGCTATAGCATAGGTGGGCATAAATCCAACTTTCTATGTGTTAGATCTCTACTGGCAAAAGAGATTCTGTGAAAGCTCGTGTGTATAATCCTCAGCATTACAGCTGCATCCAACACTCCTACTGCCCTCTGCCACCTACATATGACCAGCTTGTAGTAAGTACTGTATGTTCCTGACACTCCTCCAGGTGTTTTCTGTCACTATCTCAATTAGTCTCTTAGCATGCAGTGAACAAGATAGTACTAACCCTTCATATGATTTATTGGAATGGAGGCTTATCCAGCAGAGTAAACTTCACAGTCAAAAGAGAGGTCAAAACTGGCTGTGTCAGTTTTGAAATGACAGTCAGTGCCTGGGTTCAAATGTAAACCCAAATATTTCTAAAATATCATTGCTCAACCTCTGTATTAAGCCTCATTTCAAATATGACCATTTTTATTGTGGCAAATTTAGTCACGGTAACGGTAGCATGGCTTCTCAGCAAAATTTGTAGGAATGTTTTAAAGGCGTAACAGAGAAGTGAGAATACAGTAAATATATGTATGACTGCGTACTGGCAATACTTCTGAAAGCTTAGAAAATGCGACAAAGAAAAGACACAGGACATTCTAAAAAATTGAGGGTGAACGGATACAAACAGTATGACAAATTAAAACCAGGGAAGCAGGCAGAGATGGAAAAAAATAATCAGGAGAATGAACAAAAAATAATAAGGCCATCCTAAAGAATTTATTTTTTTCTTTTCCCCAGAAGCCTCTTTCCTCACCTTGGAATAGGTGTTTCATCTTTTGAAATGAGTTGGATAAATAAGAAGAAAAGGTTAAAATGTAATTTCCAGTCCACAGTGCAAACCCTAGGATAGATTTTTTTCCCTTGCAAGCTTTTCATCCAGAAAGCACTGAAGTCTCGTGGTTTGGGCAATAATTACCAGCAATTATAATAATAGTGCATCGCTGGTGTTTTCTCCTTGGCAGTGCTTCTTTTCCCATCAGTTTGTCAGGCTAATATCTTCACGATCACACACGAATGCTTACGAATCTCATGTTAGTCTATAAAACTAGAGGCTCTTTCCCGCCCTTGGACCTTTGTGCTAATGAGGTACTTTCAGGTCATGACAAAGTAGTTCTTGATTTGACTTATTAAGTGTATTTGAATATTTTAGCTGTGCATTTGAATGTATACATCACAGATATATGTAGAAATTTCTATGGGGTGTGAAGACTCAGATTGTTAGGGTGGTAAAATGACACTGTGTACTCGCAAAAATTCTTTAAAAATAGGCTATTTATCTACTTATTGAAGGGGATAAATTTGGTACTGTTACATGGCAAGTGGGGTAGGTGAGAGAACCCCTCCTCTGAGTTCATTGATGGGATGTGTTATCATGCGACCTATTATTTATATGTATTGTGTTTTTATAATAATCCTTATATGTTATAATTTATTGAATTCTTTTTATTTTAATGACATAGTGTGACTGGGAGAGGAAGGAGTCAACAACAGGGACAGTTCATCTAGAACCCCAAGGCATCCAGGGCTGGAGAACTCGGTTCACCCTTTGGATCATGGGTGGTAGGAGGATGAAGCCTCAGGCAGACAGATGGCACCAGCAGCACCAAGCACAGATAGCACCAAGCTGTGGAGGGGTGACCCTGTCCTGGGGAGTGGTCTAGAAGACAGGTTTATTGCTCTTCTGAAAAGTTTGAAGTTGTGCCTGTATAACTAATTAGCAATATCTTATGGCAAGACATGCCTGTACACGTTTTTGTTAGTTTCCTCAAAATCTTCACAGTAAAAAGAGAGGTCAAAAAATAAAATGACATGTTTATACTATGATGGGAGGGAAAACTATTGTTAGAACTTAACCAAAGTTTTTCACAGGGGCTGTGTCTCATCTTCAAAAACCCTGGAGGGGAACACTCTCTCTGCTTTGAAGAGACCCAAAGGATTTTTGCTTTTGTATGAAAACTAGTGCCCTTGTTTCTTAGTTTTCACCTAATGCTACTGAAGCATTGAAGCCATTTTTGGCTTTAAGTCTTGTTCTCCTAATTACTTTTACTTCATTGCTGTTGAACTTTGATAATACGCTAGATACTATCTTGTTAGTTCTTCATAAAAGTTCTTCTCTACCCTTTTGGTGACTTCAACATTTAATTAACTTGGTCATTAACTCTTGTTACAGAGATTATTGCTGTAGGGATTGCCTTTACCTATTACATATGAAATTAATCAATTAGAATGGCTATTAAATGGCAAGATGCTTAAAGGAAAGTTTCATATTTCACAAAGTAGGTACGCAACAAATGTTTATTGTAGGAAGAAATGAACAAATCCATTATTTGCGTAGGTTTAGCTGAAATGTGGCCTTTGGAAAAATGGATTCCATTCCTATATACTTCTCCACCATTCCGTCTGGCAGTCAGGTAGCACTTGAGGAGGTACGTTTTATGGATATTGTGTGGTTACATATGTCCTATAAATTTCTATACACCCATTCAAAATGAATAAAATAATTTTTAAAAATAAAAATTCTATTCAATTTATGGCACTAATAAAGTTCTAGTGGGAGAAAACAAATCTATGAATTTTGACTGTAACTGTAAACTTAACTTCTCATTTCTTCAACAATCTCCAAACTTCTTGTTCTATGAAAACTCAAGTTCATAAAAAGATTCATATGAAAGCCTCTAGTTTACCTTTCCTTATAGCTGAATAATGCTCCATTGTATAAAAATACCACAGCATTTTTATCCATTCCTCAGTTAATGGGCATTTGGGTTGTTTCCCAGATTTAGCTATACAAATTGCTCTGCTATAAACATGAGTGCACATATATCACTGTGGTATGATGTTTTCAGTTCTTCTGGAAAAATACCCAGGAGGGGGAATAGCTGGGTTGAATGGGACCTCTAATCCTAGTCTGCTAAGGAATCTCCACACTGATTTCCACAGAGGTTGGAACAGTCTACGCTCCCACCAACAATGGAGAAAAGTTCCTTTTTCCCCACAGCCCCTTCAGTGTTTGTTATAGGTTGACTTCTTGATGATAGCCATTCTTTCAGGGGTAAGATGGATCTTAGTGTTGTTTTGATTTGCATTTCTTGAATGACTAATGATGTTGAACATTTTTCCATATATTTATTCGCCATAGAGACCATACTCATCAGTGAAATAAATCAGATTCACATGTGTAAACATCATATTTCCTCCCTAGTATAAGAACCTGAAAAAGTAAATAAAATCTGTAAGGTACAATATATATTGTGAAAGGGAAAACAGATTGTTCAAACAGGAAGAGGCAACTAGGATGAAGGAGGAGGGAGGAAAAAGAAAGAAGAGAAAAATATATGTATATGTATATACAGGATAGCTAGGATAATTGTACAAATAATATTTGTTGGTTTATTAAGAGGAACTGTTAATGTGTAATTGCTTGATCAGTCTTGCATGCCTGTATCTGGTTATATGTGCAACCATTTTGAAGATGACATTATGTAATATAGCAACCATTGTTAATATCCCTGAAATTCCATATCATTTTTATTGTTCTCCATACTGCTTTGTTTATGTATTTGTTTTGTTATTTTGGGTTTTTTCTTTTCCTTTTAAACTGAAAAACAAAATTTATATTTATATACAAGGATAACTGGGATAGGTGTATTGCTGATGTCTATGGTTTATTGAAAGGAACAGTCAATGCTTAAAAATTTCTTTTTTCTTGCATGCTTGAATCTGGTAATCAGAATGATTGTTCGGAAAACAATGATATGCACTATAAGAACCATTGTTGAACTCCTACCACTTTGTAAGGTGAAGCTCTGCATTATTTCCAGTGGTTTCTTTAATTATTATTACTTGTTACTGTCTTTGATTGTTTGAGTAATCTTACATTCTTATGCCTGGTGGACTGAGCAACTTCCTTGAAGGTAATAGTATATAATGTAGCAACCTTTGTTAATTCCTATCATTTTGTTTTGAGGTCATGTGTCATTTTTATTGTTTTTGTGTTGCTTTGATTTTGTCTTCATTGTTGTTAGTTTTTCAATTTTCAAAATAAAAAATGATTCAAAGACTCTTACAATGCTTACAGCATTTAATCCTTTAAAAAGTAGTTGGTTAAAAAGAAAGTCAAAGATGGTTGAAGTTTTACCAAACTACTAAAGGGAACTACAAATATAAATCATTGATTGCAAAGGAAAAGTGTAGAAAAACAAAGGTAAAAGTTTGAAATTAATAGAGTTATAACTAGAAAAGATATGTTTTACTATATGTAAATTTTACTTCAATAAACTAGGTTAAGAAATAGATATTTCATTATGGCTTAAGATGTCATTATGACATGTTTTTCTATTGCTATGGCTGAAGTGGCACCATAGGGTTTATCACTATACATAAAGCAGCGATTGTAAAATTTAAAATATTTGGATTGAGATTAAGAGGAATAACTTTGAGATCAGACAAACATGGGGAGCTATTAGTTATGGTGCTACTATTTATTGTATTAATTCACAGACTCATATAAACACCAGTTTATTTATTGGAAAAGTCTTGCAAAAATAGACACATGATAGGATTCCCCTGGGAATTTAGCATGACAATGTAGGTAACACATTTAAAATATAGCTCAATGCATATTGAAATGTATGTTATTTTCTTCAGTGTTCACCAACAAAGTCTTCTTAGGAACAGTGAAAAGAAAAATTATTATCCAGAGGATAGAATGAGCAAAGTGATTGAGCTAAACAGGCAAAAGACAAGTTGTAGTTTGCATGTAGTACAAGGACTTTGAAAGACGGAAATGGGAGCTGCAACTGGAAATGTGGGATATCACCAGATGGTGGAAGGTGTTAAATGTTATTCTAAGGAGTTTGGATCTTATTCAATGGATAATAAAAAGCAATTAAACATTTTAGAGTAGTAAAATGACATGATTTAAATTGCACTTTAGGAAGATTAATTTGGCAGCCATCTATAAGGACAAATTACAGATGAGAACAGCTAGACATGAGAAATTCATATAGGAGAATAGTATCACCCAGCGAGGAACAATGAGGTCCTCAACTAGAATGATGGTGGTCATTGAATAACACAGATGCTATGGATTTGGCATATGTTTTGTAAGTAGAATATGTAGGACTTGGCCTTGGCAATGGAGGACAGTAAGGGGCCAGACATGGGAACAAGCCAAAGCTGACAGAAAGTTTGCAACTTGGCCATCTTGGGGTGATTCTGAGTCACATAAGAGATTTTATCAGAAGATTACAGGTTCTATTTAGGATATTCTGTGTTCAAAAATACAAGAGCCATCCAAGTAGACTCTATGTCCAGATCATTCACTGTAAATACAACTAATGGAAAAGGCTGAGATCCACTGTTATCATTTTTACGATTTACATACTTGATTGAAGCAGAGAACTGAGGATAAAGCCTTAGGGAACTCTTGTGTTTTGAAGATAAAGGGGAAATGCAAGTTGGATGGAGAGTACATGTTTTCTGATCAATCAACTTCAGTAAATATGTAAGAAAGTGAATGAAATTTCACAGAGACAGAGTGGGAGATGATAATGTATGGACAGTGAATTAAAGCGACTCATTCCAGGGTAAACACCTTACTGTCCTGGCTTCTGCACTACATACTCTCTCCTATGAAGCCTACTTTTCTGTACCCAGAGGTTTCCATAGTGCCAAACCACTGATTTTTTTCTTGATCACCATCCTAGTTACCTCTCTGCAACAGTCTACATTATTAAGCTCCTGAGTGCCCTCAGATAATATCCTTTCTGTAATGAAACCCAAACCTACGTTTGCAACCCACTTCTCTTTCCTGAGTTCTAGAGTCTACAGCCATCTGCAAGTCATCTTCATGTGTCTCCTTATCTGTCACACAAACATACCATGTCCCCCATCTCCAAAGCAACCTGTCCTCATGATTTTATCATTTCACATTTCTCCCAGTCACTATGGGCTGAAACTCTGTATGAAACTTTGATGTTTTTTCCCTTTCGTTCCTATCATTAATATGTTCTCTAGCTTTTTTTTAAAAAGGCTAATCTTCTTTCCCAATTTTTGTGGCATTGTTCTATTGGTCAAATGAACTCTACTGTGTCTCTGTCTCCCCATATCAATCTGCTGTATTAGTGGCTGCCAGATTAGTTTCCTTAAAGAGAAATACAATGATGTCAAAAATTGTTGGTGGCTTCTCATGCTCTATTTAATGAAATCCAAATTTATAAGTTTTCCAGTAAATACTTGATACAATACCTCCAATTTTTCAGAGAGAATAAAAATTCTTTTTTGTTCCAACAATTAAATGTATAAGGACAGGGTAAGATGGAAATGTGCAGAAGGTAAAAACTAGCAGTTGTAAAACTCACTCAACTAAGCAGTTATAAAACTCACTCAACTATTGGACACATTATATATATATATAGCATAATACATTCAATCTGAATCAAAAGTAACTGAAAATAGGCAAAAAACAAGAAAGAAACTTCTATTTGAAGGAGCAGATTTCAGAAGTCAATAGGAAAATATTATCTCTAGGGTACAGAAATCATAGTATTATTTTATCTTATTTACTCAGGATTTACAGCCGGTATTCCATTCTGTACTGGGTACTACCCTTTAAAACAGACACAGAAACACTGAAGAAAATTCTTAGGAAAGGTAACTTGATGTTGAGTGAAGAAAACGGAAATCATTTCGTATTACATGAAACCATATTGAAGAAACTGGTGACACTTTCCTTGAATATGATAAGATTTGGCATGTCCTGAGACATCTTTTAAATATACTGAAGGGTTTAAGAAAAAGAGAAATATTCTAATTTGTTCAGTATGGCCTACACTACAACATTAAATCCACTGATTAGAAAGAAGATAGATTTATACTATCTTCTACACTTAAAGTAGAAAAGAAACTTTTCATAATTAGTTCTTTCAAAAGATGACGTTGTAGTTCAGATGAAGTTTGAGCATCCCTCAGGCTATCATGTGTTGACATTTAATTCCTACTGCATGGTATGAAGACACTAGAAACTTAACTGACTATTGTACTTAGTGGGGAAGGCCTTTGGGGACTGTTTAGGATTACAGAGTGTCAACAGAATAGTACCCTCTTGATGGAAACCTGTGGCTTTATAAGAACAGAAAGAGAGAACAGAAACAAAGACACACACAGACATATACACGTGTGCACATGGGTATGCATGTACAAGTTTCCTGTCTCTTGTCATGTGATACCTGCATTGCCTCAGGACTCTGTCAGCAAGCAGGCCATCAGCAAATGCAGAACGTTGACATTAGGTCGGAGCTGTGAACTAGGGTTCTTCAATTTAAGAAACAGAAAGGACTTGGCAGAATTTAGTAACAGTGTGTGACAAATTTAAATTTGTTAGGTGCAGGCAGTTGGTTGTGAGTTAACAACCAATTAATCAGAGAAGGTGTGTTTTAAAGAGTGCCATAAATCTTAGATCATGAACAACACATTTTTTTTGAGCTGTTCATTCATGCAATTATAGATTCTAGCTTTTTAAAGAATATCATCATAGGAGATGAAACTGGGGCTGGAGGTATAGCTCAGTGGTGTAAGTGCTTGCCCGGTAAGCACAAGGCCCTGAGTTCGATCCCTGGTACCGGAAAAAAAAGGAACAGATGCTTCCTTCCTTCATTTGGGCTGGAGGTATAGCTCAGTGGTGTAAGTGCTTGCCCGGTAAGCACAAAGAGATGAAACTGGGGTCTATGATTATGGTGCAGAGTCCAAGTTTCAAAATTCTCAATGAAAATCATCCAGTTCTCCTTTTGTCAAAATGTACATCAATCAAGATCCAACATCAAAGAGGATGACTGTACTTTGTGACCTTGATTGAACTGTGTGAGCTGTGCCCAGGAACTTTATTGTGGCTGCAGAATGCTGTAAGGGGTTAGTAGACCCTTTAAACCATGTGCACAGAAAATGTCCTGGGAAATGGAAACTGGTTCCTTCCTCCACTACAATACTTTTTGTCACACACTGAGCCTGATAGGGCAATTTCTATCCAATAAAAATATCACAGTGCTTCCTCATCCACTTTATCCACTTGATTTGCCACCAGGTGACTTCTGGTTTATCTACAAAATAAAGATGACCATGAAAGGTAAATGTTTTGAATCGGTTCAGGACACAGAGGCAGCCACAACAGCTCAGTTAGTGCCACTCCTACAGAAGATGTAAAAGTGCTTCAGAAAGTAGCAAGAGCAATGGCGTATGTGTGCACAAAGCAAGAAGGACTATTTTGAGGGGGATTAATGACAATGTGCCTTCTACTGTAATAATTTTTTTTTTAAAATTAAACTTCCACCATATTATTTTAATATGGTGTTTGTGAACTGAAGTCTCTGAAGCAGCCACATGTGCACAGAAGAGCCTGTAGTTTTTTTTTTTTTTTTCAACCTTGGCTGACTAGAGAATCCTAATTTTGGAGATGGAATGTTGAAAATCAAGGATCAAATTTATCTTGGGCTTTAGTCACTTTGCAATAGCCATTTACTATCAATCTCTGTCTATGACCTAACATCCCAAATACTAGATCAAATTTTTAGAGCGTATTTCTAACCTTAACAGACCTCCAGCTTCCATCAATCCAAAAGATAAGAACGTGATAACATGTGAATCCCATGCAAGAGGTTTCCCTGCTCTGCTGTGTCCACCTACATTATGGCCCCAGCAATGTATTTGGTGAATAGATCGACTTCTTTCATCCTGTTACTACAGAGGTTCATGCATCCTACAGTGTAAATCGAATCTGTGTTCCTAGGTTACTCATACTGGTGGCTTGGTCACTCATATTTGGCTCAAAATGAGTGTTAGTCTGTCTGTCTCTCTCTCAATTGAAATTAGGGTCTTCATTCTGAGCTATTCCAAGCTTGGTTTTTTATTTTGAGACAGTCTTGCTGAGTCATGAAGTTGTACATGCTTGGTGTGAACTTCCTGCTGCCTCAGCCTCCTAGAGTTCTGTGATTATAGGCATGTGAATTATGTTCTTATTTTCTTGAGATCAAAGTTGTTATTTTATATTGACTTTATTTAAACTAAGCTTGACATTTGTTAAATAGCAGGACAAATTAACATGACATTAAAAAGGTTTTGTCATTTCTTTTTTTCTTTCAAGTTTAAAATAGGAATAGTTGACTGGGGTTAATTCCAATGACTGTTGGTATGAAGAAATGAAAGAGAAAATTAAGATAGAAAGAAGACTATTCATGGCTTTGAAGATATGAATGAAATAAATTCACTCTAGTTTATTTAAGAAATTGGTAGATGTTGTGACAGAACCAATAGCTTTTATTCCTGAGTAGTCATGGAGGTAAAATTCCTAAGAACACAGCTCTGGAATTCGAAGGAGCTCGGTCTTTTTCCTTAAGACAAGAGAGTTATACCTATTTACTTCTGATAGCAGAGGCAAAAGTATGCCTCTACACAAGAAAAAAAAAAAAAAAGGAAAGGAAAAGAATGCTTTGGTGAAAACTTGGACCTTTAAAACATTGGTTCTCACTAAGAAATTATAATGGATTGAGATAGTCATTTAACATTTACAAGACTTTTTATATGCAAGGTATCATCTGGTAATCAGAACAAGGAGGAAAAGCAAACATTATGACGCCCATCTGCAGCTAAGGAAACTCAAGGTGACAGAGGCTAAGTGGCTTGTTGTCTTTGACCAATATTTTGAGCATCCAGACTGAGCAATTCGCCTACTATCAAAAATTATTCAGCAGTAACTCGCTATGAAATTTTTAAAATAATGGTGCCAAATGAGAAAAAAAAATTTTTTTTAGAATAGTTATAAAATACAAAGAGAAAATGAACTCAGAATGAAGGTTTACAAACGTACTACGAAGGCAAATTCTATCCTTCAGGGATCACGTCTGAGGTAACAAATGAGCACATACCCTCCATTTCACAGATGATGAGAAAATTGACAGGGGTGGAGAAAAAATAGACTGTCTTTTATGGTCCTGCAGGAATGGAAGCTTGGATTGCTAAGAAGTGGAATTCTACCATGATATAGAAAGAGTTAAGGTGATGGTAAAACCTGCCTTGAACTGGCACAGTTCTCTATGTTCCCAGAGAAAAATGGCGAGGGAATGAAGAAATAAAGAAGAGAAACAAAGCTGGGGTAAGGCAGCACCCTCTCTTCAGATGGGCAAAACGGAACTGAACTACCACCATAGGGAAGTTTATTTATACATTTAGCAAAGTTAGTATCACGTGACACAGGGTTATTTAGTAACTAATGACCGGAATTATCTCAGGTAAGTAGCTTGATTGTTTTAGGCACTCTGGCCTTGCCCCTGCATGTGACCAATTTCCAGCTTCAACTGCTCTCTACTAAAACCATTTTCATTTTTTGCAATTAAGAAGAAATTGGCAATGGCCAAATTGAATTGATGTCAAAAGAGGTGGGTAAAGATTTTGGCAAAACAGGAATAAGAAATCCATTTATGGATACAGAGGACAATATTTTGAAATGGAAAATTCATAAAGCTGCGTTTTAAGCATTTAAGGTAGAGAATTGAATATAAATGGAAATCAAACAGGCAAAAATTGATCACTACCTGGGGCTGAAGGAATATAATACAAGATATAGTCAAAATAGCCAGCAAGTGTATAGAATTTAAAAATTTATTACACATTGGCGTATACAGCCTTCAAATACTCCCCACACACTTTAAACATACACTCAACTCATGGTTCTTGCCACTTACTGAAGAGATTCTGGAAGTCCTAGTTCCTGCTTTTAGGAGTATGATCTAAAGTGTGTGGTTGGGCTGGGGATATAGCTCAGTGGAATAAGCGCTTGCCTAGCAAGCGCAGGGTCCTGAGTTCGATCACCAGTACCACACACACAAAAAAAAAAAAGTGTGTGGCTACTGATCTCAATCCAAAAGATACATCAGCTTATAAAAATATAGTGTGTTCTTGTTGACTTTATTCACTGGATCTGGCCCCAAGGGCACCAATGTGACTTCTAGCTCTTTCTCAGAGTCAAAATGACTATGAAGGGTAAACATTTAAAATCTGTTCAAGACGAAAAGAACTTCTACAACTGCTTCAGGAAGTGGTAGGAATGAGGGTGAAGGGGAAAAACTGTAGCAGAGAAACTTTTTTAAAAAATGTTTTCCTTTGAAACTGCCTACCTCTGTAACTGCTTCATGTCTCCATAATTACTTTTTTGACCCCTATCACCAGGAGGGCACAACTGAACATGCATGATGTCAGACTGTACCAAGCTTTATGACTGTTATAGCCTTGTAACTGATTATCTCACCCCGCTGGGTAAACAGAGAACTGCCAGGCTGTTCTGTCTCTCCTTTGTACCTCCTGCTCATGTATCATATAAAAGTACTAGCCCAAAAGCACTAGTCACCTGGCTTTGTTGTGGAAAATGATCACAGTCAGGACCACTGATGTAAAATAAAGCTGTTCACTGCCTCCAAATCCTGGGTACCAGGCTAGAGATATAGTTCAGTGGCACAAGCACCTGCTTGGCAAATGCAAGGTCCTGAATTCGATTCCCAGTATCCCACCAAAAATTATTTTGCAAATCCTGGGTGTCATATCAGTGTTTTTGCTTGCCATGGCTAGGAGATAAGTGTGTTCAAGGTGAAAGGGAATATTTTGAGGAGGATTAATGGCAAAGTGTCTCACTGCAATAATTTTTCTAAGAAATGTTATGCATTTACTATGTTTAAACATTCACCATTTAAAAACTCATTTATTTTTCCATAGCACAAAGTATTTAAAATAAGGAAAAGGCCACATGATTGGAGAGATTAGACATGGAGAGGCGGGAAAGGAGAAAAGAGAAGGAAAAAAGAAAAATTGCACTGGTCCTGCAGGAGCTCCTCCTTCCGTCCTAGAGCAGCGCTTAGCTTGAACTGGCATTCGTTTTAGGAAGGATAGTGTGAAGGGGAGAAAAGGGAAGGTGAAAATGCTGATGTACAACAGTTGTGGATTAGGTGGTGAAGGAGGTGAGGGGATGCCAGGCATATTGTGGGATTTATAAAGACAATGGGGAGACTTTTGTCATATTCATATGAAATATCTATGAAATATTCAGAAAGAGTTTGTCTTAGTTACTTTTCTCTCATTGCTAAGACTAAATACTCAACACCCTAAGTTAAAGGAGGAAGGATTTATTTAGCTCACAATTTGTAGAGGTTTCAGTCTATAATCAGATGGCTCCAAGGCACGGTGGTTTGGCAGAGGGGCATCACACAGTAGAGCCAATTCATGGCAAACAGAAAACACCAAAAGCAAGCAAACTAGAAGAAAAGCCTCTTTCTGTGCCTTGTACTCTGTCCATGCTACCGGGATTAGGGCAATGCCAAGCCAATGAGTGGACTCATTTAGTAGTCACACACCCGTAATCCCAGCATTGAACCATGAATCAATCACACACTCCAGATCCAGCCAGCTCTGAAAAAGTCCCACCTATGACTGCATGAGGCTTTGGAGGGACATCTAGACACAAGTCATAACAGAGCTACATACAAATATTTCTGAGCAGCGGCGAGGATTCAGTTGATATTAAAAAGCATGGCTTTGATGGTGATGTGATTTTCTTTGGAAATGTCTTTGGGCCCAGGAATTAGATAGTGGCTATGATCCAGACAGCAAGTTTAGTAACCACTCATTTTACCATAACTTGGGAATAAGCTTACAGTAGGATGAATGAATCTTTACTCTCTAAAATCTCCAAAAGTGAAAAAAGTCCCTTTTCAGCACTGTGATTTCATGACCAACAGTGATCATCAAACTTTGGATTTCTCTATGCCAGCTAGAAGAGGGGCAGATCTTATTCTTCTAATCATGGCCTAATTTCCACTGCTGCAAATGCTTCAACATACAGTAGGCATTTAATAAATATTTGTTAATTCTAAATGCAAACAGACTTTTGAGAGATTAAATGGTTTTAGTGAGTCTTGCATTTTTTCTTTAATTATTAACATATTGCTTCACTATTTTCTTTACATACACTATTAAGTTAAATTCATATAATCTTATGTTTAAAGTAAACTTTCATATCAATTTCCAATAAGATTTAGAACATAGAATTCACTGTATCTTTCCTCAAATTAAACTGGTTGTACAAATACATAAGATAACTCATCAGAATCCAAGAGGTTATGTCAATATTTGGAGAGATTTTGACAGGCAGAAAAAAATTCCTTCAAGTTTTCAGACTGTCAATCTTTGGCCAATTCATTGGCCTCTTTAAAAATATCCCTTTATTTGAACTGTAAATTTATTACCAGTTAGATTCTTACAAAATCCTAAAAATAGATTAAATTTTTAATTGAATTTAGCTTTTGGAGTTTTCTCTCTACAATTTTGAAATCTTCCACAGTTCCCTCAGAATTACTAAATAGATAATGTCTTGCACCTCCATACTACCTTACTTTTCTTTATAAAAGGAATAAGCCTTATGGTGATTGCTTGGTTTGGAGTTTGCATTATTGTTAATGTAAAAATACTCTTAATTTCTACCTTGAGATTATTGACAGTAGGAAATATTTATATACTCTATTCACTTTTACACATACTCCTCTCAACTTTGGTTTTACAGAAACATAACGGAAAACATTGAAATACAGACGTTCACTGATCCATTTTGGAACTCTCAGATACCTTGCATAATTATGGAGATTTCTGGGTTATTATCGGTACCAAATCTTTTGAGTTTCACCCACCTTTATTTTCCATTTAAAGGAGACCTTAGTCTTTACAACTTCAGAAAGGACAAGCCCCCAGGTCCCAGCTGTGCTCCCGTTTTATCCTCTAATCTGAGTCATCGCACTCACCTCCTAAGGCCACGTATCTTTTGCTGTTCTCTGTTGCATGAAGTGGCCTTTATGCTTCAGAAAATTTAAAGGTCATTTTCTTTCTTTGAAACCTCAGTACATTTTTTACTTACAGTTTCAGTTGCAATAAAAGAAAACAGAGAGGTGAATTGTTATTTCACCGGTGATAACCAGAGCTTTAGAAAGTATCCTCAAAGTTGTTTTCAACCCTGGGTCATAATGTCAGTGTCCTAGACTGAGCCCCCTGCCCGTTTAAGCTCCATAAACCATAACCCAACAATGGCATGATATTTCTGGTGTCAATGAATGTTGTTCCATAAGAAATTGCTACTCTATGGAAAATACATATGAAAAGAAGAAAGGGGGTAAGCTTAGCAGCAATATAAAATGAAAATTGCATTTCTATAGGGCTAAAAGTTCCTGCTCTCTGGAGTTAAGATCAGAAAGATGTCAGGGAACTAATATCCACTAAGAATTAATGGTAATACTTTTTTCTCATGTAAGTCATTAGATATATGTGTAAATTTTTGCTTTTGTAGTAAAGAGACTGCAATGAGGATTGTTTTGAGATTTTGTTTGTTTCCATTCTTGACATTGAGATCTTATAAAACATTGTACTTTATAAGGCTAAAAACTACATTTTCCCAGTCCCATTAACCCTATAGCTTTTTGTGTAGACCTCTACCCTGATCTATTATTTTATAATCATATAACACACCTCAGTACTGCCTTTCATTTGCTTTCTGGCACCAAGTTATCAGTAATGTGAAATTAATACTGATTGGATGGTATCTGCTTGTTATGAACTCTGATTGGCTAGTTATTCGGAAGCATGATGGTTACTTGAATTTTTTTGTGCCTTAGTCAATATGGTTCCATGTTCTCTTGCAGATCTGATTTCTGAGAGCAATATTTAACAAGGACAATAATAACCACCCCCACCCAGATCTACACATTAGAATTCTAGCAAAGAGCCCTTGTTTCTTTCTGTAATAGTTTTCCTATTCCAGGGATATAATACATGACATCTCTAAATTAAAGGAAGAGTTTAATTTGCTTCACAGTTTTGGGAGATTTAGTCCATAATCTGCTGCTCTGAGACATAAATGACATGTTGGAAGGACATAGCAAAGGAGATTTCACCTCAGGACAGACAGAGAGCAGAGAAAAGATGAACAAGTACAAAATACATCCTTCCAGGTCAAGTCCCAATGACCTGTCACCTCAGATCAGGTACAGCATCCGAACAGCACATTCAGCTGTGATTAATTCTCTGATGCAAATCGCACCCCCACGACCCAATCACCCTTCTAAAGACCCACGTCCGAACACCCTAGGCTTCTAACAGAATACTTTAGCTCTAAATCACAATACTTTACAATCTCTATGGCAAAATTCTAGGTATGAAAATGATACTATTCTTTTTATAGGGCCTCCTGTAAAATACTCTCATGATAACCCTTCTATACATATCAGAAGAATCCCTACTGTTTCTGACTGAGTCACTAACAATGGGAAAATGTGAACCAGGATTCCCAAATACACCCATCTTAATCACTTCCATGCTGTTGGTCAAATATTTTTTCTTTAGGAAAGAAAGGCTATTTGGAAACCTTAAATGCCTGCAGAGTTTATTTGTCTTTAAAGAAAAGAAAAGCTATAGAATAGAATTTGATGGTCACTCTCCACCCACTCTACATGCAGGGACGGGATAGAGCTGAGATATCCAAGGTGTGCACTTGTTACTGATAGGACAGGCAAGAACACCTTGACACAACAGATGGATGTGACCGGAGTCAGGAAGTGAAACGACTGCAGGAAATACAGACAGCATGACTCTTGTTTGGGAGATAGGTTTGCCAAGTTCTCTAACTTCCTACTTTAGCAACTGAGCTTCCGAATCATCTGGGTGCCTATTATCAGCCCACACTGATTTTGCACTTTGTCTCGTAGGATGCAGATTATTTATTTATGTTAAATAAAGGGGACTGGCATCTTCCGAATTGCCTGTGATTCTCCTGACTCAGAAGTCAGTGAAACAGCTGAGAAGTGAGTCCCAGGAGGACGCCAATGTTTCCAGTTTCCATTTTTTAAACTTGTGACTAGTTCGTCAGTTTGTAAAGCTTCTTCATGTTTTTATTCTGTCTCTGCTCTTCTTTCTTCCCCTGAACTGCCACCCCCATCCTTTCCTCCTCTCCAATTACCATCAGTACTGATTGTAATTCTCCCTTTATCTCCCTTATTGTCTCAGCCAGGACTTTTCAGGTATGTAAGAATTTTTATTTTTAACCGCTTCCTCCTTTGCTGTTTATCCGCCCGCCGCTGCCTTTGCTGCCTCAGCCTCTTCTGTGCGTGCACCCTTATCCCTTCTCTCCATCCTGGCCAATAACCGCCCACATTTCTTTTTTTAAGTCCATTTTAAGGCAAAGTATGAGTATCTTGTCAGAGAGGTCAGTTGTTTCTCTATAAAAATGATACTAAAGAAAATAAAAATGTTCTACGCCTTCCTTTCTGTCCCCACCAACATCAAAATACAACAACATAAAATTCCAAATTAAAATCCGGCTTTTAGAGACACAAGGGGAAAATGGAGAGGGGTCCCTTGGGTCACCATAGCAAAATTACAATACTCGAGGAGGTAGCTAGCAAGACCAGTAAAGGACGAATGACCAAATTACAGATCACATTCTGGTTTCTGTTGCTGTTGCTGTTCTGTGCCCTTCAGTGTAAGATTTCTGGTAGTCCTGCCAGGAGACAACAACTATTTACAGAAAGAGGCATTCGCAAACCCATTTTCCAGGATCAGGAGTTAATCTAGAGTTAGGGAAGGAGGCTGTTTGGGAGGCAGAGCCATGAAAGGACAGTACCTTGAGAAAAACTATAAATTAGTAAGGTAGTTAGGTATGATCCTTTATATTTGGGGCCTGCAGAGAGAAAGAGATAGTTAAGAAATATGATTCCAGAGTTATGCCAGGGCAAAGCCAGAGCACCTCTGTGTGGGCACAAAAGCAGTCAGGTGAACTTTTAGGCACTGGGAAACTGTGGATGTGGTGCTTAGACAAAAGTGACAGATGGAAGCCTGGTGGAAGAACAATCATTTGACTGCAATGTGGAAAACAAACTGGAAGAATGTCCAACAGGAGACTGGGAGAACCCTTAGGAGACTTGCAGATTAACCTGACAGGACAGGATAAGAAACCGAAAACAAGCAGACAGATTAAAGCCAGATGAAACATATTCAATCACAAGCTTAGGCACAACTTGGGTCAAGACAGCAAGTATCTAGAAGGGGTCTGGATTGTCATCCACACTTTTGGTTTTGAGGGTACCATTCACCAAGAAACAAAATTCAAAAGCAAGAACCTGTATGAAAGAGAAATGTGATGTGTTCCATTTTGACTTATTAAATTCAAGTTTATCTTGGAAAATACAGATGGAGACTTCTGTCTTAGAATTCTCGTTCTACACTCAGGGTATAAACTCCAAAGTAGATGAATACTTCAGTAAAATAATCCAAGAAGAATCAGTACAGTATGAAGGATCAGCTATTGTCCTTAATTTTACAATTGTTAAACATTTATTAGGGGTTTATGACTGGAGAGTTTAGCTACATGGCTAGAATAGAAAACAGGAAAGATTCTTGTGGATTCATTTACATAGTCACTTATGCCTTTAATAAATATTTAGTATATGATAATGGCTTAGAATCCAGTATACTAGATGGGTCGGTAAAGCCCCTACGGTGATGGAAAATAATGTCAGGCTTTTAGGAAAGAACACCGCAGCACAGGAGATGTAGCTCATTTGGAAGCTGATGCAGTGCAGGTGGGCATGCACTGCAGGGGTAGCAAGTCCCGAAGAGACACATACAAGTGTTGAGGGAAGGGACATACACGTCTTAGGTAAAGTGATCAGCATGTGGGTAGTACACAGATATAAGTGCTTGCTATGTTCCATAGACAGGGAAAATGCCTGTGATTAGAGCTTGCAGTGTGTATATGGAGTAGTTTGCAATGAAGCTAAAAATACAGACTAGGCTCAAATTGTAAAGGGCCTTGTAAGCAAGAGTGGGGAGATAAATTTTGTCCCAAAGTCACCTGATCCAGAGATATTTCCTCCATAGACTCATTATGGTCACTTGAGTGAAGAAGGATTAATTATAGAGAGCCTAAAATTTTGAAATGATCACGATAATTTAGAATTTGTTGGGTTGGTTATTAACGTTTTGGATAATAAAAACTCAGTACCAGGAACAGAAATCTGTTGTAACAAGTATGTAAAATGGGACACTGGCTGACTGGTGAACTGACATGCAAACTAAAATGTTGGTGGCCGGTTATGCTTTATGATCAAGCAGCAAAATACAGCCATATGTTTCTTAATGGTGGGATATGTTCTGAGAAATGTGTTTAGTGATTTCACTGTTGTCTGAACATCAGAGAGAGCCCGCACACAAAATAAGACAGCTACAACCTCGCTAGGTGATGTTAAGCTTTGGGCTTTGCTGCTTTCTCGCTTGCTTGCTCACTCACTATCTTGCACATTTTTGCAGCATGCAGGTCCCCTCGGACTTGTATGCACATTTTTGCAGCATGCAAGTCCAAGGACACCATATCATGAATGGCTCGATAGCAAGGCTCTTATAGTGAAAACCCAATGACTCCTGCCAAACTTCTACAATCACAAAGACACATTTGGAAGCAAATTCCCCAGTTCCCCTCAGTTTAGACTGTAGGCGCAGCTGTTCAACTGTAATCTCCCCTGAGACTGACACTGAAACACCTGGATCAGCTACTCCTGGATTCCCAGCCATAGACACCGAAAGATGAGAAAGGCTTGTGGTCTTCAGCTGCCAAGTTCTAGATGAATTTGTTACTCAGCCATATGTACTGAACATGGCTGTTCCATGTTTAAATATCAAACCATTTCTCTAGTGTGAGAAACCAAAAGGGTAAGTAAGGACCAAAATATATACCAGATGCTGGGAAATAGGAAGAAAATGTACAAATGGGAAGGGGAACAAAGGTGCGCAGCAAAGAAATGGAAAGGCAAAACAAGAGAGTGGAGAGAAAAAAAGGAAACAAAGCTGTGTAAATAAAGAGGGGAAGTGGGGTTGAAGGAAAGGGAGGGGATCGGGGAAAGAAAAGAAGAATCAAGATATATCATGTACAGGTATAAATTCCCTAAGAAGAATGTGATCCTTATGTCTATCTACAATATACCAAGGAAGATGAATTTAAGAATTGAATACAGTTGCTTTCCGGAAGAGATGAGCAAAGGAGAGAACTGTCAAATTTTCAAGTAGAAACAAAGAAAGTGAGTGTCCAGGAAATTAGGGTTGTGCAGAATGTTAAAGCCAACTGCTGCTTGATCCAACATGGTGTAAGAGATGAGATTTTTAAAAGATTTAAACAACACAGAGCCAATAAAACCTATTAATTGATTAAAGGAACTCAGGAAATGATTATATTTTTGTGAAGGGCTCAAGATAGCTGGCATTACATAGAATGGAGAAGTGATAAGTTACAAAGCCAGAGAAGTACAACATCCTTCAGAACAATTTTCAAGGTCGACATTGAGCATAGCTCTTAGTAGATGTTGATGACGAGCAAACACTTCAGAAGTCCACTATGATGCAGAGGGAAATATAGAACCAGAGGAATCATGACCTCAAATCAAACAGGCTGGAACTCTGAAAAGGCCAAAAACTGGAGCGAGAAAGTGTTTAATTTTGATTTTGTATTTAGCTGAGGAATGGGTTGAAGAATTTCATTGCTAGATGCTTTTTTATAAAACCCTGAGACCATGAAAAAAAGTAAGCTGAAAAAGCTGTGCAGCCTCTGAGAAGAGCACATCTCCACATTCCCACTTCAGTGGTGATAAAGAGAATGGCGGGCAAGTGAAATCCTTAGCTCCACAAGAAAGAACTCAGGGCCACTGAGAAATAAGGGGGGCAGGAACACAGAATTAGAGACATAACACCAGCCCTATCTTACCACCAGGTAAAAGGAGGACGTTTAATTTTTTATCTTTTATTTTAAAGAGAAGAAAAAAAAACAACAAAAAATAACAACACACACAAAAACAAAACAATACAAAAACAATACAAATAACACAGGGTTTCAAAACAAAATGATAGGAATTAACAGTGGTTGCTATATTACATATTCAATGAAGTTGCTCAGATTACCAGATGTAAGGATAAAGATTTATCGAACCATTAACGATAATAAAAAATAATTTTAAAAACTTAGAAATGATACAGAGCTTTACTAATAAACAAGATGGTAGGAATTCACCAATTGTTGTTGTATTGCATATTGTCTTCAGGCCAGGCGCACATTTGTAATCGCAACGCTTGGGAGGCTGAGGCAGGAGGATTGTTGAGAGTTGGAGATCAGCCTAGGCTATAAAGTGAGCTCAAGGATGGCCTGAGCTGCAGAGAGAGACCTTTTTTTCAAAAAGACAGACAAACAATCAAACAAATTAGTTGTTCAGATTACCAGATAAAAGCGTGCAAAATTGGTAAAATAAAAAAAGAATTTAAGCATTACATGGTCCTTTCAATAAACCAATAGACATCAGCGGTACAATTATCTCAGTTATTCTTCTATACACATATATTTTTCCCTTCCTTCTTTCTTTCTTTTTCTCCTTTCCCTCATCCCAGGAGGAGGTTTTATAATACCCAATAGAATTTTGGTGTTGCTTTGACAAGGGTCCAATATATATCTGTGTTCAAATTTTTCCCAAGGAAACAGTTTGAAACAGTCCAATTTCTGTTCCATCCATTAGGTTAGGTGTATGGGGGAGGGGAGAAGACAGAAAGCTCATTTTTTCTTTTCTTCATTTTCTGGACCACGAAGATGTGTGTCTGGATGTCGTGTGAACAGCTGCACTCTTGAGTGTGGCCATGGAATTGGAGATGCTGGCTGTGACTGGGTTTCTTCAGTTGTGGAGAAGTTGATCAGGTACCTTGCTCTCTGCAGGGCCCCAGGGCTGTCTATAGCAGAGAAAATGCTTTTTACTTATCATATATCATTTCATTTTCTTCTTCCTGCACATAAGCAAGAGCATCACTCTGAGCCTCCTCTGCCATTAGATAGGAGCCTAAGAATGAGTTCTGGCCAAGGAGTTAGGCGTAGAGGCAGAGCACTTTTTCTGGCTGAGGTAGTTATCAGTTTGCGCCTTCCTACTCCTTTTCCTCTTCCCCATCCCAGAGGAGGCCCATTTCAGATGGCAAAGCTACAGGTTGAATTAGACACATATGCCTATCATGTGAAAGAGGCTATGTTTTTAATACTGCGTTAAGCAGTGATAACTGGAATTTCAAAGACTAGAGCAGCAGCTAAAGTGAGTTTTACTGATTGTTGTGAATTTCTTTTTCTTCACCCTGCACAAGGATGGTAAACACAACTACTGAATCAGTTATGTTGTCCAGTGCAACATCCTTAAACGTCAGGACACATTCATTAGATAGAATACAGTTTTGCAATGTTTCATTTATAGAATGGTTTCTTGGGTGGTGTCTAATTTATGTATATGCTGTGGTATGATTATAAGTCAAGAATTAATGCATCTGCGTACTGAGTTCTGCACCATACCTCCAAAAAATTCCTCAGATGTGGAGCCTATAATGGAGAAGTATTTTTCAATAAGGAGAAAGTGCTTGATAGAAAACGTTTTCTATTTAAACGATCAGGTGGAATAGCTTCTCTATCGTTGACTACATAACAGTCTTCAAACTCTGCAAATTCCTCCCTCTAAGGATGTCTTCTCATATGGTGTTGGATTTGCTTCAGTGTGCACCTGGCGGCAAAAAACTCACCTACAAAGTAGTAGTACCAACACAACAAGACAAAGTGCTAGTGATTTCTTTTTTTTTTTTTTTCTAGTGATTTCTCAGTCTTCCTTCTCAAAACAAATTTAAACACGTATTGCCTAACAAAACAGAGAATGGAATGTCTACAGGATAAGGCAGTTTCAATAATAATTAACTTTTGTGGATAAAGGTTGAAATTGGCAGGAAGAGCATAATCCTGGAAATTAGAGAGCTACATAATTAAACAGATTGATATCTTTATCTATTTTCACCTTCATTTTTATGAGCAAAATAATAACTTGAATAGTCGACATGACTGATATTTTATAAGCCATGAATTGATAAGATCTGAGCGACAAAACAAGTGGTCTGTAGGTCCTTCCTTGTGTTCTTCAGCACCCTCTCTTCTTTTGCTCTTAGAATAGGCTTAAAAATGCACTTGAACTTTCATTCTTCAAGATGCGCTGACTCCCTTTCTTTTGCTGTTTCCCCTCTTGCCAAAAAAACTGCATACTTTCTCTAAATAAGACAACTACAGTGGTAGTGAACAAGGACAACTCATTTCTTAAAGGGCATTTAATTTTCACACTAAATGCGTTGTTTTGGAGGATGAGAGTACAGTTCCAGGTATGTGGTAAATGTAAGCAGAGAAAGAGATAGAAATTTACAAGGAGAGAAGAAACAAGCGAGAAAGGGGAAAGTGAAAGCTGAGGTTCTACGTACAGTACGGAGAATAGAAATGCTAGCTGCTTTCTTTGTGGTTGCCTGTTTTAGGGGCCCAGCAACCGTCACTATAGGTTGGGTTCTCCTTCACCCCACATTCTTAGAAGACATGTTCTTTGTCACTAAGACGATAGTGGCAAACCTATGGCATGCATGTTATTAGTTTTTCTTTTAAGATAAAAGATGGTAATGTGTAAGTTGCTTTTACTATACTATAATATCAGTACTCCTGTTTAATTGCAGTGTTGGCACTTTGCAATAAATAAGTGGGTTTCGTGTTGCAGTTTGGACACACGGTTTCTAAAAAATCCGGCATCACTCCACTAAGGTATTGGTAATCAGGCAGATACTACATTCAATAAAGAGTAGCTTGGTCCAATAACAAAGCTTTACACTGCAGATGAGGATTGGTAGTGGACAAGACATTAGTATTGCAGCTGATAGCTAACTTTCAAAAAGGAAGAAAGTCTTTATTGAATGTTGTCAATTTGCAGTAACTGGAAAGTGTTCCCTCACAGAACTGAATTCAGATGATCTGTCTTCTCCATATTGCCAAAGAAGAAATGCTTGTAAGCTAAACTTCCTTGGTGTGCTCTAGTGTATGACTTAGGACCAAAATAAGAAGTGAATGTTTAAATTTTCAAAACTTATTGTAGTACAGGATACACTGCCATCAATTCTTCCTCAATACCCTCACTTTGAACAAATGTATCTCATCAGTCTTGCCATATTCTGAAATTGTACCAGAAGTCTTCTTTTGTAAATGTCTTTAATAGGTTTGATAAAAATTGATGACTGTGGTTGCCAACTGCCATCTAATAGAAAAAGCAGGCTTATAAAAATATTATGGTGTGTCCTCATCCACCTCATTCACTGGTTTAGGCTCTGTACAACTTCAGACTTCCCCAAAGTCAAAATGATCATGAAAGGTAAAGGTTTTGAATCTATTCAGAACATCACAGCAGATATGAGTGTACAACTGAAGATATTCACGAAAGAGGACTTCCAGAGTTGCTTCAGAAAGAGGAAAAGCTGATGGGATAAGTGTGTTCAAAGTGAGGGGGAGTGTTCTGTGAGTGATTAATTGCAATGTGTTTCTTACTGTAACAAATTTTGATTTATTTTTATTTATTTTGTAATAAATTTTTAAAAATTAAACATTAACTGTATTTTCTGGTCACATTTCCTATTTTTATTGTTAGTGATCCAAGCTATTTTATAAGGGCTTCTAATGTATTTCCAGGAGAAAAACATTGTCCTTTTGGACATGTACTTAGTCTTGATAGCGAATTTTCACAATTCTTAGATGTAAAATGAGCTAGCTGAATTTTTCTTTTGCTCCTTTCTAAACATTATTGTTAGTCATGATAAGTGAATCAAAGGAGCATATGCAAGCTTCAGGCTTTATGTAGAGCAAATTAGGCTGACTCAGAACAAACCTAAGATTCCATTAGGGTCAACTGATACTTAGAAAGTCATCAAATAGAACATTTCCTGTAAAGGGACAGTGGCTGTAATATAACTGCAGAGAGGCTGCTGCATAGGACAGACAGACCCTTGGGATGAAAGTTATGGTTTCAAGAGGTTTCTGAACCAAGAGCCTTGTGTGTACATTACAAGAATACATTGATTCGGGGTCTCACTCAGCCAAGTTGTCCAGGCTTGGTTCAAATTTGCAATCCTCCTGCCTCATCCTCCCAAAGTAATGAGATTACAGGGTTATAGAGAGAATCCATTGCTTAACCAGCTTCCACAGAGCTGATGCAGGTTTTAAAAGCATTCCTTCATTGATTCCTCCTTGAAATGTAATCCAGTCAGCAAGATAGATATCTCCCTGCTTTTGGGTCCTATTTGTCATAATTATGCATCTTTAGGGTTTCATAACAACCAATTTAATCACTTTGCCGTTTAGAGGGCTATAACAACCAATCATGATAATAGGTTTGGTATTTGGTAGAAACCATTTATCACCCAAGAGCCCTTATTCTGAGCCTCTTGTTGCTACTTCAATTTGACAGGCAGCTTCTGATCAGCACATATTGTAAAACCTTTGGTAAAATGTTCATTTCTTTTAAATAAACTCTGTGACCTAGTAGTAGACATCTTAGTTTGATACAAGGTCACTGTGTAAGAGAATTTTTATTTGAATGACTTATTTCTTTCCTAGTCATCTATTATATCTATGTAAATATACCAATAAGCTTCTACTTCCTCCAGAATTCCAAGTGCAGTGAGGTTCTAATGGACAGCTGCTAATGTGCCGGGACTTCCAAAACTAGCTGTTACTTGCATGAGCGATTTTGGGAAAGTCTCTAGCCTTATCCATCTAAAGCAGAGGACTTTCTAAATAATGAACTGCACTGTCCAACAACTGGTCATATTAAAATGGTGAGAAACAACACAAGGTCCTAGAATATTAGTTCTCATTCTGCAGTGGACAGAAAGACCTAGGGAAGAGTCCTTTTAAATACAGATTCCTTGGGCTTATCCACAGGGCTCTTATTTATTATACCTTGGTTTGGGCCCTGGGAAATGGTATTTAATAAGCACTGGAATGATTTTGCTATGACTACCACTGGATTGTATTTTGAGAAACATTGAGTAAGGCCCATTACTGGTGCACTCGCTACCATAACAACATCCTGGTACATAATCTGAATGCATCAATAAAATGGTTTTCCTTTTATTTCTTTTTTTCTGCGTATGCCTTCATTTCATCTAAACTATGTAATCACTTTTTAAAAAACATTTCATTAATGAGTGAGTCCATTTATTTACCTAGAAAAAAGAAGGTGAAATACATACAGCTTTGTGTTTGCACAGCATGATTTTGAAGATGAACACAAACTACATTTTGGAACGCTTTGCCAAAGTCATAACTCACGGGATAGTAGTCTGAGCATGAGATGTGTGCATAAATACCACCAATAATACTTTTTAGTAGACTTTATAAGACCTTGGGTGGCATGCTCATTTCTTTGACATGAACTCTCTGACCTAGTATTACATAGATCGCCTATAAGCTCATCAGTAAGAGGAGTTTTTTTTTTTAAAATTATTTTATATTCAACCCTGTAATTGGCAGTATCCTTGTTTGTCAAGTGGGGTAGTAATAGAATCTTATTGGTCTACATAAATTAAATGATATATACATATCATTAAATCATTAAGTTTATCATTTAATTATCATTAAATTGTTAAATATATTATTAAATTAAATGATATATGCCTATCTATAATTGTATAATGGAGAGAGTCTGCCGAAAATGTATACATTAGGTAAAGAAAAACTTGTATAAGTGCTTCAATAGTAAATTTATTGAGACATCATGAGATTAATACAAGTTTACCTTTGGCCTCCACAATTAGAACATGTGCTCAAAGTGGTAGCCATTAGCTTGGAGACATTTGTTAGTAGGGTGAGTTGCTAAAATGTGTATATATTTTTTGGTGCACTCTGTATGTACACATGTATGTATGTACATGCACACACAAACAGCTTAGCACACTTCCTTTTTTTTTTTTTTTAGCACACTTCCTGACTCAGAGTAATCTATTCTGTTTTCATTCCTGGTGATTGGATTCAAGGGCTTAGCATTAAGCACTTGGTCCTTTCTTTTATTTTTGAGACAGGGCCTTCCTAAGTTACTAGGTTTCCCAGGTTGGGCTGCAAACTTGAGATTTTCCCGCCTCGGCCTTCCAGGATAAACTTCTATTTTCACTGTAATCATCACGGTAAAAATATGAGTACTTCCAACATGTATGTATCTTACTGGGATAAGGAAAATGTAGCTGCTAGTCATCTTTCCTATAGGCGGAGTAAAAGTAGTTGTCAACCGAGGAAAGAGAAGGTGCCTTTTAAAGACGAACAGGCTGGTACTCTAAAAGCAATGCCATGGGATTGAACTGCAGCTGGCTAGATGTGCTGAGGTTGGTTCATACCAGGTAATGTCCTTGCAAGGTCAGACGGCAGGAACAAGCTGATGGCATGCTCTATGGTGCAGCAGATCATCTGGAATTGTCCTCATTTCTGACTTGTTTGTTTTTCTATCTGGTATCCCAGTGTACTCTTCAGAGGGCCATAGATAGAACCCAAGTTATTTCTTTGCCTCCATTATAGTTTGAAAATAAAATATGCAGTGTATACAATTTTGTTGTGATAACTTTAGGAAGTGTTTTAGCTGAAGAATGATACTTGGTGTGCTTTTTCCACAGCAAATGTCCACAGTTCCCAGGTCCAATTCTGCACCAGTATCGGCCTGGTGTGACAGACAGGCCAGTCGCTATCCCAGGCTATGTCTGCATTTGCAAAGACAGCTGTAGTTAGTGGGGTCAGGAGGCATGAGAGGGTGATGATTCCCACCTACGCCACTTTCCCCAGGGCCAAACAATAGTCTTTTGGTCGCTCTTTTTGCTTTTCAGTTTTGAAGGTTCAGGTGTGGCCTTCTATAAGCACGATTGAAGTTATTCTGCCTTCTCCATTACAGGATGAAACAAATCCTGATGCCATTGAAAAAATTTGATCATTTGAAACCTGAGGGTCAAATCTCATACAAGGCAAAGAAATATAAAAAAAATTCATCTTACAAAAAATTTTTATGGTACAATTTTTCAAAAATGAATCTGTGTATTGATGGCCTCCCTTTGTGGAGAACTAAAAGATAATGTTGACTAGAACTAAAAGGTAATGTTGAAGTAAACTTATTAAAAAAATCCCACAGAACTATCTTGTAAATGCGTTTTTGTTTGATGGTGCTGGTGGCAATGGGATTCTGCCCCAGGGCCTAGTGCATGCTAGGCAAGTACTCTACCATTTACCCATGTCGCCAGTCCAGGAAAACTACCTTGAGACAGATGATTACGGAGTTTCTTGGCGTGAAGGCACATACATGTCCTTATTAATGTTGGCTCTCTGCCTCTTCCATTGGGACACTGAGGGGTTTCAGGAGCCTGTTTCTTTTCTTTCTTTTTCTTCCTGTCTCATACAGCATGTTTGAAGGGTGGCAGCTTCCCTTGCCCTTGTTAGCAGGTTTCTAAAGCTTGATGTTGCATACACACTTCTAACTTCAAAGCTCTGTAGGAATAATTGGATATTCTCCCTGTCCACCGGCAATGTTTACCCACATTGTTTGTAAGTCCTATGTCCTAACAGCACAGAGATTCTTGAGAGAAGGTGATAAGTAAACACCTGGAAAAATAAACAACCCTTGTTAGATTTTTCCAGTGACAGTTTGGATACATAATGTAAACCTGAGCTCAGCCCCACTGTAAAATCCAGCACTTCCTCTTGACAGGCTTGAAAATGTTTGGGAAATTCGTCTTTTGTTTCTCCTTCTTAACTGCTGAGTTATCTTTGGTAGTATCTGTCTTGATCTTTACTGCAAGGAGAAAGAATTTGGTGTTTCTTACAGAAATAAATTCTTAAAATTCTGACTATTTTACTTTTCTGACTGATTATCTGAAAGAGCTTCACATAACATTCCTAACTTGTAATGACTAGATAACTAAATTCATCTATTCCTCTTTATAAATTCGTTCATAACTTGTGACTTAGAAGTTTTCTAAGTCATGCCGATTCATGCTAATATGATTATTTTTATGACTCTGCACCCTGTGTTCTTAAAAGAATAGATCTTATTTCTTACTATAGAGACAAACATGCACTTTTTTACCTTTTGTTTGAAAATCATGATAATTCTGCGATAGCCTTTTAAAAAATTTTAATGAAAACAATGAGATATCTGTATAAAAATGTAAAATGATCCTCTTACTCCCCCCTTTTATGTTCTTAATCCTTTCCCTTTCTTTTGTCTGTGTACACTATTTTTATTCCTGTCAAATGTGTTTATCTCAGCAAACACATTATACTTTAGAAGAATAGTGCTGTTGCTTCACTTCAGTGTATACTCTCAGGAAAAATGCAGAGATATCCTCCAGTTTGAACTCTGCTATGAGAGGATAAAAATTGGTGGCCCAAGTCCTGGAGTTGCTGCAGGGTAGCAGTTGGGACTAAGGAAATTTGGGTATTGTTTCCTCCCTGCTCAACCCTGTAATTTGAAACCTGGTCTTTGGAAATAACCAGTGACAGCCCAAATTGCAGCTGTGAACAACAGGATAGGGGGCTGGGGATATAGCTCAGTGGAATAAGCACTTGCCTAGCAAGCGCAGAGTCCTGAGTTCGATCCCCAGTACCGCAAAAAAAAAAAAAAATAAATAAAAGAAAACAGGACATTAGCTCCCCAGATATGCTGCTTTTAAGGGTGGCACATCAGAAAAGTGGGAGTCAGGTTCAGGGCATGAGAGGAGAACTCTCCATGGGTCTACTACCTGGAGATTTGTGAGAAGCGACTCTTAACAGGAAGAAAATAATAATCTCACTGTAGACAGGAAGGGAGATCTAGTCGCCTGACAAAAGTGAATATTCCTTACACATTGCAACCTTATTTGAGAATTAAATCTAAGAACTGGCTCAGACAGCTTCAAAATTTTTCAGCTACCTTAAAAAAGGAGCTTTTGGTCTCTTTCATAAGACTACTGACTTCTGCTGTTTCATGGTCTTTGTTTGTAATGGATGCATGTTTACGGTCAAATAATCATTAAAGTGGCCCCGTGTCACTACTGAAAGGTGACTCATTTCAGCTCTAAATGTTACAGTTGATCCCTACTGTCTTACTCCCAAGATCAAAATATTTCAGACAATTCATTAATGGACATTTATGAGGAGCTGACTGGGAAACCTGTACATTTAAAATTATTCCTGGCAACATCAATGGTTTGTCTCTGGGGGCATAGGAGTTATTACCAGACAACGTTTAGCTTGAGCCCACAGGACATTAACAATCAGTCAAATGCCTGGGATGAATTTACTATGGCTACCAATCAAAAGGGCAAAGAAATACTGTAAAATATATTTGAATTGAAACAATTCATTCAGAAAACAATTTTTATAAGCAGTCTGGATTCTGTAGCTTATGACAGTGGATTCCTAACTGATTGAAAACTTGTTCCAAACAGTGCTGACTAAAAGGCTGAAATATATTTGAGGAACCTGTAAAAGAATACGATAATAAAATTTATAGCAACCAACCCAAACAATCAAAATCACCAAATCTCAGGACAGCAGTAATAACAGTGATCATACACTGAAAATTTATGACACATCAGGAATAATTAAATAGTAGAAAAGTATCCAAAGGGTGAGTTCTACTTCTGAACTCAAGAGATGCAGATAATCTCCCTACCACCTTTTATTTCAAGGGAAACCTTCTGGGAATTGGGTTCTCTTGGGTCTATTGAAGAAGAATTTCAATGTCTTGGCCTTATAAGCCTTTTATAGCAAAACAGATCTAGGATTACATGTAAAAATAAATAAAAGTACATAAAGGGTTTCTCTTATATGAAAACAAATGGTGTAAAACCAAGATGGAGACTATTTAGTTCATTAGCTTGTATGTGAAATCACTCACAAGTTTTGACTGTGATTTCATAGCCACTAGTATGGCTGCTGTAAAAGAAAAAAAAATTAATGTACTCTTGAAACTCATTACTTGAAGTAAAATTCATGTATTTTTGGCTTGTCCTTTATTCATCTCTCATTTTATTACTATTTGTTCAGGAAAGGTCATCTCCTCCTCTCCCCTTGGGTTCCTAACTTTTAATAAAAAGTGAGCCAATTCTATTCAACATAAGACACGCTGTGTCACTTCCTGTTCATCCCTTCTTCCCCCCTTCGATGAAATCAGACAGACATCCTGGCTTTTTCCAAGCAGGACAAAAGACAAGCATTACCAGATGGATCCATGCGGTAATGACAAGCATCCATGTGCAGGCTGGGGAACAAGCACACAGTCCAGTTCTTGGCATCACAGGAGTTAGTTACCTGTTTCTGCTGTACTGGAACTCACAATCCAGTGTGTGTAGGAAGCATAGGAAAGCATGTTAGGTACCTGGGCCCTCACACTCCATAGATTGTGCTTGAGGAAGTCTGTTGTGAGACTCAGAATTCCACACATAAGAAATATGCTCAAGTGGATTCAGTTGTATGCTTATTCACTTACTAATTAATTCAGCACCTATCTGTGAGGAGTACATGTACCCTGGTCACCCTCCTGGGATGCAGCAGTGTCACTTAGAATACAGCAATGAACATAATGAACAAGGTACATTTCATCATGAGATTACGGGAGTTACTGTCCACTGTGGGGGCTATAGGTTAAAGCGTTGTAAGTATGAAAGTAACAAACTTTCAACTAGTGGCAATGATCCAGGAAATAAAACAGCACAGTGGGAAAAGAGTATCTTGGTGCATGTGAGAAAAGGTGACCAGAGAAGGCTGCTTTGAGGATGCTATATATGCTCTGACAGTTTAATAATGAAAAGGAGGTACATGTGTGTGTGTGTGTGTGTGTGTGTGTGTGTTGAGGCACATTAGGCAGACTGTGGTGGGGCGTAAAAGCTGCAGGAAGAGCAAAGAACCTGAGATAGGAAAAGAACATGGTAATTAATACAAAGCAGGATGGTGCAGCTAAAGCAGGGTTTCTTGAGAGTGACATTACTGACATTTGGGGGCTAAGTAGTTCTTTGTAGAGTGGAGCTTTTATAGGCTCCACAAGGTTCCAGCTTAGCACTGTCCATGCATTAAACGTTGGTTGCACCCTCCTTATGACAACCAGAACTATCTCTAGCCATTGGTAGATGTGCCTTTGAAGCATCAATGTCTTAGTTAAGAACCACTTAACTACAGCACAGAAGGACAGGGAGAATGACAGGCGCCCAGGAGCATAAAGCAGAGTGGCTGAATCCTGTAGGGCAGTAATAATTCCTGGATGTTTTTCCACAAGATTCTGGAAGCCACTGGAGGGGACTGATTGGGGATAGAAGAGAGAGATGAACTGATTTATAATTTTAAGGGGAACTCAGAGGGTTGAGTGGGGCCTAGAAGGCTATGGAAAGAGGAGCAAAGGTCCTAGCTGGCAGGTTGTGGAAATAGCCTCGTGGAGAGGGGCGAAATTGTAGTGAGAGCAGGAAGAGTGGTGGACAGGCTGGGTTCAGTGACTCAGTGCAAGGAGCCCTGGCAAGGCTTCCCTGGACTCCACTTGGAGAATCAGCATTTGGTGCCTGCTACTCCAACAACTGTGACTCATGGGCCAGCAGTACTGTCAACCCTGGTATGTTACTGCTCCTCCCAGAGCCTGCAGAGACGCTCAATCAGAATCTGAATATTGACAAGATCCTCAAGTGGTGGCTGTGTATGTAAATGCCTAACAAATACAAGCCCACCCAATATTCCTATTGTATTAATAGGGAAGAAGACATTTTGAGGGGAAGGGGGATCTATCCAAGGTCACAGAAGTAACGAGGGCGACAGTCAGAATTAGGAAATAGTTCTCCCATCTCCCGCCTGGCTCAGTGTCCATTCCAGCAGTGTAAAGTCCTTAATTAGAGAGCTAAGAACTGTGAGATTGTCCCTCAATTCCCACAGGATAGAAACGGCACCCTTCAAACAATTAAAGATTGACATTCCTCCAGGGAAGAAGAACAAAAGACCTATCGGGCCAATTAAAAGCAAAAGAACATTTAAAAATCAATTACCAGGATATGTTGCTCCTGCTCATAGAGCTGGCACCTTTTCCCAACTAGGGGTATTAACAAGGAAAACATAAAACCAACCCTTTGAAGAGTTGCGCCGGATTGGGGTGCGGGAAGTGATGGTGAGGCTTGGAGGTCGTCCTCTGTGCTCAGTGGCACAGTCAGTGCTGGGACTCTCATGGATCACAGGCAGCAGGATGTGCAACGTGAACAATGTCATTTTCCCTCTCTCCCCAACACATAAAGAAGAGAATTTGGAAAACAGTGTGCCATTCTGCATCCTTTTGTTTTCCATGTCCTCTTTTCTGGCTATCTCTGACTTGTGGGTTTGTCACCCTCCAGGGCTGTCAACCATTTGTTAAATTCCCTTTGCTTTAAAACCTGATGTACAAAATAGCTACTGTCCTTTTGGCAGTTCCTGCAGAGCTAATACGCTGTGCTTATCCCAAGAAGTGGGCACCATCATATCATGAAGTAGAATGCCTGGTTTGAAGGGTAGCTTGAGGGGAAAGAAGGATCAGCAAAGGGATTCAAATCCACAAGGCTGCCTTTCATTTGATGAGGTACAGAGCACTGTGGCTGAGCCCGGACAGCCACGTGTCCTCAGAAGCCTGGAAGCCATTTGGTGAACCACTTCTGCCGAAAGGCTTTTCCAGTTTCCTGGAGTTAGTGGGTTTAAAGGAGCAGTAAACCAACCATGGCATGAGCACAGGTTTGGTGGGCAGGGGGAGTGCCACAGGCTTTCCTGGCAAGGAGGAGAGCGCCCAATGCCTGTTTAGTGCTGGGCTCTGAAGCTGCTCCTTTCTCTTAGGGACTGGCCTGAAGCACACAGCTTCTGCCGCTGCACAGATGTCACCTGCCGTCAGCAAGCTCCTGACAGAACAAGTGGCGGTCCCCAGTGCTTCTCCCCAGCAACAGAAGCCAGGCAGCATGGAGGTGTGCACACTCTCGTGAGTGTGTGTGTGTGTGTGTGTGTGTGTGTGTGCGTGATGGGAAGAGACAATAAAGAAAAAAAAGAGATGAAATGTTAAGTTCTGAACTCACTTACATAGGACTGAGGGAAGAAGGCAGGATTTGAACCAGATTGTCCTCTTTGGAACTGGGACTTTCACAGTGTCATTTTGTGGTTTCTGTTTTCCTTCTGCAGCAACTGAGAATAACAACAATCTATGCCTTATAGAATCCTCAGTATGTGCCAGGCCTTGTGCTGAAGCACATTATGGGGACCACTTCATTTAAACTTCACAGCAACTTATAAGAACTACTTTCACTTTTTAAATTAATGGCTGTTTTTTGCAGCTGAAGAACAAGACATGAGCAAGTTCTATACATTTCTCCGTAACACCGGGACGGGAGCCGACAGAGCCAGGACCCCACTGATGGCTGGGGGTTTGGAGCCCTTCGTATCACCGTTGTACTGCTTCCTTGTCGTCCAGTGGTCACCGCAAATAGCCTGTGGGAAAACACACTGTGACCGAGTGCGACACTACCTTTGGCGACTGCTACGTGAAGAACCCTTCGTTAGCTAATGTGGTCACTGACACTTGCTGTGGAGCTGTCTAGGACCTGGTTCTATGCTACAAGATATAGTTAGTTTTCACATAAAGTTAAGGCAAGTGAGAAAAAGGTGACACTGGCTTCTCCTTCCAGGAACTTAGCATTTTTCCAGTGTGGGAAAGGAAAATAATGTACCTTTCTGGAGGTCCAGGGAAATTGAGGGCATTCCAAATTTTCACCAAATGAGACTAAACCAGAGCTTACCTAATCCTCAACTGGTGGCGATCACGATGGTAAGTTCTCACTTAGCAGTTCCCATGGGACCCCCTCCTTATGTCCCCTCCTCTCTCTTTCTTTATGAAATTTCAAGACAAATATCTGAACTGAGTAAACTTTAATTCTGAAACACTTATGCAGTTTTCCCAGTGCTGTAATTTAGCAGGCACAGTCAAGGCACTATATCATAGCAAATGATGGTTTTTCCAGTGTTCACCACCTGGAAACATTACCACTAGCAGTGCTTCTGTGCTTCAACAGTACAATGACAAAAAAAAGAAAAAAAAAAAAAAACAGTACAATGACAATTGATGTTCAAACGATTACCCTAAGGCAGTGCAAGTTCCTGGAGTGCTTTGTGGATCACAAAAACAAAGGAAGTGAAAAAGAGTGAGAGAAGTAAATGCTCTCCCTTGGAACACTTTTTTCTTCCTGTTGATAATAGTACAATATTCTTTGAATATGAATCACCAGTAATAAAATATGTGATGATATCACTGATAGGCGCACCTCTAGTCCAGTCCTCATTATGCTCAAAAAAATAATTCTTCACAGCCGGATAGATGGTCAATACCGTTTTGCTGCTCCTCAAAGCCTCAGATCACTTTTACAAAACTGGCTATAAATAACTCAAAGGAGTCATTCCTTGTATTAGTTTTCGCTCACTACTGTAACAAGTTACTATAAGTTTAGTGCTTTAAAATAATAGATAATTCTGAGCTTTCAATTCTAGATGTCACCACCAGAGTGAAAGGGAAACCCACAAATTGGGAAAAAATTTAGATGACTGTCTCAGGACAAAAGATTTCTATCTAGAACATATCAAGAACTAAAAAAAAAAAAAAAAAAAAAAACTCCTCAAATTTAAAGACAATCCAAAAATGGAAATCTGAGATGAATAAAGAAATACAAATGGCAAATAAATACATGGGAAAATGTTCAATGTCATTAGTCATTCAAGAAATGCAAATTGAAACAACACTGATATTCCATCTCACCCCAGTAAGCATGGCTCTCATCAAGAAATCAACCAATAACAAATGCTGGCGAGGCTGTGGTGAGAAAGGAACCCTTCTCCACTGTTGGTGGGAGTGTAGACTGGTGCAACCACCATGGAAATCAGTCTGGAGATTGCCCACTAAACTAAGACTAGAGGTTCCATTCAACCCAGGTATTTCCCTTCCGGGTATTTTTCCAGAAGAACTGAAAACATCACACCACAGCGATATATGTGCACCCATGTTCATAGCCGCACTATTTGTAATAGGTAAATTGTGCAAGCAAGCCAAATGCTCATCAACTGAGGAATGGATACAAAAGATGTGTTTTTACATAATGGAATATTACTCAGCTATAAAGAAAGATAAATTTGAGGCTTTCATAGGCAAATGGATGCAACTAGAGTCTGTACTAATAAGTGAAATAAATCAGACCCACATGTGTAAATACTGTATTGTCTCACTAGTGTAAGAACCTGAGAAAAGAAAATCTGAAAGGTGTAATAGATATTGTGAAAGGGCAGGAACAACTGGGATGAGGGAAAGGAGAAAAAGAAAGGAGAAAAAAATACATAGGATAGCTGAGAGAGTTGTACTACTGCCTTCTATGGCTTTATTGAAAGGAACACACCTATATTTGTTTAACTGAACAATGAATCTGAAGATAGCAATATGTAATACAACAACCATTGTTAGTTTCCAATCGCCTTGCCTGGAATTCTGTATTGCTTGGGTGTTGTTCTGTTTATGTCTATCTGCTTGTTAATGTGTTTCATTCTTTTATCTTTAAAATAAAAAAAAATTCTAGAAGTGCAAGGAAAGTGCAAAATGTGCCTCAAAGGGCTGAAGTTAAAGTGTCGGAGAGCTGCACCCCTGGTGACTTGGGGGCTACTCTGTCCTTGTCTCTTTCAACTTCTAGAAGCTTCTGGCAGTCTTGGGCTTGTGGTCCTCTTGTCTGTCTTCAGCGTCTCTACTGCTAGCTACAACCCCTACTTCACATGTCCTTCCATGTTCTGACCTCTCCTCGTGTCCCTCTGACATGAGGCTGTGATTATACTGGGCTTAACCAGATAGTCGAGAATAAATAACCCTGCATCTAAACATCTTAATCACATGTGCAAATCTGCCACCTCGAGCAACCTATCAATAGATCTTGGATATTAGAATGTAGACATCATTAGGTGTTCATTGTTCTATCACGATCTCCTTAACAGCAGAAGCCTTCTCTCTTTTTTCTCTTTGACTTTGAATTTTTTGGAAACAATATCCTCTTGCTATAGGTGATGGCTTGAGGGATCCTAAAATACAAATTATGGGATTTCATTCATGAGGTCAAAGAAATCACGTTTTTAAGATGCTCTACTAGCGTCTGCCAGATTCTTGCCTGGCCTCTGGTCCAAGACAGCAGGGAAGGGATGAACCTGAAAATTGTTCACTGCACTGCAGGTGCCTGGTGGCCCTTGTCACAAACATGGGAGTTGCTCAGACTTCTGTTTCTCAGAACTTGGCCTTAAAGATTAGATGAATTTGGAATTAAAATGTAAGTGGAAAGAAAATGATAGAGAAAATTTTCTTGGTGCCAGGGAGTGGAGAGCACAAGAGGACACCGGGCAGGAGAAGCAAGGAGGTGGAAAGCCAGGCTAAACAAAGCAATGCCAGCCGGACAACCCTCTGAGAGTGCTGATTTAGCCACCTTCCCACTGCACCACACACCTCTCTGTGGTCCTGCTCACTGCAGGAGGAGCAAGAGAGCATCCTCAGAAAAGACCCTCACTGTACGCAGGGAGTGGGGAGAATCAGAGGGCAGTTATGAGGGAGACACTAGCCAAGTGGTAGTGGGGTTTGCCGTTGTGTGGACAAGATGTCCAGCCAGGAGGAAAGAACACAGTTATACATAGAGCCAGGTATGGCTCTGTTTCTCAGCTGCAGACACATGACCTCTGTGCTAGGCTTTTGCCCTCAGCTCACTTTGGCTGCTTGCCTTTGAATTGTCGGACACTTCTCTTAAATCTCACATGTGGGTGTTTCATAAGCCTTGCCATTTGCAAAACTGCTAGATTTAAATAGAAATGTGGCTCTGTGGCTTCCTGGATTTTGGACTGTTGGCCCCCAGGACAATGAGGGAATACACTTATACTGCCCTAAACCACAAAGCTTGTGATGTGTTGCTGCACTCTGGAAAGCTAATATTTAGATGTTATTTTGATGGTAAGGATTGACAAACATGACTGAGGAAAATGGTGATTCATCACGACAACTCTGTCTCGGGGATGCAGTTTTGTACTTTCCTTCCTTACTGATACACGCAGGAATGATAAGGCATCACATTTTTTTAAGTGAAAGATTGAACTGGCATTCAGAATTTCAATGTAGTGTACATTGAGGTCCCACATATTTTCTTTTTCACTTCTGGAATGGAATGAAAACTCAAGTCCCTGTGCTTTAAGAGTGAAAAATTAGGCAAAACCCAACAAACATTTCATTGTAATTGAATATTCATCATGATAGTGATAGAAACAAAATGTTCCATTTAAATTGGTGATAACATTTTACTAAATACTACAGAGAATCTAAATAAATATATGTATGTGTCATTGTGTGTGTATGTGTGTCTCTTAACCACATGCATGTTTCACTTGCTTTTTATGAAAAGTCAACGTGGAGACAATTGCATTTAAATCCTTCATTAGTATCTGGTGAATTTATTGTTGCCCTCATGAAACTCAGGCATTTCTCTGGGCAATTATCTCTGCACCTGATATGTAATGCATCAGTGATTACACATAGAACTCTAAAGCTTGGAGAGTAGTAGGTTCTGGAATTTTAAGGAATTATTCAAGAGTGATTGGCTTGTTGCTCCTACAAAAATCAGAAACCATCAGTAAAGAGTATGTTGGACATAATTTGCATGGCACAGTTATTTCATCACCAAAAATATAATCAACAACTCATGTAGCTGTTCCTAGAACTGGTAGCAACAATAGTACCAATAACAATAGAGGTAGTAATAATAATAGTGTAATAATAGTACTGGCGCTTTATATGCTGTGGTGAATAATCATTTGGTCTGCCCAAATACCATGGAAGTCTCTCACAGAAGAAAAACAATATACCAAAGAAAGGAATCTAGCTTCTTATCACAGTGTGGCTATTGAGAAAGTGTTTGAAGTCAGAAAGGTATCAACACTGGCAGCTGAGATCAGAATGGATTTTCTGGATCTGCTAAAATACCTGTTAGCTTATATCCATAGGAGGATCAGGGCAAAAGCAAGATGCAGTACTCACAGGCTGCCCATGATAGCAGTCCTTCACCCCTCCTCATCTGCCAGTCACCTACTCTTACACAGCATGAGAGAGTAAGATTATGGGTTATCCCTGCTGCCAGACATTTCCTTGGCAGAACCACATCCTTAACAAGGAACAGCAGAGAGAAGATCCACAAACATTTTCGAAGGCGTAACAACACTTCACACTGATTCACGGGGGCCTTTGATCCTTTGTGACATGTAGCAGCTGAGTCAGCCTGCTGTGGAGGACAGGGTGCAATGCTTAGACATTCCTGGGGGACTGCTCTCATCTAGCAACAATTAGTAACAGAACTGCCAAGGATAGAATGTTACAGCTACTCATGCAAGCATAGAACAAATTTTGCTTTCAGCCCGGCTGTGGTGTCTTAGAGGAATAACTTGGTGGCATGTGCTTTGGGTCTCCTATCGGTTCGTTGGTATTATGGTGGGCGATTTGGAATTTGGGAAGGCCGAAAGAAACAGAGCAGTAATATCCCCATTTCATGTATGGATCAGGCTGCATAATCTGAATTTAAGGGAGATTTAACTCATATGTGTATTATGTAATGTATATTACACATATTACATCTTATCTATCAATCTATAGGCACATAATCTCTCTCTATCTCTCTCTATCCTGTCCCCAAAGAAACACGACAATAGCACCACTGCAAATCTGAGATCTTAGAGCTCAAGGACAGACAGGTGAATGAAAAGTTCAAGTGGACAGGACCATGGCAGCAGATATTAAACGCTCTGGACTGCACCGTATCTCTCCTCAAATCCACACACTGAGCACCTAACCCACGGTGAGATGGACCTAGGGGTAGAGCTTTGGGGAGGTAACTGTGTTCTGACAAGGTCATGGAGGTGACCTCACGTGTAAGAAGGGGAATCAGACAGTTTCATCCCTGTCTCCACAAACACAAAGAAGGCATGATAATAAGCAAGGAGGTGCAGTCACCTATAAACTGGGAGGGAGTACTCTCCAGGACCCACACGTGCTGTCATACTAATCCTGGATGACTAGTCCTTGGGGATATGAAGAAATGAATGTGTGTTGTTTAACATGCTCAGTCTGTGGGATTTTATTACAGAAGCCCCAGTGGATGCTATACTTTTAAAAAATCTAAATGGGTTTACTACCCAGGCATGGTGGTGAACAGCTGTAATACCAGGACTTGGAAGACTGAGGCAGGAGGTTTGCTGTGAGTTCAAGGCCAGTCTGGGACACATGGTGAGCCCAAGGCTAGCCTGCACTACAAAGCAAGACCCTGTCTCAAAACCCCCAAAATTAATTAATTAATTAAAAAATAAATGAAAATAAAAGAAACTATCTCCTGGGTGTGGTGGCACATGTCTGTAGTTCCATCACTCTGGAGCCTGAGGCAGGAGGATCTCTATAAGTTCCAGGCTGGCCTAAAGTATATATCAAGCCTCTCAAAAGAAGGAAACAAAACAGAACAATAAAATAAAGTAAAATCGATTTCTATTTTTAAAAGGGGCTTATTTTAAAATTATTTTAAATGGGCTTATAGAAACCTTTACTTTCAGATGAAGAAGTGGAAATGGCAAATAAGTACATGAAAAATGTCCAACGTTATTGGCTTTACAAAAATGCAGATCAAAGCAACATTGAGATTTCATCTCATCCCAGACAAAATGGCTGTTTTCAAGAAATCAACCAACAACAAATGCTGGCAAATCTGTGAGGAAAAAGGAACCCTTCTCCACTGTTGGTGGGAATGTAGACTGGTGCAAATACTGTGGAAATCAGTGTGGAGATTCTTCAAAAAACTATGACTAGAGGTCCCATTTGACCCAGCTATTCATATTCTTGATATCACCCTGAAAGAATGGAAAGCATCGTACCACAGTGATATATGAACATCCATGTATGTAGTTGTACAGTCTGTAATAGCTAAATCTTGCAAACAGCCCAAATGCCTAGCAACTAATGAATGGATACAGAAGATGTGGTTTTCTTTTCAGGTGACGGAGTACTACTCAACCATAAAGAAGGATAAATTTGAGACATTTTTAGTAAATGGATGCACCTTGAGGCTGCATGAAATAAACTGGACACATGTGTAAATACCACATTGTTTCTTTGGTGGGAGAAACCAAATGTATAGATCAGGACCAAAATGTATAATAGATATTGTTATATAGGAAGAAAACATTCGAATGAGAAGGAGAATGAAGGAGGGGGACAGGAAGGAAGAAAAGTTTAAACAATGATGAGAAAAGAAGGTAAAAATGGAAACAAAGCTTTTGTAAATAAGGAAAGGAAGAGGATTTGAAAGGAGGGTAAGGGAGGGAACTAAAGACCCCAAATATATCAAGCACAGATACAGATTCCCTATAATGAATGTGATCGTTATGTATACATAAAATGTATCAATAAACTTAATTATAAAAGAAATGAGGCCTATGTCTGTTTTCACTATGGAACATTTTATATTCATTTATCATTTCCTAACAGCTGCAAAAGGAAGCCTGTCTAAATGCTGAGCTTACCCTAAGAATTGTCTGTTGCCTACTACTGTGAGTACAGCAAGTGATCCTAAGGGATGGGCAACTAAATTTTCAATTCTATTTTATCACTAGAAGGAATTCTATTCTAAGGTGGAATTCTTACATATACAATTTGTTGCAGATTGAAACAATTTTAACATGGGTATTTGGGAGGAGGAGAGTTTTTACACTTATTAAAACATCTCTTAGACCACCCTCAGAAGAGTAAGTTGCTGTGACTATTTCCCCTGAGACCCTTTAAGTCCTTCATTTCCTAATCTTGACCCACAGCCAAAGCACCATGAAGCCTCAGTGGCCAGCCCAATTTTTTTTTTTAGAAATAGACGGATGTCATTCAAAGGCTGACATTTCAAGTTTTATTACCAGAATACCTTGAAGAACTAGATCTGATTTGCATTGATATTTGCCAACTGATTTATGGAAGTTCTATTTTTTTTTCCTTTTCCTCTTCCCTTCCTCAGATTTTAACACTTCAGTCAACAGCAGACAAAGTAGCAATTTAACAATAGCATGACTTCATAAGCCTCCTGTGCTTTTGATTTGTGGACCAACTTGATAAAAAAACCTGATTTGATTCATGAAAGAAAGGCAGGTGACATAAAGGAAATGGCAAGGTATTCTTTTTTCTTTTTTATCAAAAGAATCTCTCATAGTTTTGTAAGTAAATGACACAGGGTAATTTTACTGGCATGTCTTTTGTGGGCAGTGTGACCCCATTTGTGCTACCTATTGAGATTTCTCTGTTGCATTAGGACGAATTGCAGCTTTAGTGTACTGGGAGACTTGCAAATGAATATGCCAAGAGAAGGATGAGAATTTCAGAAGTGTGTGCACATTTTCAATGATATGTCAGCCTCAAGCATCGTTAGAATGTAGATAAAAAAGACAAAGCGGGAATTTCTGTGTAGTAGGTACTTCCAAACCTCTTCATCTATAGTGATAGAAACTCTAACCAAGGAGATGTAATAGGTCATTCATCTATCAGAGATGTTCTCACACACACACACACACACACACACAGCCACTGAAACAGAAAGAATCTCAAATTTCCTATATCGATGCTTGATAGAAAGAGTACAAGGCCCTGATTACCTCAGGAAGATCAATTGCCTTTGGTGCAAGGGTTCTCTAAATTTATTGTCCGTCAAAATCATTCTGAGAGCTTATTAAACTACAAATGGTTGAGCTGTACTCATAGATGATCTGAGGTAAGTACATCTGGTGTGGGGTCTGGTGATTTGTATTTCTATCATGTTCCTAGGTGATACTGATAGTGCTGTTGGGGAGAGTATATTTTAAGACTGCTTTAGGCTACTGAGACCCTCTGGCTTTATTATTTATTTGCTCAAGTGGGTGCTTCACCATCTTGAAGTTAATTCTACCATCTTACCAAAATGACTACTGTAATTTAGGCCTATATTTTGCTTTACAGAGCCGAAGACAATAGTAACAACAGAAAGGCAGTTGTGTAAAGCTTTGTCAGTGATGAAACAGTTTCTCTGGGGACAACACAGAAGTCTAGGTAGGTGAACACGCACTCTATGTTTCAAACTTTACAGATGAATTGTAGAGACAGCTACTTTGAAACCCCCCCAAAAATAAATTATGGAAAACAGCCTTGATTAAAGCTTTCCTGACTCCACATGCTGTATTTCTACTAAATTACTCCTCATATAAACCCTTCATGTTGGTGGAGACCCCTACATTTTTCAAGCGGTTTTCATATTCATTATCTCATTTGATTCCTCAGAACAGCAGCGTGAGGCAGGCAGACCACATATTACTGTCTACATTTTGGAGATAAAGCTATTACAGAAAATGATGAGAAAGTGGCTACTGTCACTCTGACTGCCTTTCTTCATTCAGCAGCCTCAATTTTTCCCGTGCAATATGCAGCACCAACATCTGAGGCAGCAGGTAGGGCAGCACGTGTTCTCCTTCCATGAATATTCAGTGGCATAGTACTGCACGCCACTCCTTTCTGTACAAAGTTTTATTTTCCCTTTTCCCAGTAGGAATGTGATTAGAGTAAGGGAGATAAGGGTAACACTGAGGGATATCCCTTGACAGGAAAATCAGGAAAGGACTTTAATTTTTATAATTCAAATATTTGAAAGAAAATGTTTTTCTCTACATTTGAAAACATTGCACTTCTAACTGAGGCTTTTCAACATTCATCAGACAAACACAACGGCTGGGGTCTTGATGGAGTGTAGATTATGAAGTACTCGGTCTGTACTGGAGCCCAGGATTCTATGTATCCAGGAGCTCCCAGGGCATGTGAACTCCAATGATAGAGTTTACCCTTAATAGTCAGAAATGACTATTTATCAAAACCATGTGTGTGCTTATTATGCTCTGAATGACCTCCAAATCTCTTGGTTGGAATAAACATTAAAAAATGTATGTTCACACGATTTGGTGAATACTAGGTACCTTGTGGTACTTATCTAAGTCGTTTTGCTGGGATATTTAATGCCCCAGCATTTTCCAATTGCTTTGTCCAGAAGATACATAAGGATCCTCAAACTGCGGCGCAGGAACCAGCAGCACTACCATTATGTGAGCACTTGGTATAAAAGCAGCATTTCTGGTACCACTTCAGACCCATTAAATCTGAATTAAGATTTTAATAAAATTCTCCAGATAATTTCCCAACACATTAGAGTCACTAGATGCAGCCCTGTCAACACCTTTGCCTCTCTGGGTTTACAGTTATTCTGTTCAACTGGTTTTACTCCCACAGGGTTCTAGATTTCTCCAAAAGCAGTTTACTGTGGGGTCAGCCAGGAAGACACATTTGTACAAACCTTTGCCTCTACTCTGGGTAATTCTGATCATTAGCCAGATTTACAAATCCAGTAATACTTAAAAATGCCAATGATAGACACACCGTTGGTAGCTGCTCCCAGAAAAGACATTTTATGATGCATCATTAAAAGTACTGTATTATAAAACTGCTCGGCAATAGGGCTCCTCACTGCCTATTGGACCTTACCTACTGCAAAAATTAGGTGGTCCTGAACCTTCACTCCCGATGCTTCCCCTCCCTGACTACAGCACATGTTCATTGGAGTGGCAGAACCTAAGCTTTGTTAATACACACATAGAAAAAAATCCTTTCTCAAACCTGTTGTAGACATCTCACAATGTTTTAAGGGAAGAAAATCATCTGTAATTTTGATATAGTGTATGATATAATACTGCAAAGCTATAGTTTCTGAAGACTCAATCAGCAAATACTCATTGAGCAGTTACACTGCACTAGGTACTGAAAACATGAAACTCTTTGCTTTCATGAGGAAAATACATGTTAAACAGGTAAACGAATGTTTAAGACAATTACTGAAAATATATGGGTGGGATAAAAATAACAAAAGATGAGATACAAGAATGTGAAATTTTCTGGACAACCTCCATTATTCAGCAGATAACGGTGTAAGTTAGACAGAGTTGAATCAGGCAAACTCAAGGAGAACCTACACAGGCAACTTCTTTGAAATTTCAGAAAACTTTGCAGTAAGAAATTGATGAAACTGTTAGTTGGGTGGGTTTAGTTCAATTATTGTGCTATATGATTTGTTGTTTACTTTCTATTCAGTTTTGTTTCATTCATTCTTTGCTTCTACGTTTGAAAACAGAGATTTAAATAATAAAAAAGTAGCATAACAAGACACTAACAACATGGTTTTCCTTAGAGACATTCACATAAATTCTAAAATTCACTGTCATTTCAGGCCTTTATATGTGCTCTTTTCTATGGCTAGGATATGTGTCTTCTGTTTTGTTGGGCAGGTCTTATTCATTCTTAAGGCTGCAACATAATGGCCTCTCGGGGGAGCTTTGCTGGCCGTGCAGATTATGCTATATGGCCCTATTTTATGATCTGAGTGGATGGTATAATTTTCCTTTATAACATATGAATATAATTAAAAGGTTTAACATGCAATTATTAGTTTGATATTCTGCTCTCCTGTTAACTATAAGCTCCATTTGTAGAGGGAGCATGCCTTTCTTATTCCTTATTGTGTCTTTTTTAATGGAATGAATATGTTATAAATAATTCTGACTCAATGAATGCTTTGTGAGATGTAGATCAAGATTATTCTCAATATAACTGAAAATTGATAGATGACATATTTTTAAACCATTATACAAGTAAGACACTGAAAAAACCACATGATTTTCTTCTCTTTGTAAAGGTAAATAGCAATATTAAAAAAATTAAAATGCAGGGGTAAATGAGAGCAATTAATGAGATATGGTAAACGATTATTCTCCTTTCTATGTGATCAACAACTTTTTTTTTTTCTTGCAGTACCGGGGATGGAACTCAGGACCTAGCACTTGCCAGACAGGTGCTTATTCCACTGAGCTATATCCTCAGCCCAATGATCAACAACATTTACTTGCAGAGTACATAGGTTTGACTGCTTCGTAGCCACATTCCTTCAAGATTAACACATAGAACTCTCTGGACCTTCTAAAGAATAAAATTTCAGAAAAATGATTTCCCAACACTTAAGCTGTAGATCATGTGGTCTTTGGTACATATGGGGCCATGCTGATTCTAAGATGCTAACTCAAGATCAGGTGAGAATCACAATATTTACTGGCAGAATTTGACTAAAGAAATCTTATGAATTTGGTTTAATATTATGTATTCCTCCCAAGCCCATGGAAGCAGAGTCCATGCTGGTCCTATGGGGGTGTACTATACAATTAAAAGTAAGATACTTGAAAGTATCACATTAACGGACTTCAAGAGTACTATCTGTAAAAAGCTCAGAGTCAGAAATGAGTTAAAAAGGGAATCTCAGATCAAGAGACTAGAACCCCACGTACAATGAGAAAGTAGAATTTGAGCCTCACTGAAATCCTCTTGACTCCTCCCAAAACAATGCTTTCCAACTCCTCCATCAAAGTACGTAATGTTTTTTAAGATTTCGATGTTTCGTGTTGATGTAGGATCTGACTTTTGACTGTACAGAAAGTTACACAGTACCTCCTGAGCTTGCGGGCTAAATCTTCAGTGTGCCTTTTGGGTTTTCCAGGTATTAAAAGTCATTAAGATTGTGAAACCTTTGTAGAAACATCATACAGAGAGACACTTTCTATAACTCTGAGCAGTTGTGACATTCCATGAAGCAAAGTTGAAGAAAGGCTTTTCTCATGGATGTAAGAAGAAAGATTCAGAAACAAAGTAAAATGAAGATAGGAGTGGCATTGCTCACAGAAGGGAGATCAAACACTCCACAGAAAAGACGCGTTACGGAGCAATTGCCCTCTGGGTGTCACAGGATTATGAAAGTCTAACTTAATTAAGGGAGAAAATGGGTCACATTTAATAATGACAAATGTGACATATCATTCTGACTATGTAAAGTAACTGAAGAGAATAAATTAAGAAATTAGAAATATATGAAAGACATACACTGAATGCCTTAATCTCTTCTCCATCAAAGTCAGAGAAGTGTTTTGATTCTGTATGTATAAAAAAAATCATCCTTCTTTTAATTTCTTTCTTTTTAAACATCTGCAGTATACTTGAAAAGGAAACTTCAAGTTGCAGTGCAAAAAGAAACAAAATAGCCCAAGCAAAAATTAAAGAAAGAAGAACTGAATTAGGAGATAATATATTCTTATAAAAATGCACCGTGCATCTCTTTTCCTTTCTTCTCCTTCAAATGACAGGTAATCAGACATTTGTGAGCCCTACATGGAATCTTCCCCCTTTCAGGACTTGATGTTCCTGTGGGGTTGAGCTAATTACAGGCACATTTCCTATGGAGGGCACAATACTTCTACTGTACTTCAGAAGTGCAATAAATAATTGAACAAAGCTAGCTGGATTATTTTTTCTAATATGGCCACAGGTTGCAGGTAGCTTTCCTGTCACACACAGAGCAGCAGGCCTCTTCTTTGGGTGTCTCCAAGAAAGGCTTTGTTTGATAGGCTGAAAAGGTTCACACTGTTTCCAAATTTTGAAAGGGATAAAACACACATAAAATCCAAGCTTCCTTTATAAAATTGTAAAGGCAAATGCTCTCTTCTGTCACTGGGAATCTGATTTTGATCAGGTGGTTGGTTATTTAGGCCAGATGTGAAAGAGATGAAAGAGGAAGCTTGGAAATTAATACTTGTTGTAAGGGAGAACAGGAGTCTGTCTTTGACCTACAAATATATCAGGGAGCTGGTTGGACATGTTCCCCAAATGAATTTGGCCTGTAGAGAGAGCCAAGATAGATGACTATAACGTTTTATCCTGTTCAATATAGTACTCAAAACTTTAGATAGAGCAATCCAGTAAGAGAATGTGAAAAAGGGGATATGTATAGGAAAGGAAGAAGTCAAACCATCCTTTATTTACAGATCACATGATCTTCTACAGAGAACACTCAAATAACTCTACGAAAAGACTCTTAGAATTATTAAATAAATTCATCAAAGTAGCAGGACACAAAAATCGATACACAAAAATCTATAGCACTTCTGTACACCAATAATAAATGACTGGGAGAGAAATTAGGTAAACAGTCCTGTTCACAGTAGCCTCAAAAAGTTAAACACCTAGGAATTAACCTAATCAAAGTGAAAGATCTCTATAGCAAACACTGGAGAACTATACTCTGAAGAGTGGAGAGGACATCAGAAAATGGAAAGATCCTCATTCCTGGATGGGTGGAATGAATATTGTCAAAATGGCCATATTACCAAAAATGATACACACATTTAATGCAATTTCAATCAAAACACCACCAACATTCTTCATAAAACTAGAAATGTTCTAAAATTTATGTCCAACCAGAAAAATATCCAAAGCAATCCTGACCAATACAAACAAAACAGTAGGCATCACAATCCCAAATTTCACAAAGCTACAATGCTAAAAACAGCATGGCACTGACACAAAAACAAATATGTTGATCAGCGGAAGAGAATTGAGGTTGCAGAAATAACCCTAGGCACCTTTAGCCATCTGAGCCTCCAAAAAGGTCATAAACATATCCTGAAGAAAAGATATTCTCTTTAACAAATGGTGCTGGGAAAACTGGTTATCCACATAGAAAAAACGAATCTGCACCTGTATCTCTCACTTTGTACTGAAATGAAGTAAAAGGGACCAAAGGTCAGGTATGAAAACAGAATCATAAGGAGGGGAAGATGGATTGAAGGGAGGGAAGGGATTGGGGAAAAAGATGAATCAAAATTTATCTTATAGACATGCAAATTCTCTATGATGAATTTGATCGGCATGTGTTTCTAAATTGAACCAATCAACTTAATCAAATTTTAAAAAATCACCATAAAATATGTAAAACTTTTAAAGTTATAGGCATTGGCAAGGAATTTTTGAACATAACAGTTTCACAGGAAATAACATCATGAATCAACAAATGGGATTCTATCAAATGTGACAGCTTCTGTACAGCAAAGGAAATGAACAGCAGGGTCAAGGTACAACTAAAAAGTGGGAAAATTTATTTTGCCAGGTAGTCCTGGGACAGAGGATTAATATTTAGGATATATAAAGGGTAAAAAAAATTAGATACCCCCAAATAAAAGAAGAATTGAAATAAATAAATACTTTCTAAAAGAAGTATAAGTAAATACATGAAAAAATGTTCAATATTTTTCATTGTTAGAGAAATGCATACCAAGATAACACTGAAATTCTGTCTTATTTCAGATAAATGGTTATTATCAAGTACTCATAAAACAATGAATTTTGGCAAGGCTTTAGGTAAAAAGGAATACTTCTATATTGTTGGTGGGAATATAAACCAATACGACCACTATGGAAATCAGTATGGAGATTTCCTAGAAAACTAAAAACAGAAATTCTATTTCACTGAACTATACCACTTCTGGATGTCTTCCAGAAAAAGTTAAAGACATCAGATTACAGAGATACATGTACACTCATATTTATAGTAACACAACTCATAATACCTAAATCTTGGAACGAGCCTATATGCCCATGAACAGATGAATGGATAAAGAAAATTTGGTATTTATATGCAATGGAGTACTAATCAGACAAAAAGAAAGCTAACTTTTAGTCATTTGTAGGAAAATGAATACAGTTTGAGACCCTTATGCTAAGTGAATTAAATCCTACATAGAAGGTTAAATATCACATGTTTTTTTTTAAATATGAGAAAACCAAAGTATAAATATTTCAAACAGCAAAATAAAAGATAATAGGAAATGGGGGAGATTAGCTCTGTGGCGATGGGAAGAGGATTTGGGGATAAATGAGTTGGGAAGAAGAAGAGTGAAGGGGAAGTAAAAAAGGTGTTGGTGGGATATGTACGGGTACCATGATGAATGGATTTATTATGCATTGGAAGCAAATACTAAAAGAAAAAGGTAACCTTTTGATATGACTGCACCAACTTGAAGGAGTCTATCTCTGAAATCCTATGGGGCTTTGGATAAGAACAACAGACCCTTCCCCATATCCTAAGCTGTGGTCTGGGGAAAGGCAGGTAAACTTTTCTCTAATGGACCAGGAAGAAAATATTTTCAAGCCCACAAAGCTCTGTTGTTTTTAGAACAAATTTAGCCATAGACAATGTACAAACAGTTGAGCATGGCTGTATCTCAGTGAGATGTTATATATGTACACTTAAAATTGAATTTCATCCATTTTTGGTGCATCAGAAAGTAGAATACTTCTTTTGATTTTTTCTAACCATTTAGCAATTTAAAAACAATTCTTATTTGAAAGTCATGTATAAATAGGACAGACTAGATTTAGCCCCTTGGCTATTAGTTGCTGACACCTGCTGTTGCATTATAAATAATATATGTAGAAACTTTTAAATTAATTATGAAATATAAGACAAAATAAATATAAGAAAAGATGAAAATGGAATGTGGTATATATATGAATTTGATGCCATAAACTCCTATGTAGTTTGTTTAAAATCAATTATATTAATGTACAATTTATACATAATATATCCTTTTACAGATGGGTCATAAATTTACCTTTGTGTTTTCTAACAGTGAATACAATGAAGGGATTGGGGACATTTATAAAAATACACTGAAACAATTTATAAAAAATTAACCATTGCTTAGGAAAAGAACAGTAGAGATACTAAAAAGAAAAAGGAATTTCTTAAAAAGAGCCCTCAAAATATTGATATTATAAAATATTAATAATCTCTAGATAACAATATTGTGGTGAACAGGACAATTTTAGAAGTTGTCTTTGATAAAGTGTTTAAACAGAAGCTAGTAGCTTTTATTCCAGATTGCCAGTAGGTAAAAGTAATTTCAAGTTGGGATGGGGTAGGTGAGGTGGGCTTGGGGGTAATGTGCCATTCAAGTAAAATGGGCTCTGAGTGTTTAATTTATTTCAGGAGTTAGATGTATGAGATCTGCAGGTTCATACTTCAGAAAATCCTCTTTGTCTGCTTTTCCGTGTGAAGTATAAAATATGTCAGCGAGGAATGAGGTTGAGATTAATCCCACAAACAAGTGCCTCCCATATATGTTGTTAATAAATGATGAGTTGTATGCCTTAATAAAGATGGACTTTGGGTGACATTTTCATATACAACACATGCCTTTAATAACAACATTACTTAAATATAAGACCAGATACCAAGGACAGGGCATTAGAAATCAAAATAAACAATTTTGTACTATTCCTCATTTCTTTGTGAGATATTACATATTAGAAAAGTAACTAGGAAAAGGCAAAGTAAAGCAAGCTTACAAAAACTATGTAAATTTACTTCGTACAAAACCTTTCCTCAAGACACACAACCACAAAACTTGCATTTGTTGCTTTCAAAGTACTCCACTGAAAGTGAAATATATATATATATATATATATATATATATATATATATGCATACATACATACACATACATTCAGTGCTGTGGCTGTAAATTTCATAGGGATGAACATAGTATTAATGTCCATGAGGACCACAAATAAGACCTTTGTTGGAAATTTCATAGTATTTTACAAAGACACATTCTTGTCCTTCCAATTCTATGGAATCTTAACTAGCATGAGGCATCTTGGAAGCCGGAGGGCTGCTTACCAGTTGGTGTAAGGTGTCTCCAGGTAATAACAGGTTCAGGGCGACCATTGGCCATGCAGACCAGGGTCACATTGCTGCCCTCATTCACAGTGACATCCGAGGAGATGTTGGAGATCTTTGGTGGAACTGTAAAGAAAAGCAAATGGTATGTATAACCAGGTCAGTAAAAGCAGGCTTGCAGTGCTGGTCCTGTGACCAAAGGTGGCAAATGTGAGCCTCTATTACTTAATTTGAGTTTTGTGTTAAGTATCCAGTTTTAAGAACCACACTTGTTGTGTGTTCACCAAGTTTCTAAGGCACTTCTAAAGCACCACTAGAAGTAAGACTCTCTCCTGCTATGGTCACCTGAGTGCTATAAGAAATACATTGACTAACTCATATAATGAAAAGAACTTAGCTCCTTTTAGATGAGAATAAACTTTATCTAAAAATGAGAAGGCACACGATTCAAAACAGATTAAGAATAACTTTTGTCACGTGAATCTGATTTATTTCACTTATGAGTATGGTCTTTAGTTGCATCCATTTTACCTATAAAAGCCTCTAGTTTTTCTTTATAGCCTAGTAATATTCCACTGTATAAAAATACCACATCTTTTTTATCTATTCCTCAGCTGATGGACATTTGGGTTGTTTCCAAGATTTAGCTACTACAATTTGAGCTGCTATAAACATGGGTGCAACTCCTACCATTCTGTAAGGTGAATATCTGTATTATTTCCAATGTCTTTTAAAAAATTACTTGTTACTATCTTTGATTGTTTGATTAATCTTACATTCTTAAATCTGGTGGACTGAGCAACTTCATTGAAGACAACAGTATGTAATGTAGCAACCATTGTCAACTCCTATCATTTTGTTTTGAGGTCATGTATCATTTTTTTGTGTTGTTTTGATTTTGTCTTCATTTTTTTTTGTTAGGAATTTTTAACCTTTAAAATAAAAAGAATGCCTTTTTTCTTATTATTGTTACTTAAATTTATTATCTTATGTACATAAAAAGAACAGCAGCCAACCTTTCTTCAAATGCTAGGGAAAGAAAAAGTGTTATTTCATATAGATTGCAGCATTGTTAGTAATATAAAGTATTTATTTGGACACATATGAAAGTGCTGGGTTAGTGACTACCATGGAAAGCTTCTAAATATGGTCTTTGTAAAAGGCCGTTTGACTTCCTTTAGAATGTAAACACTGAGGTTTTTTTTTTTTTTTTTTTTTTGCGGTACTGGGGATCGAACTCAGGACCCTGCGCTTGCTAGGCAAGCGCTTATTCCACTGAGCTATATCCCCAGCCCCAACACTGAGTTAATAAGGCCTATGTTAAGACAAACAAATGTTGCTATTCTTAATACTACCATCATCACCACTTCTAACAGTTTAATAATAGCCAACTTTATTTAGACAATTACTATTCCTAAGGGTCAGAGTAGGGTACTTTACAAGGATCATCTCAGCTTCTTATAATAAAGACATGATATCCTATGGGGATGTTATTTACTGGTACAGACGGAGCCGGGTGAGAAGCAGAAAAAGAATTGCAAGTGAGCTGCCCCCAGGACCCACACTCTTAAACACTTCTCAAATGAAATTTCATCTTCACAATCCGGCTACCAGACGGCAGGAAATGACAGAAATTACTTTCTGGTGATGTGAGAAATGAGTTCCTGAGGGCAAGCTGCACTGCTGTCTCACCCCTGCGTTAGTGTTCAGGGCTGCAACATTCGAGTCCCCCATGGGTAGCTTAAGTGGGAAGTGAATTACTCACAAATCTCATCACAGAGGTTATGCACTGATTACAGACAGAAAGGTTTTGGTCAACGGCCATGTTGCCTTTACTCAGTTGCTTGTGCTTTCCCTGAGAAAGCGTGTGTCCTGGAGAGGAGGTAAGAAAGCGTGAAAGAGTTCACCAATAAAAGAACCCTAGTTTTTCTCATTCTTCCTTCCCATTAGGAACCCCATTCCTCCCTAACAGGAACAGTTTCTGCTTAAGAAGACAAATGCCTGACAGCCACGTGATCCCTAAGAATCCCTTCCAGTGATATTGATGGTACTTGGGCCACTGACCAGTTCCGAGTGTCACAAGAAGGAGGTAGAAGAAGTGTCACAAGAACGCCTAGGATTTTAGCATTCCTCTTACCTTGACACTCCACAGGGCCTCTGAGTAGTCACCGTGACTTTTAGTCAAGCCCAGTGGGAGCAGTAGGCTACAGTTGATTCTCATTTTAGCAATCTCTATTTATAGAGTGTCTACTGCCCCTTATAGATATTAGGGTTAAGAGTAACTTTCTTGCATTCATATACTGACTTACAGTACATCCTCCCAGACTTTTTACGATGAGGACCTGAAAGCTCATACCCATTTTATAAGAAAGAACATGAGACACATGGAGGAATAATGGTCTTTCAAGGGTGGCCCCATAAAGAATTATGACTGGACTTGTAGGTTAGAGTTCCTGAATATCCACTTGTTCTATTTAATATTCAGTTCTTAATTCTATATGAGCAAGCCAGTTTTCTGAACATCTCCAAATAAACTTCAGGAAAGTCTAAATCAATGACAGCGTTTTAAAATAAGATTTAGGATTCCTCAGTGGGATGCTCAACAATGTAAAACCTGTAACAGCAATCTTTATAGCAATTAGAAGACCTCATATTATTACAGTGGCAGTTGCCTCTGAGTTGCAGCATAGGGCATGGTTTAACTAGATCAAATATAGGTGTTTTCTGATGAAAAAGGGGAGGGAAATTTTCATTCTTCAATGTTAAAATATGCAAATACATAAAAAGAAAAGTGTCTGTAGTTAAGAGAATGATATCCACAGCATAATTTCCTATAATAAAATTTATCCACTATTCTCTATATTTTAAATAAAAGAAGTAATATAGTAAAGACTTTGTATTTACATGTTACAGAAGTTAAGCCATTTTAGCTTACATAGACAGGTGCTATTCAAACTGGTGATAAAATTTAGATTAATTGATTACAGGGTTATATTCTGGCCACCAAACCATTTTCATTTTCTAAGGGCCATAAACTCAGGCCATAGATCTCAGAACATGGAAGTGAAGACAACGTTCATGACGAACAGTTAGAAATGTAATCACATCTGTCATATAACCACTATAGCTCTCTTACCTCTGGGTCGCTTCCCTGGGATCTCATTTTATCAACTATATTCCCACTTCTGAATATTGTATACCAGCTTCTTGGTCTAAGTATTCACATATGAGGCAGTTTCCTTGCTCTGAGAGGAAATCCTTTTCCCAGTCCTATGCCAGTGTTGTGCTAACTTTCAGCCTTTCTTTCCAAATTTCTTAAACTAGGTATAGTGTGTGTCTGGAATCCCAGCACTAGGGAGGCTGAGTCAGGAGGATAGCTGTGAGTTCAAGTTCAGTATAGGCTACATATGCATTAAGGCCAGCCTGAACTACATAGCAAAGCTTTGTCTCAAAAAATGCACACACACACACACACACACACACACACACACACTCATGTTTCTTAAAGGAAATTACAAAATATAACATCAACCTTGAATGTATTGTGGAGCCTCCCCTTAATCTCTAAAGCAACTGTTCTAAAGAAGTTCATGAGTAGCCATAGTGTTTCTAGGTCTATGGGCAATTTTTATTAGCCTGTTTTGTACTGAAGTATTTAACTGTCTCGCTCATAACTCCTTTATTTTCCTGGTTTCCAGAACAACGGACTCCATTGCTTTTCCTCCTACCCTTCTGGGAAACTTCTCCAATTTAACTTTTGGCCTCATCTTACCCTATTCCTTCGGTATCTGTGTTTAAGGACTTGGTGGGTCCCCTCTTTCTTCCCTCTGACGTGTGCCTTCACTGAGTGATCTTACTCCGGAATTTCAGAAGCTAAGCCCTTGCTCTCAGCGAGGTCCAAATCAGGGCCTGCAGCCCGGGTCGCTCTGGCCAGCTTCGCCCCACTTCCAGGCGCCTCTTCCCTGCCTCCGTCAGACGTTCCAGTGCTCTGCAGTTGTTCTATCCATCTTCCTATGAAACAGTCGCATTTTATTATCTTGGTGAGTGGCTTGGTATGTAAAGAGCTGACCAAGCAACAAAAATAGCACAACCCCCAAAGCAAAACGATAACAAGGCCTCACCCTCAACGGCTCTCCCTCGCCGTCCTCACCTGACCAAAGCTTTGCGGCTCATCCCTTTTAAATTCCCTTGTTATTCCCAGGAGCCCCGTTTCATACATCAACTTTTCCATTTATTTTTTATCTGAATCATTGCAAGAAAATTAAAACAGAGTTCCTTGCCTCTAGCCCTCCCTTCTTATGCTTACCACCTTGCATCCACCACCCCGCAGTCATTTCGTTCTACATTATTTATTTGAGTAGAGGAGCCCTTGGTTAATCTGATTGCTCTCAAGATTTGAAATCTAAGCTTCCTAATAAGATTTAATGGGTCATTCATGATGGGCTTCCGCTAAGCTCTCCCACTGCATTTCTTGCCCCTTTTGCACTGAACCATCCAAGTCGGAAGTCAGATCGAACAAGATTTGGTTTTGAGGATGCGTTCTGCTCACGTCACACCTGGGGTTTAACTGTCGGGATTTTATGAACACATGAAACGTTCCTGCGCCAGCTCCTCATGTGGTTCGCCCTTTCCCCTTCGTGTTTCAGCTACCCAGCTTGTCTTCTCACTTTGTCCAGGACAACTTTCCTGTCCCTCTTCACCTCACAGCTCCTATTTCTGATGTCATGTGGGGTGAAATGCCCTTCCTACGTTCCCACAGCGGCCCCTTATTGCTCCATGCTGTGTGCTGATTCAGCGCACTGTACATTGAGTCAGCGTGCGGCATGCTAAGTCAGCATACTGTATGCTGAGTCAGCACACAAAGTCCGCATATAGTATACTAAGTCACATGATTGCTGCTACCTGTGCCTGTCACTAAGTTCTAAAGGCAGGCAATCGGGCCATTGTTTTCATGGCCACTAAGCCATAATGCTAGGTTCTCAAGAAGTGTTTGAAAACATCCCTCTCCCTCTTCCCCACATTTTCTTATGACGCTTCAGTAAGGTATCCTATTGGTTATTTTGGGTAAAAACAAGTACAGGATTTTGTTTTGGTCATTGATGTATGTCTCTTACCAGTATTTCTTCAGCTATCCTTTCCATCACAAGTTTTTGCTTTTTCTGGGACGTTTCTCCTGCCATTCCCTACCTCCACAGTGACCCTGCTTCCGAGGTTATGTGGGTTTAGCCGTGGGGCAGGGATGTGCTTATGCTTTTGAGGGACATAGAAAGCAAGAAGTTCTTGTGTCTAGCTTCATCCATTACTGCTTTTTTTGAACCATCATGTCTTATTTTCTTTTTGATGAGGAGTCACACATCCGCACAGATAAAAACATTTTTAGTCTCATAGTTTAGTAATTCCTCACTATTTTCTTGTAGGAATTCACGAAGTTTAAATTGACACTTGATCTTAGCCAAAAGTCTGAGAAGTGATATGAAGCTTAAATTGAAAGTACCACTGAGAGCTTCAAGTTAGCAGCTTAGAGGCTTTCTTGTATTTCCTCTTAAAATCTTTGTAAAAATTTGGAAACTAGTGAGTACTGTTATTATTATTACCACCAGCACCATTTTACACATGTGGACATAGGTGGAAAAATGGGTAAAAACACAAAGCTAAGGAAGGGAAAGACCAAAACCTAAGCTTTATATATATCCCAGAGTTTATTTTTTCTCTACAGCATACTCATTTCTCTGAAAATGACACAAATAGTAATTTTCATTCTTACCAAGAGTTACTCTCTAGGAAATACTGTTTAATATGATGAACTTGTTTGTATCAGCAAGTTGTTTATTTTTCAAACATTGTAATACTGATGTATGCTCAATTCTCTGGTCATTATAGTATTTTTGAGAAGTTGTTTTCTTGCTGGAATATCTCCTAACAATTCCTATTCACAATATATTTGAGTGATTTTTTATATTTTTATACACACAAGGCCATGAACTCCTTCTTTAATACTTTCAACCTACTCAGTTTCGGTGATCTCTCCAATTAGTCTGGATGGTTTTGTTTCACTTTCTGACTAATGAGAGCTATTTACACTGTAACTTGTTCTGACCTTTGGCTGTCATGGTGCAGGTTCCCCAATTTACTCTTTGCCTATTAATTTTGTTTGCGATTACTTTTATTTTGTGGACGTTCAAACTTTCATTGTTGTCGCACCTCTTAACCTTTCTTTGTGGTTTCTTTCATTGTGTTTGTTTATCGCTTACCCTTTTCTAACATAAGATCAGTTAAATATGTGTCTCTCTTCTTTTCAATTTGAATTGTTTGCTATTATCTGAACTCTCAATCACCTGAAATTGATTTATAGTAGAAGAATCAGCTTTTTCTTCTGTAATTTTAACCCATTTCTCCAATAACATTTTTGGAGTCATATAAAATGCATACAATATCTGTGGTTTTCAGAATCATCCCACAACTAGCCTATGTAATATTTTTGAAAAGCATGTAAACAATAACCCTTGCCTAATATACTGAGTTAATTTTAAACTATTTGAAAAATTAATATTTCTCATAACCTTTCATCCTTGAAGAGAGTCCATAGTATTTCATCTCCAAGAGTACAGTGGAAGATTGAGAAGTACTGAAAGGAAGAAATCAAAATAAATGTTATATGCACAAAAGCCAAGTACAGCATTTGATTGCTTCCCACATGTCCCTCCTTCTGTGACTCAGTAACTTTCTCCTTCTAGGAAGTGAATCAGCTCCCTTTGCTTTTCTACCAGGCTTTTATATTCAAAATGAATGGCAGTACTTTTTGAATAAGCCCTTTGTATGCTTAGGTGTCTCTGTTTTGTTTTGTCCTAGAACAGGTCTATAACAATACTTCTTAATCTTCAAAGAGTTTCACAGACTACTAGAAGAAAAGGAATAAAAGCTTCCAGGCATTCTTCTAAACTGATCATATCATAGAAGAATAACCTCTGCTTGGTGCCCCCCAAAAATGAATAAATACTGTTATTTGTGGTTTCAAGAATGGTAAGAAATTACATACTGTGTCTTAGGTGTTATCTTGCCCTCTGGAAATATTTCTTAAATAATTAATCTTCTGTAATCTGCATTATTATTCTGTGTTCTTTTAAAATCTGAATTATTAAATGGATGACATTCTTTCATTAACATAAGCACATTCTGTATTTTTAAAGTGTATATTTTTTCTACTCTGTTAATGGGGGTTTCTAAAATAGCACTAAAATTTAGGTGAACTTAAATATGTAGACTTCTTCAACTGTACAGTGAATGTGGTTAGCAAGGTAACGACACAGTCAGTGTGGCTCAGCACCAGTGTTCTTATGGCTTCTTTTCTTTCTGTAATTTTTTTAACCCCCATAAACCAGATCCCCAAAACCTGTCTCAATTTTGGGGGAAACAGAACTGCTTTATGTGTATGTACAACTGTCCAGGTTCCAACTCGCCCTTTCTCCTTTCCAAGACTGTTTCTTAAGAATGACAAAAGTGTAAGCAAAGTCAAAGACAAAAGTCGAGTAGATATCTGTGATTTTAGTACCAAAATCCAACCCTTTTTCTACCTTCGTTTTCCTTTGGGATACCATCACTCACCCAGAGTCATTGGTTTGTTGGGAGCATCCACTCAGTGACCCATACTCTCCTGGACAAGGAGTGGGTGCATGACCCAAGGAGGCTCATTCAGGTTTTCCTTCCCAAAAACATCGTTTTTCTTAGAGACAACTTGAGACAGATTGATACTCATTCAACCTATGGCAGACTACATGGATGGGGCCAGTTCTGTGCTCTTCTCTGTACCCATGTTTGCTGCCATGCCCATGCCTCCCTGCAGTGGGGGGCACATACTTTTCCAATCTTGGACCATGCTGCTTGCTTTTGTCAATAGGATGTCAGCGTCTGGGGTATGAACAGAGTTTTGAAAATGACTAACACAACTGGACTCACTTGCTGTCCTGCCTCAGCTGCTGTCATGTGAACATATTTATCTGAGCCTCTTGGTCTTAGGAGAAGGAGGACAGCAGGTGGCTAATAGGATTCCCAGACAAAACACAGGGAACCTCATTAAACAGAAGTTTCAGACAAACAATATTCTTTTGAACATAAATATGTTCTGAAGATTACATGGGATACAATTATATTAAAATTACTTGTTGTCTACCTGAAATGCAAATTTAAAGGGGCATCTCATGTTCTTATTATTAAATCTGGTGACCACAGGAGCAGAATCATCTCCAATGGATGCCACTTTATGCTCCTTGGTTGTCCAGAAGTAATAATTAGACTGATACTTGCTCTCCATTTGTTTCTGCAATCTGGGTACTTAGAGAGGTAACTCCTATAGTTTCCAAAGGGAAGTTTTTCTGTTTTCTGTTTGACTCTGTGAGCTCTTCTACATTGATCCAACAGATCATCCTTTCTACTCAAATTAACTAGTCATTTTCTGTTGCCTAAACCACAGAATCCTAAGTTTTGAAATTTGAAAAGCTTTAGGGTGAGTATTTGAAAAAGGACATGTTCATAGAGGTAAACTTTTTTCCTTTGGTGCCTACAAAACTAATTTAATTGGATGTTTGTCACTGATTCTTATCTGTCAGTACATATTGCTTTGAAAATAACCTTAGGCCTGCATATTCATCTAATTTCAGCTATGAGTAGCTTAAAGCCTTTATTGTTGTTCCTTAAATGACCAACACAGAAGGAAACCAATCAGTACTCCAGAGAAAGAAAGAAAAGTGGCTAGTTGGCTCATTTCCCTAGCCTCAGATAATTAGCAGTTATTATTTGTATTCAATTTAAAATGCCATTCATAATGGTACAGATTAGCAAAAAATCAGTCTCATTGGTGATTATTCATTCCAAGTTGGAGTAAGGTGTATTTGTTTACTATGTGTGATACTTGTAGAGGGTTAAAACCACACGCTCATCTCCTTAATTGTCTAACTTTTCCTTGGTAGAGTGAGAAAAACTTAAGCTGTCATGTGCCTGTATAACAGGCTCTGGCACAGTATGCTGAGTCTATGTGAATTGAGTTCTGAATTTGGGCTCAGTGGCACATGCCTGTAATCTAGCACTCTGGGAGGCTAAGATGGGATGGGTCACAATTTCAAGTCCAGCCTGGGCAGCTTAGCAACCTACAGAGACCCTGTTGCACTGGGGATGTATCTCAGTGCAAAGGCCCTGGGTTCAATCCTCAGTACATGGTAAATAAATAAATAGATAGATAAATAGATAGATAAGTAAATAAAGTTCTAGGATGCACAGGATTTTTCTTCAGTTGTGCTTGGCTTTTAATAAACTCTATCCTAGCAATCAACAGCAATAATAAAATATATAACATTTTTAAATGCCACCTTGTGAAAGAGGAAACATCCATCCAGCTTGGCATTTTGCTTCTGAAAATGCCATGAAAACATGTTTTCCTGCATAGTATGGAAGTTTCTGGGATGGATGACAGACATGGGGAATGTAGCACAGTCTAACAGATTGAGCACTAGGGGATTTGATTCTGCCCTGCCACTAGCTCATGATGCAGCAAAATATTCTGATATTTGCTTTTGCACCCCATCATAGGGAACATTCTGAATGGTTATGAAATTTCAAATGAACAAATTATTTAAATTTCCTTGAGTTTTAGTTTCCTCATCTGGAGATTAGAAGTAATATAAAAGGTTAATATTAGATAATATTACAGAACTGATATTAGAGTTGAACAAATTAGCGATAGTGAATTTCATCTGTAAACTCTAAAGGAATGAATGTATTATTTATCACATGCTTAAACTAGCAAATAAACAGTATTGGCTTAGCTCTTCACAAGATAACATGACAAAATGTTTTGTGTATTTAAATGCTGATGGTATTCTAATTATAATTTTGTAGATCCTATTATTGCCAAAAGGTATAGCTAACTACTGTAATTCATAATTAATAGTTACTATTGATAGTAAGAGTAAATCTCCCAAAAGGTATGCAATGAATCCTTCTCTACTAATGGGCAGAACTATGACAATATGTTCAGCCTTTTAGTCAAAGTTTAAACATTTCCTAGCTGTAATAAAAAAGACAAAAGGATGCAAGTGTTTGCAACCCTAAGCAAAGAAAGTATCAACAAAACTTTCAGAAACAACTAACTCTTGGGTTCTCAAGAAAATGCTTTCCAAATAAAATGTCATCACTATATACTTATGATGAAAGTCTCAGTAAAATATAGGTCTTCCTTAATTCATTGTTCTTGTAAACAACAGATGCTACCAGGAATTTTGTGACTGTAATTTGAGTCAGTGAAGTTTTACAACTTGTAGCAAAATAAAACACCTAGCAGTGATAAGTTCTTTTGTACTAATTCACACTTCTGTTAGGATCAACTGGTAAAACAAGAAATATCACCCTCTAAAGTCACTATCTGAATCACATTCTATAGGGTCATGCTTCCATTTAGACACAGAATCCATGAGTGAACAGGGAACATATGAAAATCATGGGTTCTTTCAATGTCAGGTGAATCTCTGGGTAACACAAAATCTCACTAATGTATCAGTTACTCAGACATCTCTGTCAGGAAGGATTATAAGTGCTATCCTTATGCATGCATTAAATAAGAACCAAATAACTTAAGGTAAGAGTGATAATATGCTCATTATTTAGAAGAATGTATGCACATATCAAAGCAATGCTAGATTCCATGAGTATCATAATGCTTTGGAGTCAAGGAAATAGGAACAAGGAAGCTCATAAAAATGACATATTCACACAATGCATGGTCAAAACATAGTCATTATCTTTTAATCCTCTTTTAATTAGACAGGAGAAGCTTCTGACCTGTATATGTAACTAAAAGTTAGTGCCTAAAACCTCATTTATTATAGTCCTCTGAGATGGAGATGACATTTTCCTCTGCCCGCCAAAGGTGTGAGGAGTGTAAGATGCACTCTTCAGAGCCTGAGTCCTACATTACAGCATTCTCAAGTGTCCCTTTGAACACTATCTTAGGGCATGAGATTTACAGCACAATGGTCCCTAGAAACTCATCTTGACAGTAGCTGCTATCAAAAAAGAGGGTTAATTTGGGTTAGATTGCTCTGAATAACTCAAAAATAGTAACTCTGAGACAAAGAAATGTTATGCATCTCACTTATGCAACATTGAGTAGTGGGTGCATCTTTATGGTGATACATTGGTGGCATGGCTATTTGCATACTAAGAGTCCCTTATTTGACCTACAAGAAGGTATACTGGAGTTTTACTACATTTATTAAATGCTTAGGATTACCCTTAAAGCTAAGTGTGTGGGCTGGCATAGAACCAGCACCTACTTTCAAGACAAACTAAAGTTTTCCATTACTGATGCTTCAACAGTATCTACTCCTGTGGGATGTCAAGTGGTCCTTCCAATGGACAGGTTGTTGCCTTGCTAAGCAAGTACAAATGGAACCATTCTGACTCTGCTCATTGAGGCTGCAGTTCCTCCACAAGTCAGCGGCTCCTTCAGAGTCTGATATTCCCAGGCCTTTTTTCCAGATGTTTAGGTATTTGCTTTTGTTAATTCGGGTAAGCTTCCAGATGCTGTTTTAACCAATATATGGAAGGAATGAAACTGCTGTCTTTCACTGAGGCAAGCAAAACATCTTTCTCATTTCTTGCACTTAAGGAATGGACTTTAGATACTGTCCATCCAGAGCAGATGGGTTTATTTGGCAGGAACAGTGGTATCAAGCAGAGAGAAGTTAAAAAATAACAGGTTACTTTGGGAAGACAGAAAATAGCAACTGGGTAAATTCCAAACTATGAAAGTGGCACCTTAAGACCGTAAGAGAATATGGCAGTGTATCTTCTCTGTTTTTCTACTCTAAAAGATGTATTTCTATACATAAAATGGAGTTATTTGCTACCTTCTTAGAGAAGGTAAAAACTCTGGTAGTATACTTGCAATCTTCTAAAAACATACTGCTAATTCCAAAGTCTCCAAAATTTAGCTTTAAACCATGACATCCTTAAAGCTTACAAAATATTTCATGTGCAACACAAATATGTTTTCTCTTCCATTAGTTTTTTAAAAAAAGATTTAAGGTGAGGAAAACATCTCCTGTATGCTATATAGGAGTTTTTCAGTTGAGAAGAGATGACTAAGAATAAATCCTAATATCAAAAGCAGAAATTTTAAAACAAAAATAAAATAACTGTAGTGAGCAAATGGAAATTAGAAGTGAAAAGTTTCACAGACAGCACCTTGTTTATTATGTGTACGGATCATACACATCCACAATATGTTTCGAGTGCCTATGATATGTAAAGAACTGTGCTAGACGTGGGCAGAGGTCAGGTGGGGTAAAATGATGGCAGTTTTTACTTAGATCAGCCAGTCTATTACTATTTCAACAGAAGTGCCAGTAGGAGGTTATCATGAAAATACTAAGCTACTCTAAGATTTTCACAATGGTTACTGTTCATCTCATTTCTTCATTTCATTTTGGCAATCAAAAATATGTATGATAACTATGGTGTTTGTAAGAACTTAAACTTAATGATTTCAGGCCCACGTTACTGGCCTAAATTGTATTTTTCCAGTTGCTTAAGGCATATAGTGTTCTTTGTGTGTAGAGAAGGAGTAGATTCTAACAGAAACCAGCCAGGGTGAACTAAAGCATGCCTAGAATACAATGAAAATAATAGAAATTGTTTCCTGCCATTGCTCAAGGGCCCAGAAGATGGAATATTTAGACAAAGAATGGAACTGACAGGAGGTTTTTAGAATTTCTTTCTTTGCATTGCCCTGTTCAAAGTTTACTATGAACCATTTTGAACAGAACGTGAAACATTCACATTATTTCCTTCTAACCAAACTGCTACCATTATAAATTAATTAATACATTAAACCAATTATACTTTTCCAAAATTATGTATAATGGTAGAGCACACTGTAGTTGTTAAAAATGTGAAATGTAGCTAGGGGAGACTGAACACCTTTTCCAATTCTTGATATGTTTGAAAATTCCAAAGAGGTAAGTAAGTCTGACCAGGTTTTATGGCGTGGGAGGGAAAAGTAAAAGCTTAAATTGATGAACCTGGTTAGATCCCTTTGTTTATCTGTGCTTGCCCTTTGCTGGAGAGGGAAATTAACATTAGAAATGAAAGAAGACACAATCAAGTAGGAGTGTGATAAGAAAAAATGATGATGGTAATAATTAATAAGAATAATGCTATGTGAGTCAGCATGACATTTACAGTTTACAAAACACTGGGATATGCCCTGCCTTGTCTGGTCACTACCCATAAGCCTAACACAATAGCTCAAACAGGTATTATTGTACCATCCCCTCCCTAAGTCAGTGGCTGGATAACTGAGATTGAGGGTCACTATCATCGCCAACATTACAAAGCATCAGAGAGAAAATACCAAGTTTATAGTCAGTTCTGATTATGTCAAGAAGAGTAAAGGACTCTTTTGGTATTTCACAAACTAAATTATCTACCACTGACATGTGAGATGCTGCCAAACTCATGGCATTAAACAACTGCCAAAATGACCAGGGCACAACCTCGTATAAGATCATCTGGGCATGTAGGTAGCTGTGTTAAGCACAAAGGTGGGATGTCACTGATTATTAAATGGTGGCAAACCTATGGCATGTGTGCCACAGCATGCTGTTTGTATTACTGAAAGCTCTACAAGGTTCGCCATCACTGGGACTGGATATGGGAGCTGGGTTTACTGAAGTTAGTTTTATTCTGCTATATGCAGTTCCAACATTATATTATTAGGAATTTTACTGTGGTTTTGACTATTCTTCTAAATGGTGATAGTATCTATAACCTGTAAAACAACCAATTTTCCAGTAGAAACTGGATCCACCTCTGCGAACCTGTTTAGGGTCTGTATCCCGTGTCCTTCTCCTTAGTTTTACCTGCAGGACATGGGATTTGCCCTCTTTTTCTTCTTTGTGAAATGCAGGAGAGGGGCATGGTGGTGGTACTATGAGTGGCCACTCCTTTTCTGCTTCCACAAATAAATCCCAAATAGAAAAGTCTCTCATTAATCTTGAGCTAAAAGTGAAGTTAGACATAGAGGGGCCTTAGTTCCCACCTGTTTGTTTAGAGCCGTGGGCATGTTATAGAGAAAATGTCAAAGATTTCTTTTCTCGTGCTTCTGCACCCTGCCATGTTTTATTCAAACCTCCGTGTCCTAAGGAAACAAACACTGCCTATCAAAAGCTCACCCACCTGCCTCCCAGTCTCACACATAAACATGCACAACACCTGTGTTTAGGAAAGCTGATCAATTCTTGCAAAAAGCAGTCTCTCGGTAGCCTGCTGTGGGGCTGGAGCACTCAAGCAAATGATTTCTGAGGCAGCCGTGACCCTCCATGACTGTTTTTGTATCCATCTCACAGCGCTGGTGCTTATACAACAGGATGTGTTCACTGACCCTTCCACCGAGAGATGGTTTTAACTACCATTGGAATGCTGGGCTCATATAGGAAAAAACAAAAACAAAAAACAGAGCAAACTTATCTGCTGGGAAAATAAAGATGGGTGGAGGAAGAGTGTGATACACATGCCAGTGAGAATGGCCCCAAAGCAGCCGCTCTTCCATCGAGAAACTGAGGAGAGTTTTATCATGCTAAGCTCATATCAGTTCTCTGTTCCATAGCTGGTCATTGGGAACAGTAGCTTTTCTACATAGAGCTAGAACTCTGGAGCTCTAGTGTTGGAAACGTATGGAGCATGCATTGGTTTCTGGAAGCTTAGCCTCAGAGGGGTAACATGAGCCACACTTACGGTCCCTATCCATCTTCTATATCTTGACCCCGGCACAAGTGGCAAGTACAGTGTGGGAAGAGTTAGTCACGGTGGTCATGCAACTGCAGTCGCATGGATAGACTCAGTCCTTCAGTCTCATTTCAACTGATGGAACGCACGATAAACAGGACTTTGCTTTCAGTGAATCACAGATTGCCTCAGACAGAGAGACTGCACACTGAAGTACTAAGTAGAATTTCTGTTTTTACCAATTCTAAGAAACTCCAGATAGACAGACAACCAGGCCTTGTGGCTACCACCAGCCCACACCTCTCCCTTCACAGTCCTTTTGTCAAGTTACTCCACCTGCTACACCTCTTTGCCCTCAGGCCATTCCCTTTAACTGGAAAATAACTTGGCCATGACAGACGTCAGCCACTGAGGGCCTTTGATTTTCGAATGAGACTTATCTATCACAGAAAAGCACAGGGCCCAGCTTCATGGAACTTCTCATTATCATGTGATGAAGGCACAAATGAATAACTTACTGAATACTCAATACCATGGGTAAAATTACAGAGAAACAATACTCAGGGCCACTTGTGGTTACTTTGCACTCTTACCCTTTTGCTAATGCTTTCTTCTATTAATTATGCAGCCACAGAGTTCTCCTGATGGTAAAATACCCCAAGTGGCTCAACTCCAAACTGCACATTTTTAGCTGTTTGCCCTTCCTCTAGTGATTAGAAGATGCCAGAGAAGATCATTTCAGCCTCTTTTCATGCCATGCAAATTGAAAGTAGCCAAAGTTTAAGTTCCAAAGAAAATCTTCCCCAATATATTTAATGTATACACAGCACTGTCACAGAAATATAATGTCAAACTTTGGCCCTCTGTTAACTTTTCCTGAAGCTGCACAACAGATTAGACTCTGCCTTAGGCTGGCCTCTCTGACAGCTTTGGGAGGCAGATCAGGTCTCAGCGATCAGCCAGCTGGTGCCATCTATTTAAGGGAAAACAGCTATGTAAGTGAGCAAGATTCTAATCACTAAGTCTAATTACAAAGTAGAGTAAATTATTATAAATGTTTTGAAAAGTGTCTTAAAACACTGTAAAAAAGAAAAATTATCAACCAAACAGAAGTGTGCTATGCTGCTAACATTACTTGGGATTAGGACATTCGCATACATAAATGTTAGATGTTATGGCTATTCCTGTCAGCAGAATCCAGCATCCACACATTAAAAACTTTATAACCTTTCTCTCTCATTCAATCCGATGCTAAACTGTTTGACTCAAAGTGCACCTTCATTTATGGGTCCTCATGGGAATCAGAGAAACATTTCACTTATAGTAGACTGAAAGGAATTTCAAATTGCTCTACTAAAATCATAATAGGCAAGAGAAGGAATAGAAGATGGGGAAATAAATGTAACTCTTTACTGGAAGTGTGTATTTCCCAAAAAGCAGATTTATTCTCTTCTGTTTTTATCATTCCTCATGACTGTATCACAAATGCCTCACATTCTCCAAATCAATGCAAAACCAAAGACAAACACATTAGCATTTAATCCTTGGTTTCCAAGATAATTGTCTATCTTGACACTTTTTGTATGAGTCCTGTTTGTCTCTGGATGGTAATTATGACCCATATCCTTTGTTCATCTACTTCATAGAAGGACAAAGATGTATTTTTTTCTCAGTTTGCTCCAGAATGGTACTCCTAGTTGACTGTCTGACCCTTCAAGGGTTTTCAGCCAGGTTCAGTATTTACCAAGTATCCAAGGGTTTCTATACATCACCCAACCTCTTGGGGTGACTCTGGAACAATAGAATTAGGCTGTGGCCAAGCAAATGTAGGAAAAAGTCAGATAAGTCATATGTAGACCTGCCCCTTAAAAACACCCATGCATTGTTACAGACCTGTTCCACTTAGTTGTGAAACTGTGGTGGATGTGGGATCCAGATGCCATGGCTGCTATGACACTGAGAGGCACCTTAGCTGGGTCAGGCTTCATCAGTCAGAAGGGCTCAGCAGTCTTTGCTGGCACAGCCAACATTAATTACTCTGACCAAGACATCATCGAAAAGACCAACCTTTACAACTTTTATTTAGCAGTTCACTAGCCTGAAAGTGGGAAACTGGATTTCATGATGTCTCGAGATCCCTCATGGTTCACGATAATGAAGTTGGAATGACAGTCCTCTTCTCTTGCAGGAGGGATTTTGATTGGTGGTTCCTAGTCACCATCCAATTTCTTTAGCCTATTAGTCCAGGGTTTGTTTTTGCTTTTTACTTTCTGAGAAATGACAGCTTCCTGCCTGACATTGGGTATCAACTGTAAGTAGTATAGAAAGTTCTCCTCTGCTCTGTGAGACGGAAGCCGCAGTGCAGGGTTAGAAATGATGTCTGCCTTCTTCTGTGGTTCATGTTTGTCTTTGGCAACTGTCAAAAGTTTCCCTTTCCTACATGTACAACTAGGTTGGAGCATAAACCTTTGGTGTGAGGAGCCTGGAAGTGCCTGTTCTCATATCTCTGTTCTACAAGTCACATATCCTAGAAATGCATTCTCAAGTGTGAATTTCATAATTTCATCTAGATGCACAGTATGAAAGCAAACACTCTGTAAAATCCACAAAAGACAGTGTAAAATGCTGTTTGAATTAGCAAAACAGCATTTTAAGCCAAGGGTTACAACCTATATTTACAACTGCAGACATCATGAAATCATGCCAGATATTTCTAGAAATTGCCTGAGGAAACAGTGCACTAAAATGCTCATTTTGTAGTCCAGATACTATAACTAAGTTTTTCTCCAGTTGCATATGCTTGCTAGTAAATAGTACAGCTGGAAGAATGAGTCCTTGGTTATATTTTTGGCTACTCCTCCATCTTAGTATCTTTAGTACCTGAAGAATTTTTTCTCCTCCCAGTTACAGGAGGACAATGCTTCAGGAATTATTTAGGAAATTCTGTCATATAATCAACGTAAGGACTCAGGACCTCTGCACTGATGTCCCTTACTGGAATACTAAATTATATTTTACCAGAACAAATAAAATTGCTAATAAGGGTTGAGTATACACAGGTTTTCACAAAGGAAAACCTGAGCCTTACATTTAGCATTTTGCAGATCTCTTTATCACATGATCACTTCTTTATAAGGAAAATCAAGAAAGCCCACTAAATATATTTCTAGTACATAAATTACTTTTGAGGCCAATGAGGGAGAATTTTGGGGAAAGAGTAAAGGGTACGAGCTGAAAATGTGTGACTCTGAATAGAAAATAAGATCTGACCCAGATAACCAGAGAGTTACCGAAGAGTGGAGACTTCCGGAGACCTAGATTTGGAGTCTTGTACGGTATTTCCTCTTAGTAAGGCTCCTTTATGGTAGAAAAATGCTCCATACATCACTCTCTGTATGTTCAAAAGAAGATAAAAATATCATATGCCAATTTTCTAGATTCCAGGGCATTATATAAAAGATGAAATCATTTAGGGAAAGAATATGGGGTTTATACATCTATAAAAATTTTAGATAATTTTTTTGCTCAGAAAGCAGAGAAGGGAGATGAATCTGCATTAGAATTGTGTAATAGCATGACCGCCTTTTACGTGAGGCTTGAGAAATATATGCCATCCCATCACTGCATAGCTAGACCAGTAGTACATGTTATAACACAATTTGGTACTTAGAGACTAAATTCTATGGCTACTGTATATGTCAATGATGTCCAATATCATAAGTTCTATCTAGCCTCAGTTTATTCTAATGTTTGACTCCAGAAGCTATGTTTCCCCATACAGTATCATTTTAAATAAGAACACACTCTTTACATACTGAAGTAAAATTTTAAGATAGTTTGCTACTATTTTAAGAAAATAATTCCCTGATAGAAAGCGAGAGAAGATACAAAATCACCAGTATGTTTTTTTTAGTCGCGGAGTAGTGCTCCATTGAATAAAAATATCACGTCATTTTTATCCATTCCTCAGTTGGTAGGCATTTGGGTTGTTTCTAAGATTTAGCCATAAACATGGATGTACAAACATCGCTGTGGTAAGATGTTTTCAGTTCTTCTGGAAAAATACCCAGAAGAGGAATAACTGAGTTGAGTGGGATCTCTAATCCTAGTTTTCTAGGGATCTCCACACTGTTTTCCATAGTAGTTGCAGCAGTCTGCACTCCCACGAACAGTGGAGAAGGGTTTCTTTTTCCCCATGGCCCCTCCAGCATTTGTTACTGGTTGACTTCCTGAGGACAGCCATTCTTTGTGGGGCGAGATGGACTCTCAGTGTTGTTTTAATTTGCATTTCCCAAATGACCGGTGATGTTGAACATTTTTTTATATATTTATTTGCCATTAACTAGAGACTATACTCAGAGGTGAAATAAATCAGATCTACATGTATAAACATCATATTGTCTTCCCAGTGCAAGAACCTGAAAGAGTGAATAAAACCTGAAAGGTACAATAGATACTGTGAAAGGGAAATGAATTGCTCAGAGGGAAGGAATAACTGGGATGAGGGAAAGAAGGAAAAAGAAAGAGAAGGGAGGGAAAAATATGTATATATACAGGGCCGCTGGGATAACTGTGCTGCTGACTCCTACTGGTGTCTTCAAAGGGACAATTAATGCTTACACTTTTTGTCTTTTTTACAGTTCTTGAGCAGTTTTCGTATGCTTATATCTGGTCATCTGAACGACTAATTTGAAGACAACAATATGCAATACAACAACTATCACTGAATTCCTATCATCTTGTTTAGTGAAATTATGTATTGTTCCTAATGTTTTTAAATTATTTTCTAGTGTTGTGCCTTTCAGGTTTTATGAAATTATTTTCTAATGTTTTTAAATTATTTCTATTCTCTTTAATAAATAAATAAATTCAGTCATTCATCCATTTCCTGGAGGGGGAAATAACCAGTACATACTTTAACAGGTTGAATCGTAAGTTCTTGTTCTGTAATATCACCTCTTTCCATTTGTTGAGGGAGATAGACAATTAGCTGTACATTATTTCTCAAATCTATCAGTACTTCCACATCATTATATATACACACAATCATTATAGATACGAATAAAATAGTTTATTCTAGTCAGAAGAGAAATTCTATTCAGAAAATAATTTCAGGAATCAACCAGAATTTCTCCTTAAGCTAAGCTTCTCCAGCCCTGTGGTTAATGTTTTCCTGTGTTTATTAAGTAAGAGGTCAGGATCTAACATCAAAACTGAATATAACACATGTCCAGAGCAAAGTAATCACTCAGTAGTGTTTGAAGGAGGGCAGAATCTATCTCTTTCAATATGTAACTACAGTTCAAAATTTAGTAGCTGGACATTGGACTTTAGAACTGGCTTCTCTCCTGGTTAACCAACTTATGAGCTGTTTAAATTTATTTCACTAGGTTCTGTCATCTAGAGAATAGGAAAATTAACTTAGCCAATAGGATTTTAGATACCAAGCATGACAATACATATAAAGTACTTAACATGATGCTTGGAATAAAAGTACTTCTATGCTTATAATAAATACGACTATTCCCTGAATAGGCCAGTGACGTTTGATTGGACTGTCAGAAACTGGGTTTTAAAATACTTTTCTGAAACAAAAGAAAGGAGAAGTGAATGAGTGAAATAGTGAAGGACTGAAGAGATCTCTCTGGAAATATATTTTGGGGAGGTATAGGTGCCCAGCACTTCTATTTACTTTAATTTGTGACATCCCTGTAGAGTAGCCTAAAGCATCCAAACAGAATTTATTTCTTCACTAGTTGAAGACCTTGAGTGCTTTCTGTCTGTTTCTAAGGCATCTGCTCTTGGATGAGTTAAAGCCTATCCCTCCTCTCTGAGATACATACCACAATTGCTTAGTATTTCCACTGTTAATTGAAGGCTGTTCATTTGTTACGCTTCCAATAAGAGAGGTGCGAGTCAGAAAGGCCAAGGAAAAGCAGAAGAGAAATCTTGCTCACATACTTGCCATTTTCTCTGCTTCGTCAGACTAAAGACTGAGATCTTCCCTTAGACTGGGCAAGAGTTATGCTTGATTGGGAAACCGTGGTTGAATAATTTCTCTTTTGTGCAATTAAAATACCAACCTTAAGGAAGAATTACAATATTTTGCATAACATTTACTCCAGATTTTCATGAGAGAGGGAGAAAAAAGTTGCTACCTTTGATGCAGTTCCAAGGTCTTCCTTTCTTCCCTGCCAGTGTTTGAAATAGCCCATATTTAAATGTATAAAGGTGTCTTCAGAGAACTACAGGCAGAGAAAATTATAAGTCTGTAACCGGAAGCATCTTTTGGGGAAATGTAAGCTATTGTGAAAGCTCAACAATACATGTTGAAATAATCAAATCTTTTGGAAATGACTGAATTGGATGTTTTTATATAAGCAAATCTACATTTGTCATTCAGAATTCTTTATATGGAAAGACGGTTGTTTTCCTCCCACCTGTTTAGGTGATTAAAAGTAGTCACTTGATGATCATTCATTATCAAACATTTTTGCTCATGAAAAAATGTTTGGGGGTCAAGAACTTGCTAACAAAATGTTATCCTTCAAAGAGTACCTTCCTCTAGAAGCTATTGTTCATTCACAAAGAGTAGCTTTTAAAGCACTGATTCACATTTCAGTATGGTATTTGCTCAGTGGCTAGGCTCCACTGCCTGCATTCCATGGGGTTGCCATATACCATCTAGAAAAGCCGGACAATTTCCAGAAGCACTAGCATTTAGATGAAAAGCTAATGCTTCTTAGAACTTTACTTCTCTTATGAATATTATTTTCTCAATTTAGTTCAATGTAACGAAGAGAGAGAGGGTGGGAATAAAAAGCCTACACAGAAGCATCTAACAATCCTGCTGGCCTGGGCATCACAAAAAGAAGCAAAGGAAAACCTATGAGAGTTTGGAGCCTGCTGCATGAGAGAGATAAAAGTAGGAGCAGCAAATTGGCTGCAATGTGAATGGCAGGTGCATTTGCTCACTAGAGGCAAGTTGGCAATTTAGTTTGCAATGACCAGCTTGTCTCTCTGAGGTTCACCTTTCAAAGTCCTCCTTTTAGCCCACAAATTACATCACCAAGTCCTGTCTCATCGTGAGTCCTCATGCTCTAGGTACTAGCTATGGCTACTACCTACTTTACCCTATTTCTTTTTGGAAAAACATCCGCCCTGGTCCCCTTCTCTACTTACTGGTAGTGGAATAAGAAACAAAGAAAAGGAAAGCTCACTGAGCAGTGGAAGGACATATGCAAACAGAAAGTAGATTTGTGTTGTGTATGAATGGCTCTGTCCTACCTAGCTAAACATAACCAAGGGATGAGAAACCTTCAGGCTTAATACTGTCATGCTGACCTCATTCTAGCAATTTCTACAGATAGAGAAGAATTCAAACCCCACCCCTACGTGCTCCTCCTACTGCCAGGATGGGACTTAAGAAATGGTAGTCAGAAGAGAAGAATTCGGACGAGATTGGGCACATTCAGGGTGGTATAGACATGGACAGAAGAGATGAATGCAGAATAGAAAAGCTGGTGAGTGCAATCTGACTTCCTTAAAAGGAAATGGAAGGAGGTAACAGCTGTCCAACTCCCTGTCTCAGGTAAGCGAAGAAAGCACGACTGCCATGGGGGTAGCCACTAATCTGGATTGATGAAAAAAATCATGTTTCTTTTTCATAAAAACACACAGTCTTGAAATGCATATGATCTATGTGCCAACTCTTGTTTAGTTTTGTAACCCACCATTCTGATTTTGTTGGTTGATTCTTCATCTCTGTGCTGCATTGGCTACCTTAATTATACAGAAGATGATGATAACCCTTACACCTAATAATGGTAGCATTTTGAGCACTTTGCTGTAGATAGAATTAGTCTTAATAGGGTCTCTCCTGACAACTTCATTTAGACTCTACACTGTCTAAAGAGAGCTGGGTATATGTTCTCAAGACCGGCTCTAGTCAATAATATGGCAAGTTGATCCTGGGAAATAATCAAAAGAAGGGCATATAACAAATGAATGATTTCTGAGAGGCATGAACATTGCTAACGAGCATCAGTTTATCATACATGTCCAGGGTTCAGTTGAAGGCTGATGAAACACATATGATCTCAGAATTATCTCTCTCCACAGAGGAAATCAAAATCTCTTGGGCTTAGGCAAGCGAATATGACCTACAGCCAAAATTCAGTCTTTGTGGAAATGAACAATGAAGTTTGTATGACCCCCAACATGAGGCCTCTTGGGCCTAGTCTTGTAGCAAAGAGAGAGTGTGGATAAAATAAAAGTGTCACATTTTTAAGTGACAATTGTTCATGCCATGGAGAGATGTGTCTCTTTAAAGAATAAAGTAATAGGAATGGCAATGAATGCTAATACTTGATATCAACCAGAAGACTCTTGTTATTCTCCACAGGTCCAGTTCCTGAAATACCACATCATTGTACTTCAGCAGGAAGGCAAAAGAGCCTGTGTGCTTTGGTTGCCACAAGAGTATAAAATATAAGCTTGAATATTTAAATGGAATAACTTCCTTATTCTGTATAAGGACTACTACTCTTTAGGAAACTTTTTGAATGTGGGATCATTCTTTCAATGGTTATACGTGAATATACATGGAGGGTTAATTTATATACAAAATAAACTACATTCTTTCCTTATTTTTTCTTAACATAGTCATCAGAATACTTCTATAGTGGAACCAACATTTACACATATTATATTGTCCATTAGTCTTGAAGTTAATTGTACACTGTTTATGGATGATATTAAGTGATAACTGGGACATTCTCAGACTGAAATTTCCCATAATTTTAAAGCATGCATGACTCCATCAATATTAGAATTTCTCACGTTTGGGTTTACAGAGGAATACAGAGGTGCTACGATGGGATGGGGTATAAAGATATTTCACACCTGCTGACCACTTACTGTTTCTTTCTATAGAAGATAGGTATGTTAATCTCTCCAATTTATGGGTGATAAAATAAACTGGGTGAGAATTCTATGTCTGCTATTTTTGGTCTTATGACCCTGTTCACTTAACTCTACACTCTTTTCCTTATCAGCATCTGCCAGGGCTACTGACCAGGTCTAAATCAACTAATCTTGCTGCAGTCTCTCTTTCTTACCATGCTGCATGTGTCTCTCCAAAAGGGGCATGCTCAGTAGCAAAGAAAGACCTTCCAGAACAAGGAGGATAAGCTTTCAGTAAAATCCATACAAACAACTATGTCCTCCTTCTAGAAACTCTAGAAGTGATAAAACCCAGTACCTTTGTGGCCGTCAGTTTTTTATCTTATTGGAAAACTTATACCTTTCTACATTTTTTTCTAGGCCAGAACCTTCTAATCTTACTACTATGCACATTACACACTGGGTGATTCTTTATTGTCAGAGTTGTCCTGTACATTCACAGGTTATTAAGACAAATCCCTGGTCTTTACCCATTGCATACCAGTAGTGCCTTCACAACTGGGACATCCACAAATATCTTCAGATAGTTTTAAATGTCTTGAAGGGGCAAAAGTCCATCTGTTTAAGGATCAATGCCCTAGAGTGTTGTGGTAGACTGCCTAAGGAAGATCATACTGCTCCAACAGATTCCTAGTCCATGCAGATGTAATCACCCCTCTTCCTCACAGACTGGTAGCTTCCACAATGAACTCTTGACCTAAAATCTGATTACTCACATGTCTCTGGTACAAGAGTAAAATTAACTGTGGAATTTGGTTTTTAATAGCTCCAAAAAATCATGTTAAGCTTATTTAAGATGCTGCTTCACTTAATTAAAAAGTGACAAAAGATAGCTTCACCTATTACCATTACTTTTTACGTATTAAACATCTGCTCACTGTTTTATTTTTTTAAACAAAGTAATCAATTAAAGTACAACTTTCTAATTTGTGTGCAGAGATGGTTCTAAGAGAAGCATTTTGACTACTTCATCCAGACAGCATGTGAAACATGAGGATTCTGTCAGGACAACACACAAGTATCAAGTCAGTTTACTACCAACAGATATTAAAGGCTTCTGTCTCATTCTCGCCCCTGCTTGAGGAAGCAGTGACAGCACTATCTGCCTAATTCAGAGCAGATGTGACCTCAGCATAAGGCAACAAAATGGCATTTCCTGGGCATGGAAGCCACATTACAGTGTGAAATGCTATCCAGTAAGACTTGCCAGGAACACTACTAAGCTAGCTTGTTGCTACGTGAAGCCGACCTGCCAATAACACCTGGCCTGTTATATGCAAAAAGCTGGATGTGTTTGGAGGGAAAATGCAAATAACCCATATTTAATGTGTTTCCACTTAAGTTTTAAAAGCTTCCTCTGCTCTTCTTGCCTGAGCCCTCTTTACCAAAGCATGCAAGAGGTAACATTATTTCCCTTTTAATTAAGGTATTACATAGTAAGAATGCTACAGATAGGTGGACAGGCAGAATGTACTCTGGGAGAATGTTCAGGCCTGATTACTGGGCAGTATGGTATATGTCCAGGGAAACACTGCATTGCCTTCTGGACGGCAAGCAATGAGAATAATAATATGGAAATTGATGTATCAAGATTTCCAAAAGCTCAGCACTGTTTCCCCTTGCCCAAATATTTCACCTCGCCTTATTAACTATTTTAACCACCCTGCCTTTTTTGTTGTTTGTGTAATTCCTGTTTCCTCCCATTTAGCACATAGAAAAAAGCATTAGTAACACTCTTGGTTTTAAACGAATCCTATTAATATTCATCTCTGCAAGGGACTCTGGGATAATTTTGATAAATGTGGCCATGAAGCTGATCTGACAGAGCTGAGTGTGATGTTTGTGTGTTCATGGGGAACTGCTTCTTGTACAAATGGGGGACAAACGGAAGTGGGGAGTCTGACAGGTCTTTTTCTGAGCCACAGCTAGCAGCCTAAAAATATAAATGTAAGTGTATTTAAAAAATGAATGCAAAACAAAAGGCAACAAGCAATCATTATGGAGATAAAGCAAACCCTGCTTGTTGGTGATTAGGAGGTTATTCATGGATGACAGTTCTCAGCTCTTGTGCCAGGCTGGCCAGACCTAGAAGACTGCCCAAGAAGTTAGCGTGGACAAACCTGCACTGGCAGGGGGAGAGGGCCCTGGCTGCTTGGAGATGCTACTATTTCTCGCCTGTTCTCATGTTTCCTCAAAGCTGTAGAAGTTGCCCCTGAAAGACTGCATGCCTTAGGGTGGTGATTAAATGTCTAGAATGGAGAGCAGGGGAAATAAAAAACAAAGGCAGCCTCCCATTTCTGAAAAACCTTTATAGCAAATGTCAGAAGTTCTTGAAAATAGGATCATTCCATATACATACATTGCCTGAGGTGCACCTCACGAAAGGTGTTAGCGCCAAGGTGGAATGCATAAGAAAGCAGTGAGGTCTGGGAGGGTTATGAGCAGCATAAAGACGGTTATTCTAACGTCCAAAAGGATCTTCTACCCTAAGCAAGAAAGAAGTCTGAATATGGGCATATGGAATAAAGGAGACAGAGATCAACTTTCTGAAGCTGCCTCTAAATATTGCTCTTTATTCTCTGTGGTATTCATATATTAATTTTTACTAAGAGCATTACCATCTATTTTGGGAATGAGGGTTCATTTCCTGAATTTAAGATGATGTAGAATATCACAGTGAGTGTCTTTGAATACAGTGTGGAAAGAAATGAGTAGGTAAGGGAATAGGTACAGTTGGTGGTGGCTAGAGGTTTGTCTATTGTACTTTGGAATAAATAGCAAACTTCAGGAAAGACAGTGATAAGGTAAATAAACAGAGAGACCACATGTAACTCAGTAAGTCTCTCCTTGGGTGGGTGAGCAGTTAACCCTGAAAAGGACGTACAGAATATGAGAATTTGTCATAAACTGGATGTTACTTGAATGCTTCTGAGGAGCCAAGTGAAGAGTTGATGACTGTATGGCTACCATTTATTAGGTAGGGGCTGTATAACAGGCCTTTAAGAATATCCTATTTTATGACATTTGAAATGTTTGTATCATTATACCCACTTTACATATAAATGGAGGCTTAAAAAGATTAACTTTATTTCATCTTTTGTAAGGTGAAAACCCAGGCTCATGTCTCCAAGATTATGCAGCCTACAGGGCCAATGTCCAGGTCTGTGTAACTTCAGAGCAGGAGTCCCTTAGTGTACCGGCTCATGGCCTCTTTTCATATAATGCTTGTTTTAGGAGGTGTGAGGCAGAAATCCCTTTGCATAAGATAAAGCAGTCATGCAGGCTCCTGAAGCCATTAACTCACTATAGAATTATCAATCTTTCCTAAAAGAGCCATAAATGGCAAGTTGGTTAGCACTACTGTTCTAAGAACTGAAAGCCTACACCAAGGGTGTATTTTGAAGTTGATCTGACTTTTTATGCTTGGCTGTGCTGTCTTTAGGTTAATGCCACCCTTGTCTTCTTAAGTTGGCTACTGGAAATATACCTGGTAGAGGCATCTCCATCTAATGGGTGGATCAGAGCCCATCAAGGACCAAGTTAGACTGCTTGGAAGTAGCAAATATGGACTGGGAAGCACAGCGTGAGCTACCTGACTTCACCTTTGGAAAAAGAAAAAAAAAAAAAGAAAACTACAGCGCACACAGTTTACAGAGCAATTGTTCCTGCACAGAACTATAGACTAATTGACTTGGACACCGCTGCTAATTTTCTCTGAGACCTCTGTTAGCACACATTAGCGGGTGTTGCTAGGTAGGGAGGCACGGATTCGATGGGGAGCAGAGCTCAAAGGGTCTAGTTTGGGAGGCTGGTACAGGCGGTGGGGTGACAGCAGACAGTACCCGCACTGTGGCGGTGCCAGGAGAACCCTGCAAGGAAATGACAGTGGCTAGCGAGCAACTGTGAACAACAGCCTGAGCCTTTTCCACATTTCCCTACAAAGTAAGTGTTTGTGGACCTTCTAGAGGAAAAACTAGGGTGCTCCACACAGCCAGAGTCAAACGCACACAAGAAAGTCCAGCGTTAATGATGCTGCCCTTTCCCCTCTCTCCAGATCTCAGTCACTTGTGTGTTTTAGTCAGCATCCAGGGACTATTCCAGGGCTCACTCCTGCACTAGTCAGGCAGTTGATAAAATGCCTGGTTAGATAAGACCTGTCCAAGTCATCTCCCATTGCAAGTGGCTGAGAAATACTGTTTTATTTATTCTTTCTTATGCAGCCACCCTGAGATACTTAACTAATGCTGAAATGCAGCTCCCATCCACTGAGACATGTTTTTCAGTTGAGCAAGTCAGAAACATCATCTGATGCCCTCAAGGAAATCCTCCAGGAGGGTTCCATATCCTGATGACTACTCTCTCCATGAATACATTTAAAAGCTTATGATCCTCTTTCAGGAGCAGTGCAATATTATGCATTGCAAATAGGTTGGCGAAAGAAAAGGCTATGTCTTGGTTCAAAACAGAAAAATCCTACACACAAGCAAATATTTCTATAGGTGACAAAGACTTAATCTTTCCCTTCCCGCTTCTAGCATCCTTTATAACCTCTAACTATTTCACTCCCCTCTGAAAACATTTTCTTATCCTAGTCTGCAGGGTAGAGTCCAATATCCTTATTGGGGTGCTGGAAGCTCATCATTCAGGTCTCAGCTGACTATTCCAGGGTGATCCTGCTAAATTCCCCTCCGCATTCCTGTTATTCTACTTGAAACAGATCCTGTACTATTTCCTGAACATCCAAAGAACTTCTATATCTACCTATATAGTTCTTATTTTCAAAGGGGCCTTTGCATCCCCATACATACAATTTATTTTTTGAAATAATTTACATTTTAATTAACTTCACTGGTACAACTTAGGTATACAAAATGATCATAGTCATCATAGGGAATTTGTACCTGTACATGGTATATCTTGATTCCTCTTGTTTTCCCCATTCTCCTCCCCTCCCTTCAACCCCCTTACCCCTCTCTCTCTCTCTCTTTCTCTCTCTCTTTCTTTCTCTCTTGCTTTCTTTCCCTTCTTCCCTCCCTTCCTCCCTCCCCCCTTCCTTCCCTCCCTCCCTTCTTTCCTTCCTTCCTTCCTTCCTTCCTTCCTTCCTTGAGACAAGATTTTGCTATGCAGCTCAGGCTGGCCAAAAACTCACAGCAATCCTCCTGCCTTAGCCTCCTGAGTGCTAGGATCACAGGCGTGCTCCGGCACATCAAGCTTGCCCTCCTTACGTACAAAAGCTTTGTTTCCACTGTATATTTCTTGTCTCATTTTTTGCATTTCTCTTCCTTCCTTTCCCCTTTCCCCTCCCTAGTTGCCCTTTCCATTTGAACCATTTTGTCCTATTTCACAATATGTATTATACATTTTTCCCTTTTTCATACTTTCAGTTTCCCACATCAGTGAGATAATGCAGTATTTACTCATGTGTGTCCCATTTATTTCAATTAAGAGTATAGTTTCAAGGGGCATCCATTTACCTAGAAATTTCTCAAATTTATCTTTCTTTATGGCTGAGTAGTACTCTATTGTATAAAGAAACCACATACAATATTTATAGCCACACAGTTTGTAATAGCTAAATCTTGGAAACAACCTCTTTTTTGTTCCTTTTGCCTTTGTGCACAGATGTCTTATTCTATGAGGTCCTACATATAGTTCCTACAGAGTGAAATCCTCCTTATTCCAGAGATAAAGCCATTCCTTTTCTACCTGTCAAGTAGACTTTCTTTAACTCTCCATGGCTTTCCACAACTTTCCATACTGAGCACAGCATAACTATCTTAGTAGCAAGTGGCAAAGGAATTCACTGTTCAAAGAAGGATATCAATGACAGGACTTCTGAATGACTATGTATTTTTGAGATCTTTGGTAGAGTTGGCAACTGCATGCATCTTGAAAACCTTTGCCATGCGTGTTAGCTTGTTATATAAGAAGGCAAAGAACCAATGAGCATGCCATCCTAGAATACCACCAGTGCACAAAGGAAGGAATACTTTATGAGGTCTATGTCAGAATGAACTTTATCCAAGTCCTTGAAAAATGTTGACTCAAAATGCGGAGACAATGGATAATGCTGAAAGTGCCATCAAAAGTACATCTGAACAGTGCAAATCACTTGTGGATATAAATTACAGTCATGAGAAGAAATAGAAAATTAACAGTGTCACATGTGTTAAATTGATAGTGAATAAACAAGGGTGAGTCTAGCATCAGTATTTGCCTAGATGTTTTTTCATCCCAAATCCTTTAATGATGAGAGGACAGAACAAAATTGAAGCATTTATTAATTACTTTGTATATTTGTGTGATGTCCTTTCATGTTATTTTAAACAAGATAATGCCACCATTTCCATTTCAAATGTTATAGCCAAGGTCAAATGAAGTAACAGAATTCATTCAGGTAACAGTGCTAAAGATGCAGTCCCAGAGTCAAACCAGTGTTCTGGTGTTTTAAGTCATCATTCCTTTCGCCACGTAGTAAATTCCTGTTGCATTTCTTCATTCTGATGTGAAGCAAGGAATGACACAGAGTGTACAGAAATCAAGTGTAAAGAAGACCCATGCACTGTTGGAGAAGAAAGCTTGAAAATAAGTGCAGGAATGAATGAGGTGAAGTTCATTAACTGTCACAGGAGCTAGTGCTGTGAAAGTTCTGTCCACACAGAATGGTCTCTTGCTTCACATTCAGACAACAGTTAAGAGACAGTAAATTCAGTGTCTGTGCTAGAGATCATTGAAATGCCCTGCTGAAGCCTGAAGCCAGGGGTGTCCATCTGTCCTAACTTTAATGGGATTGGTCAGGTTTTCTATCTCTGCTTTCTGCCAAGCAGAATCTGAAGGCATCGTGTTAATCTGGGAACAATTTTTGGCTATATAAGTGGCTGCTAGTAGAATTTATAGATAGCAAAGCCTGATTCAGGGCCAGCCAATAGCAAAGTCAGAGAGCAGGCAGTTCATCTCCAGTAACTTCTATGTTCTTAAGTGTCCTCTTTCAGGGACCATTATTTGGAAAGGGAAATAGTTCTACTAGTAATTTATAGCAAGTTTCTGGGTCGGATCTGCCACTTATATGTCTTCTCCATCCTCACCCAAATAAACATATTTCTTTTAAACTCTGTTTTAAAACCCTGTGACAATTGGGTCATTACCCTGAAGGTCAAAATGGGCTAGTAATTTGGTAACAGAGTGGTTACCTTTGATAACTCACACAGCTGGCGTTATACTTTTCTTCAGTGGAAAGGATATGGCCCCCGACTGACTCATGCATAACCCAACTTATATGTTCCTAGATCAATTAAGGATTCTTTTCCTTCAGGGATAGTTTTGAGTGCATAAAAGTCCACTTTTACATCCAATGAAATTTCAGAAATCAGGTAATACTAGTGCTTTTACATTTACGTTTCTACTGCACATCATTACTAGACCAATCACACACAGCAAGGTTAAGTACTATGTATGCATTTTTATACAAAGAAAAGTCAGAGGTCCCATTGACTTATCCCACTTAATAGGGAAAAGAGACTGTCTCTTTAAAAAGAAGTTAAAGTTTCCACAAAGTCCTGGTATTCTTTTGCTGACAGTCTTCCACTTGTATGATGCATCTGATCCTCAGATACCCATTGAGCCATACCCTGGGAGACTGCCCATTTGAATTTCATCAATGGCAGCCTCGCTCTGGCCTCAGATGTAGCTGCCCAGCGAGGAACGTTGTTGAAAGTGCCGGAGGGGGTGTGTGTGAGATGAGAGTGTGCAGTGCCTTGGCTCCCACACCACGGCATCTCCACGCACTGGCTGTGGTCTTCCACCACAAGCCGCAGCTCTTCTTAGAGGCTTTCTTCATGAAGCTTCCAGCATCTCTGGCTTCTGTAACTTCTCTCTACTGACTCTCTTCACACCTAGAGATGTTAGCGGCTTCTTGTTACCGCCCCAGGGCACTTCGATGCGCTACTCCACACCAGTGACCTCCTTACCCCCTGCCTCCTGCCTAAATGTGCTTTCTAAAACTTCTGTACGAAATTTCTTTGAAATTATCCAGTTTACATTTGCCAACTGTTTCCTATGGGATCCTGACTGAATGGTAATGCCCTCCACCTCAGATTCACCTTTATTCTACAGCCTTACATTCTGAAATTAGATTGTTGGGAAAATTAGAAGAAGTAAAATAATACCACTGAGTCAGGAGGCAAAGAAAAAATGATGATTTGAAGTAGAAAATCACCAGAAAGGAGATGTTTCCCAGAGTTAATATTGGCATTATGTAGCTCACATTCCCCAAGTAAAGCACACTTCCTAGCCAAGGTTTTAATAGCAAAATAAAAGGATTGGAGTGAGCTTTCATCTCCCCAGGCCAAGCGCATATTTCCCAGTTACTTCTAAATGACTTCTGTTTTTTTAAAAATATCCAAAATATGAATTTCTATGAAATATCATCCTTTTACCAACAGTAAAATTCATTGGTATCAGCAGTATGATCAGTGGTGTCTTGTGAAAGATAAATTGTCCCTTACAAGGCCACAAGGTAGCATCCACCATTCCACCAAGACTCCTTGTAATTTCAGAATTCTGAGAAAGTATCAAATACCAAAATCTAGTATGAAGTAAATGAAGTGATGATACAATGAAGGATTTGTGTTTGTCTGCTTGCACTGGTGCTGGGATTAGCAGGGGAGAGAGAGATGGGGAGGTTGAGAAAAGAAAAGGTTAGAGATGGGTGCTCTGGTACTTGGCACAACTAAAGGCTATGAATCACCAGTACAGCCGGGGAGTAGCAAGGTGGGTGACGGTGACCTCCCTTGTCAGGTTTAGCTTCCTATACATTTGGCTCACAAGACGGAAGTTTAAAATAGCTTTCCTGCAGGTTCCATGTGACTTGTCACCGGACCCAGACAGCACAAAAGGGCTGATTAGTGAGGCAAAAATGAGGATCTTCTCCTGAGATGACTTCCAAAAGCTGCTTCTTGCAGCATAAATCTCCCTTTGAAAATTCAGAACTTGCTGGGAAAGGCATTCTCTCTTTGAAGTAGTTGAATTTTGTTTGGAAATTTCTTTTTAATTTTGAGAAGATCACCTACATGTTTCAACAATCTTTACTTTGCAACCCCATATCAGGAAATAGAAATCCAAAGAAAAATCTTTACTCAAAGCTGTCACTCTGGTCTTCTTTCCCACTGGCCTTGGTTAGAGAGAATTTGGCCCTTCTTCATGGGAAGTAGAAAGGAGAAGCAATGGCTTCTTGATCAATCCTGAGTAGAGCTGTGACTCTCTGCCAGTAAAGTCTCAAGAATGTCTCTTCTGGTTGGAGTGGCCAGAGTGTGATCTGTGTCTCTTTCATGTCAGGGATGCCAGCTGGAAGATACTATCAAGTGGTGATTGCTTGAACTGTGCAGAGGCCTGGGGAGCAGGTGATTCAATTTTCCTCCCCTGATGGAGTAAAGACGCTCCCTGAGGAGACCCAAGTGGAAGAGATGTCATACTAACACAAACTGTTTCAGAGATTTTTGCTCCAAGTGTTAATCTGTAAGTGTTGATTGAAGCAAGAGGACCTAAGAAGTGATGTAAAGAAATAACACAGAGGAAGATGGGGTTTAATAAAAGACAATCAGGCAATAGGGAAATAAACCCCGGGCAGAAGACTTATTACTCAAGGCAGATGAATAAACCAAATCCTTCAGCACCATGGACAGCAGGCCAAAGAGGACTCCTTCACCAGGTCCCCTGACTGGTGGCTGGTGATTACTGACAAAAGCTCAAGGAGAAAGGGCAGGAAGAAGAGGGATGGAGAGAGAGGAAGGAAAAGAAAGAAATGAAGACAGGAAGGAGGGCAGAGACAGAGAAAAAGGCAAGGGAAAAACATTCTGGTTAAAAACTTAGAAGGAACATTATATGTGACTTTTTATTTCCCTTTTATTCTATCAAACCTCTGTGTTGTAGCCTTAACAAATGAGAGCTTATTTGAAATTAAGGAGACAACTATATAAAATTTACATATTACACATAAATTTGTTCTTCCTCAGGGCTTGTACAAAAACTCATACCTGACTTTTAAGTCTTGAGATTCCTTGTAGGTAGGTACTGTCTCAGTGAAGCTAAGAAGCCCCAAATCAAAGGATGATGGAGCAAACACACAAGATGTTATTGTACTAAACCCTCATTAAAGTAAATGATTCACTTTCTGCCTACTAGTTCCCAGGCATCTGGGCTCAGTTACCGAGGAAACTTTCTCACTGAAAGGACCCATACTCATGCATTCCAGTAACAAGCAAGTCAGTGTGATGTCACTGAAGGTTCTCACATTCTCCCAAACCTATTTCACATCTCACTGCTTAGCCGGATGAGATGTGATTGCATGTGCTCTCCAGCCTTTGTAACCTTGAGCAAAGAATAAACGAGTTCTGAAGCAAAACTCAGCTTTATTAAAGGAAATAGAGTGGAAGGACAAGGTAAAAGGGTGGAAATAAAATCACTGTAAAGAATCTCTATTTACAAGTCAGCCCAGCCACGAGTTAGTGGACAGGAAAGGAGGATGGCTGCTCTTAAGCACATGGCACTGGCCACTGCCTGTTGCTTCCTGTTAACAAAAGTAGAAATTCTGAATTCACACTTGAAGTGTTGATCTCCATATTAGACTTGAGAACTGTCTATCCCTGGCTGCAAAGATCACTTTCAATTCAATTAGATTATGATTATTGAATTCTACCTCAAGGTAGTGTAGGGGAACATGCACAATTTGTTTAGGATTCTTTGCAGTATTCTTCTGACCCACAAAAGGAGACAAGGATGTGGACAACTACAGCAGAATAAAACAGGTAACACTGTGGGATATAGACAACAAATTGAAAGAGTTTTGAGAGAAAAGATGTCATTTATGGCTGCAGGAAATCTCTTTGAGAACACAACATTATAATAGATCTCAGGAATGAGTAAGGTGAATACAAACATTGTACTCAAGAGGTGAAGGAGAAATCCCAGGCTGAGGGACAACATGTGCGGAGGTTGTAAGGTTGCAAAGTCTAATGAGTTTTCATGTCTCATAATAGTTCTAAAAGCAAGTAGAAGGATAGGATTGAAATGCAGTGAATACTGTCTACATAATGAGAGACACAATGTAGGGGACAGGAAGTTCACGGGGAAGATGCATGTCAGGCTAAAGTCTGGTACAGTATTCAGCAGGGCATGTAGAGTCCTGCAAGTGCCGTGAGTAGGAGGGTGGCAGTCTCATGTTTCTGAAAGGCAGCTAGAATAAAGAGGCAATTGGTGAACTGGAGGATTTTCGATGAAAGGAAATTGGTAGTTTTTTTTTTCAGTTCTGTTATTTAAAGCTTCATTTAAAATAGTATATTAGTTTCCTATTCCTGCTATGAGAAATTACCACAAATTTGGTAGCTCAAAGTAGCCCAAATGTATTATGATTTTAGAGATCAGAAGTTCAAAATGGGTCTCATGGGGGTAAAATCCAGGTGTTTGGGTGGCTGAGGCTCTCCAGAGACTCTAGGGACGATCTTTCATTGTCTTTACCAGCTTTTAAAGGCCACCTGCATCCCTGCGCTCCTGGCCTACTTCTGCCGTCAAAGTAGTGTAGCATCAAATCTCTCTCTCTTGCTCTCTGATACCTTGTTTCTGTCACATTTCTCATATTTGGATCCTTTTATTGATACTTATGACTACATCGGCCTACATAGATAATCCAGTATAATCCCCCATCTCAAAGTCATTAATCACCACTGCAAGGTCATTTTTTTGCCACATTAGGTAATATGTTTCCAGCTTGCAGGGATTCGGATGAGAATATCTTCAATATGCGGCCTGATTCTGCCTACCACAGCTATCCTTGGGTCAGAAGGGGTCACAAAGTAGGTTATGAAGTACAAGAGGTGCATAGGAAGCCCCATAGTGTACCCTAGAGGTGTGTGTAAGATGTCCATCCACAAAACGGCTCCATTCAGAGTCTCACGCGGGTGAACGAGAGCAGTCACTTTACTGGTCCTCTTTCACACTCAAATCATAATTTATTTCTCCCTGTAAACACTGAACAAACAATTATGAAGAATACTACACATGCCAACAGCTCGATGTCAAGGGAAAACAAAAAAATAATTGTTTTGCAGAATACTGGATTTAACATTTAAAAAAGTGAGACAATTCTGCCCCTGACTAAAAAATGGCAATGCATATTCTGAAGCTGTGTGTATGTCTGTGCATGAATCTCTATATATGTGGTGTGTGCATGTGTGCATGTGTGTGTGTGTGTGTGTGTGTGTTTGTGTAGGGTATTGAATCAAGGGCTTTAACACTCAGCTAGATTCCTAGCCTGTCTTATTTTTAAACAGGGTCTTGTTAAGTTTCCAGGTAGAAGTCAATCTTGCAAACACGTCCTGCCTCAGCCTGCCACAGTGCTGGCATTGCATATTTTTATATGTGTAGTCACATTTATTACTGCATGGTAAAATCTTGCTACAAGATTACAGAACAATACCGTCTTGTGTTTGGGGCACCATTTTCTAGTCCTTGATGCACTGGAAGGGTTTTTTTTCCTTATTATAAATTCATTTTCCATGTTTTCAATGCCTAGAAATATATTCTGAAGTCAGAGTATAGACGTTGTAAGAGTAAGAATGCTGTACAATAATACTTGGCCTAGAATATAGCAAACATCACATTTGTACCCGACTTACTATGTAATTAGGACCAAACTAATAAGTAATATCATGTTCCAACTATGGTTGATAGGTTGTACTGATATTTTAGGATAAAAATCACGCTTGTGAATATGATTTGAATCAAGTTTGTAACCAGGGGAGGTTGCTGTCCATTCACTGAAATCAGGTTTCAGTTGTTATTCACAATCTCCCTTGAGTTTACAGTGGTAGTAACATATACCCTGCGGCCAAGTGTACACATGCAGTGAGTTGTGGCCATTGCCATAACAGAAGTTCAGACATGATGTGTTCACCTAACTTCATCTGGCAGTTGGGTGAGTACACATGAGTGCAATGATTTGTGAAGTCCATTTGAAATGATATAGGCGAGTTTCTAGTAGAAGTCAGACTTGCAGGGGAAGGTCCACCTCTACAGCCTTTGGGAGACACTGAGCTCACAAAAGTGAACATGGCAACACGGCAGAACCTGTGGCTCACATGTGACCTCACAGAGAAGAAAAGGGCTCTGCAGAACCTAGCACGGACCTCCCTCTTCAATGCTGGCCCACGCTGGGCCTCATTCCAAGGTGTCATCATTGCAATTCTTCAAATGTATGTGGAAGAAGTAAAGGGTGAAGGAGGAAGAGTGACAGCGAATCCCATACGCTTCCTCTCTAAATCACTTACAGAGCAAATCTACTTAGTCTGTGCATCACTAGAGAATCATTTCAGCTACGTTTGCAAATTCCATGTAGCTCTGAAAAAACTCTGCCTGTTCTTACGTCATCACTGTTTTCTAAGAGTTTGCAATTGGCCTATAACTAACACTGTGACAGGGAAAGGTCTCCATTTGCTTTCTTTCACCACGTCTCTTTGGACTCAACAGAGCTGTTGAGATAGCAGGTTCAGGAAGCTCAAAGGGTCGCTTTTGGTAAAATAAGGTTTTTCTTTGATTGTAAGGAAAGATGCTGGTTCTTGGCCCTCTCTGTGATACTGATTTCATTTATTTTGATCTTTGGTACGTATATCTGGGGCTGGGGATATAGCTCAGTGGAATAAGTGCTTGCCTAGCAAGCGCAGGGTCCTGAGTTCGATCCCCAGTACCGCAAAAAAAAAAAAAAAAAAAAGTTGGTACGTATATCTGCCACCAAAAGCACATAAACCAGGAGATGCATCACCTTGTAATAACAGTATCACATTCAGCATAACACCATGCTTACCTCTTTAAGCTATAGTTATTAAGCTCTGTCATTTTCCAGTAAGGAGCAACATTCTTGACTGTTCTCATCTGTGACCACATATACATGTTGAGCTTGTATGAGTTAAAGTGGAATATGGTATAGAACTAAGCTGATCATTTAGGAATAGTATCCATAAATAAAAAGTATGATTGAGACAGATAAGCCGGGCTAACAAACCCAGACATGTTGTAACTGTAGTTGTACTAAAAAAAAAAAAACACACAAAATAAAATTTACAGTGATAGAATCAGAGCTAGACATTGTTGGATAAAGAATAATTCTAATTAACTGTGAGCATAAAAAATAATTTCAATCTCCCTCTCTGTCTCTGTCTCTCTCTGTCTCTGTCTATCTGTCTGTCTGTCTCTCTCTCTGATAATACCAATGTGTCCTTGAACCCCCAGAAATCCAGAGTGCTCACTAGAGGGCTTGCTTTGTTATGGGAAAACAGTTAATCAAGAAACAAACCCTCACTAAGATATTGGTAGGCATCAACACTTCCTGAGAAGTTTGCAATTTTGATTTATGGATTCATAAACAAATCTTTAGTTGTTACTTACTAGGTTCTGAGCTTTATGCCAGACATGGTATTCATAAATCGATTGAAAGAAACAATCTGATACACAATGGAAGGGAATGCACAGTAAACCAAGCCGTGAAGAAGTATGAATGCAGGCTCAAAGAACTTAGCACACGCCACTTGAAACACAAACTCATCCTCGCATAGGCTGTGACCCTTCGGATAGCTTTTCTATTGACAGGCAAGATGCCTTGCAAACTATTTTATTTGTGACTATTGCAAAGCCACTGATCCCCAGGAAGCCTCAGTCTACATATTCCTCTGCTTATTGGTGCTTACATCTATAAAGATGAAAGAGGGGGAAAAAAAGCTCACATTAGCAACAAACGAACTCTAATATGTAAATCTTACTTTGGTGATTGTATGTGCACATGTACACATACTTTATCTTCACATGGTATTATCTTTTGCTTTTTATCTTTTTTGCCATCTTTTCTTTAAAGAATTTTGCTCTTCTAATGGGGCTGTGTATCAAAAAGCTTGACACTTTCTGACAGAGCCCTGGTCACTGGACTCAAGCTCCTCAGTGGACGTACCACTACCCTTAGGACGGAGGCTTGGATAATAAGTGGGAATGTGACTGAAAAGATGCAAGTCACATGCTCATTCCTTCAAACAACTGACATGGCTGGAGCAAAAGAAAGTAAGAAGCAGAGAGGTAAAAACTAAAGTAGAAACTGGCTCTGTCTTCTGAGAGCTCAAATATATTTAGCTTGAGATGCCCAGGCTCATCTTTCCTATTGCTTCTAGAAACTCTGACCTAGAAGAAGGCATAGCCAAGTGGCACAGTGAGAAGCAGAATTCTTACCACGTCAACTGAATGTCCAGAGCCAACCACCAGTGAAATTAAACCACATTTATGTTTTCCTCTTACATGAAACACACTCTTTTCTATCCATTTTTACCTACTTTGCTATGAATTTTTACCATTGATTTATTTACTCTGAAAACCATGTTTGTAGTTTGAATTCCCTTTACCTTGAAATTTAGCACCGTACAAATTGTGTGTGTATCTATGTCTGGAAAAATATCTCCATATGCCTAGCATATATATACATGCACATAAATACACACACGAGTTGAGTTCAATAAAATAATATTTGTTGGGCAAAAATTAATCCATAAGGACATATTGTGTGCTCATAATGCATCCAGCCCCATGTCGTGTAATAGCACAAGTATTTTGGAGACAACGGCATCTATTGTAGCAAAGCTATAATGAGGTGGCATGGGGCAGTGGGACAAGCATTGTTCTGGGTTTGAGAAGGCGCAAAGTACTGTATGCTGAAGTATCTATGGCAGACACATTTGAAAGCAGGCCTATTTGGCTGTTAAACGGGAACAGGTGGGTTCTAGCCTTCTGCTGTCAGCTAGGTCTATGGCTATTGGCAAATCAATCCAACTTTTCTGTTCTGTTTCCTCTTTGTGAAATGAGGGGGCTAGAGCGCTAGCTTCACACCATGCTCTGCTGACTCCTAGGTGCTTCCTGAGGCACGCTGATGAGTAGAACATGAGGTTGGGGAACAGAGGAGGGCCTCCCCTTTCTACTTATGCACTCTAAACCAGAGAGACTTCACATCTGCTATTTTTTACTGAATTTAAGGCAGCTTTCGATTCAAAGGTGTCCATGTTTAAAAACACTGGGCTTGATGTTCCCTAAGCCCTTTGGTTTTAAAATTCTTTGAAGTTAATCCCCAAATAAAAATTTTCTACCAGCTCTACCATAACTTAACTCACAGTAAATAAGCACCTTCTGTGACTGACTTTATTTAATTCAAGGCTGCTGGTTACATTTCAACATTGAGAATCATCACCTTTGTTAAGTATTCTGCATCACTGTTAACAAAGAAAACTTAATTGAGGAGTTTAACTTAGTATTTTAGGTACTTCCATTCAGAGATCCTAAGGAATAGAGAAAGCACAAACCAATTTATATATCCTTTTGGCTTTAAAGATAAGTCAAGAGGCATGCGAAATATAATTAAAGATCAATGATGTACGTGTTTCTAAAACATGTGAAAGTCTTCAGCTTCTTAGCCACTGGGAAGAAAAGGAAACATGAATACTGTTCAAAATCAAGTCAGAGATTTTTTTTTTGTTTCATTTCTTGTTTCATTTTTTCTTGTTTCATTCTCACCATTGCTAACAAATATTGTTTCCACGCCTGTGCTATGCTGGACACCATTTCAGGTATCTATTATAAGTGAGGCATTATGACATTTTTTTTTTCAGTGAAGATCAGACATGAGTTTAAACATGATTATAGCTTCAAAATTGTCTGAGATTAAAATTTCTGTGTCCAGGTTCTTACACTAGTGAGACAATACAGTATTTATACATGTGGGTCTGATTTATTTCACTTATGTGTATGGTCTCTAGTTGTGTTTGTACCTAGAGTGAATAAAATCTAGGAGGTACAATAGACACTGTGAAATGAAAGGAAACTACTCAAAAGGAGAGAACAACCGGGTTGAGGGAAAAGAGGAAAGACAGAAGGGGAAAATACGTATATTTGTATACACAGGATAACTACCATAGTTGTACACTGACTTTTATTGCTCTATCAGAAGGAATAGTTGACGTTTAAACGTTTGATCAATCTGACATGTCTATATTTGTTTATCTGAGTAACCAACTTGAATATATCAATATGTGACACAACCACCATTATTAATTTCCTATCACCTTGTCTGAAATTCTGTATTGCTTATATTGTTTTTGTGTTATTTTCTAAATGTACGTGTGTTTGTGAATATGGTTTCATTCTTTTATCTTTAAAATAAAAAAAATTCTGTGTCCAAACAAGAGGGTAAGTCATTGAGAAATGCACCATCTGAAGTTTCAAGTGGTTTAGGTTTCACCCTTAAAGTCTCATTTTACTTCTTTGGTAGATTAGAGAAGTGAATCATGTTTTATTAGGATATGTAGCATAATGTAGAGACAAGGCATCAAAGCCTTCTGACTCATTCAACTCTTTAGCTATTCATATTTTTGAATGAATTAAAGCAAGAATAATAAAATTAGGAAAAGCTGTGTTTCTTTAACTCTAGCAGATATATTCCCTTCTTGGTATCTTGTTTAGCAAATTTGAAGAGCTGTGGGAAAAGATATTTAGCTCCTGAGAATTCCGAAAATGACGTAATTATCACCCTTGTTCTATTCTCCTGAACACTCTTCCTTCTTCCTCCAGTATTTCCCCCATAGACTACCACAATTCGCCTCGGGAAAAGTACTGCAGAGTTGTCAGAGAGGTCGTGGTCTGCGACTCTCCCCAGGTAGAGTCGGTATCTTCTAACACGAGAGTGTTCAGTGCAATCTCAGTGTAGATAACCTCAAAGTCTTGTATACACAATTAGTTAAACAGATGTAAGTGAGGTCGTTTAACGAGGCATCCGGGCTGCCAACAGCTGACTTGACTGAATCTCAACTTTCAGTGATGAAAATCACCGGAACTTTCTCCAAGGCAGTGTCCATGCCTGGCAGGTGGGCACTCCTGTGAGCCCTCCGGAGGAGAAACAGGGAGCCCTCACTAATTCCTCAAAGCGTACAGCCCTCCTGCTGAGATGGCTGCCATAGCGCTCACCACCTGAAGCTCTCAGAGGCCGCTACTCTCTGGCCGAGCACAGCCATTCTGTGATTCATCTCACATAGCAGTGTTTCCAGGCGGCCAATAATTACTTGCTATTGGAGGGCTGGGAAAATGCAAGAACCTTGTTCAGGGTTTTCTTTTCTCTTTTCTTTCTTCCCTTTCTTCCCTTTCCTTTCTCTATGTTTTCCCTAACTCTTTTCCCTTCCTTTCCCCCTCCTTTTTCTTTTTCCTAAATTTTTATAGCATTATATTAATTACTCATAGAACTGCAAGGGTAGCCAGGTAAATGCTGATTGTGAATTTCTCTTTCTCATCCTCAAAAATCAAAGTGGAGAGTCTGGAAAAATAAAAAAAAAGTCAAATCTTCTTTGAAGAGTCTGGAAAAATAGAAAAAAGTCAAATCTTCTTTGAAGGGTAAAAATGCTGAGTGAAATTTTAGGAGCTAAGAAAACCCAAGCGTTAATGATCAGGCTGTCTAAAAATTCAAAATAGCCTCCCTGAAAAGGAGGAATTTCTTTAAAAAAAAAACAACATATTTATCGTACAAAACAAAATAGCAGTAATATATTGAAGCTGATTTCATCTTATTGCCTTATTTACATTTATTTTATTTTTAACTTTTTAATAATTTGTGTGTGTATTTTACTTGTATTCAAACTGCACAGATGCACTGGAGACTCTGTCACTACAGTGTCCCTGTCAGTTTCCTCAGGAGGAATTGTCATCTTTTGAGTCACTGTCCTTGTTTCATAGGTACATCATCTTCCAAGACCCAGTAAGCTCCTGAGACAGGAATGCTGTCCCTGCTCTTTCTGCTGATACTTGGCTATGGAAATATTAGTAGAGATTAATACATTCAGTCAACAGTGCTTTAACGTCTTCCCTATGTCTTTTAGATGCTGAGCGTGGAGCAGTGAATATAAATGATTATGTAAAATGCCAAAAATACTCCCTCTGGGCCACTCCAACACCAGACAAAGGGGCACTCAGTAAAGAAGCTAGACAGACAACAGTAACAACAACCAAACCCCGCAGTTTCTGATGCTGATAGCGCTACGGAGAGAAATGAGGGAAAGAAGGTTGGAAGTACTGGAGACTGGGGGAAGGGTTGTTTGCAATTCTCAGAAAAAACAATTCAGTCACTCGTAACAAAAAAGTAGTGTGCCAAACACAAATGTACATAATCACTAAAAACAGACAAAGAAACATTGAGATAAGAGATGTATTGAGATATAACATGTTGCGAATATTGTTATATATATCTGTCACCCATGTTCAGAGACATGAACCAGAAATACTTTCCTCTTTTAGAGGGTAATAATAGTAACAGTAACGGTAATAATGCAGCGGAAGTTTACTAAGTGTTTACATTATGTAAAATACTACAAATCATATTTACTACTAGTGTGTGCATCTAGGTAGGTACAAAATTCAGTCTCTAAAATAGTTGTAGATGTCTTTGATCTGACAGTAAACTATGAGTAAATTATGTAGTTTGTTGGTTTCAGAAAATTACAAACAATTATCATACCAAATATCTCTTCTACCTTGTTTCCTCTGCCTCCGCCTTCTAGGGTTTTACCATTTCATCACTTCACACAGATCCAGAATGTTAGTTTCCTTCTTCTCACCTTTTTGTTTTCCACAAAACAAAGAGATGAAATTCAGGTTAATTTACACTGACCTATCTTGTTGTTCATTGACTAGTGTCTCTCTGGTGGCCAGTCTCCTCATAAGGTCATCAAACTCATTCTTTATCTTCGTAGGCTTTCATTTTCTCTTTAGCGCTCTTGTACAGTTTCATCTCTCGATTAAAATTGTTTATTTCTTCCTTCCTGTTACTGAAGTACCCACTCAATCTCTTGACATATTTGTCATAGTCACTGCACTCTGTTCTGATGTTTCTAATATTTGAGTTATCTCTCGGTCTTTTTATACAGACCATGATACCTTTTAATGTACATTTTCTGTTCTCCACTGGTAAGCAATATGATGCATACCATAACATTATATTACATGCTAGGAATTGTACATAAAGTGCAATAGAAACTGAAATAACATATTTGTATCTAGACACAGGCCAATGTTGTTTACTATGGAGCTGCTCAAATTAAGAGTTGTGTCAATCTAGTTTATAGTTTACTCGATCCTAGGCTTTATTGTTTTTTTTTTCACCTACATTACACCACAACATAGAATCTACATACAACTGCAAATGGCATAGTACTCAATGACAGACTAACACTGCCTTGGTCTTAATATAAGATCTAGAGTGCAGGAAGGCTGCTCTCAGTTCTCATGATCTATGCACAGGTAGGAAGATCTCATTTTCCTGGGGGGATAAAGCTATTTCCTTCTTTAGCTCTTCCTTTAATTATCAATGGCCACTAACTATAGCCAGTGTTAAAGGAGTGCCAGAATGAGGGGTGATCTTTTCTGTCTTGCTTGCCCACATGTTTCCTCTCTCACTTCCTTTTCTTCCTTCCTTCCTTCCTTCCTTCCTTCCTTCCTTCCATCCTTTTTTCTGTCCTTTGTGGTTTCTTGCTTCTACACACATAGACTGACTTTGTCAAAGTTATGTAACACAATCTATGAACTTTTTACAAATAGTATTTTGAAGAAATGTATTCTTGTTTCTGTGATGTAATTACTATTTGAATTATTTCTAGAACCTATTTTTAAAATTGACTTCTAAGACCTTGATACCTTGCTGCCAAGGCAACAAATATTTGTTCACTAAGTCTATTTTACATATTAATAATTAAAATGAATAATTAAGCTGACTAACACTTTATTCAGCAGAAAAACAGACTTTAACAAAATAGTAAAACTTTTGTTATTGTTCATAAACTTCATAAATGAGACCTTCCCAAAGGGTGAAAGACTATATCATTGGAAGAAGAGTATTCTCCTCACAGAATATAAACTACTTAGAAAAACAGCACTTAAACTCATAAAAAAGATTTATAGTGTTCATACATTCATTTTGGTATTCATTATTGTTCCTTATGTCCATAAATATATGTTTGAGTGTGAGTGGGTGCAAATGTGTGTGTACATACACACAACCACCTCGAATCCTGAGTAAATTTTCTTGTTTAATTTAATCTCAACAATAAATCTGAGTAACTATTTATAGTGCCATGATGTTTGTATATCAAAAATTTCGCTAAGAATTTTCCAAATGAATTTGGTGCACAGTTTCTAGTACTTCTTTAAAATTAGACATAGTGTGATTCTTGAGGTACTTCAGAAATGAAGCTGTTAGAACACAGTACAGAAATAAAGCACGCAAGATACAGCCTAAGCCTTTCTTACTGGAAAAAAGATTCAGTCTCATTCATTAGGAAACTCAACTTGAAGCATATCATGTCTCCAAAGGATTGACTCATCCATCCCATAGCAAAAATTAGGAATAGTTGTTTATCCATATCTAATGTGGCTCAACATGGCATTTAAAACATAGCTATAAAACAAATAAACTGAAGAACTGTGTTATGCTAATACTTAAAAATAAATGTTTCACTTTGAAACACATTTACTAATAGAATTATCCATGTTAATAACTTTCAATTCATTGTTATGAATAAAATGAACTACTTGATCATATTGATGGATCCAGCAATTATTAAGAATTAATATAAAATAAATATCAATTTAAACACAAAATTAAATAATATCAATTTATTACAAGAAAAGATTAGTTCACACATAGAGTTCATAAAGTAACAACAACCTATTCTTAAAAAAAATGGCTCCTCTGACATGAATATAATAACTCCATTCTAAGTACGTTCTTTCCTCCATATAATTTGAAATATCCTTTAATCTGCTATTATTTGCTTTTCTTTTCTCTGACCCTTGGCCAAATCCTAGGTAAATGATGTAAATGAAAGGTGGTGTAAAGGAGTGAATTGATGGATTATTGTTTCATTTTTTCTTTTAGGATTTAGTCTCCATAGAAAAATGTCCTAATGAGAATGAGTAATATTTTAAAGCAAACATCACTAGTGATTTCTAGAGAGATATGTTCCTCTTCTTCACTGTCATAAGTGTATGGAGTTTCCTATGTGTGATAAATACAAAAAATTCAGAAATATGAGAAGTAAATGTGTGTTTTTTTCCTCTCTATGAAATCTGTGAACAATTTAAATATTTTTAATGTGGGAAGAAGTAGGAAAACATAGTGCAGATCTAATTAATGTTTTTAAAGTAGATGAAGTTAAAATGAAAATAATATCTGCATTATTATTATTGACATCCTATTATATGTCAGACAATATGGTATATTCTTTAGATTATTTCTCCTCTGAGTATCTACACATGCACCCACTACAATTATAACACTATTACTACTATGAAATATAGTCTTTTTAGGGAAAATGAAACTTGTATACAAAGGATGACACAACTTGCACCGAATCACATAGCCATTAATTGAATCACATTGGAATATATACTTGTCTGATCTCAGAACCTATGTTAAGCCACTATGTACTAAACTTTAAGGCCATTGCTGTGGTTTGCATACGTCCACTGTCTAACGCTGTGTCTGTTTCAATGTAATGTAACATAATAACAATATTTCAAATATTTTCACCACGCATGAGCTAACTTTTTCAGATGAACAATTTTTTGATGTTTCAGAATGGGATTCAGGGGTAGGACTTTGTCAGACATTACAAAAAAGCAATGTCTCCTACAAAAATATGCATGGCATTCAGTGGGCTCTGTGACTGAGCCAGCAAAAGAGTCTGTGAACAGATGTTTATTTGGACTGTCTGAGCACTGCGAAAGCCAGTCAGAACCAAGGCATTGCCAAGCCAAATAAGCCAAGGAGTGAGGATGATGATATAAGAAGCGATTAGACTGATACGTCATTTATGATATTTATCACTTTGTAAGAGAGCAATATTCTAAGACAGTTACATATTTATATTTTCATGACTATGTTCAACTTCGTTTAATATATTTGGTCAGCATCTGTAATAATTATTGTTTTCTATGACTATCTAGAAAATTTAATTTCAGTGCTTTACAGTTCATTTATTAATTGGGTTATACTCAGAATAAATGCAGATTATTCACATGAATCACAAACTAGTTTTGTTGTTATCATTTATCTACTCCATTTCTCAAGTTTTTAAATTATGAAGGACTGTTGTACCTAACATCAACACTTTAGAGGTAAGCAAAGAGCAAACCCAGTAAGTGTTTTGTCAAAAGAGCACCTACAGATGGCTGTTTCCCTGCCGATTCAGATTAAACACACCCAAGAGAACCGTTCACTACCTTTACACTCCTCTATTTCTAAAGAAATAACTTGTTAGGAAAACATGCAAACAAATGAACAAATATGACTTCTGGACTCATACAGACCTTAGTTTGAATCAAGAGCTCTCCTAAAGCAGTTATGTAAACTATTAATCCTTTTCTCTTTAATTTATAGTAGGCCTGATCTAGAGTGTTTGTGTGATGTTTATGTAATGGACATGTGTTTCTAGTACACAGAATAGTTTCTTAGTTTTTTTAGGATGTTATAACAATATACCATAGACTGAGTAATTTAGAACCAACAGACTCTTAAATTTGCACAAATCTAGAAACTGCGAAGGCTGAGATCTGGTACCTGGCAGATTTGGTTTCTGTTTTTTTTTGTTTTGTTTTGTTTTTTGTTTTTAATTTTATTTTAAAGACAAAAGAATGGAGACATATGAACCAGAAAAGCCATAAACAATACAGAAAATACAAAGTTATACAGAATATAGTAAGGAATTAGAACTGGATGTTGTATTACATAGTTATCTTCACATTAGTTAACACAAAAACATTAAAGGAAATACCAAATTATAGATAAGATAGTAGGAAATTTGCACTGGATGCTGTATAATATAAAGTTATCTTCATTTCTGCTAATACAAAAACGACTGAGGAAATACAGAATTATAGAAAACATAGAAGGGAATTAGCTCTGGATGCTGTTGATGATCCATTTCCTGGTTCATGGATGGCTGAGTTTTCACTATGTATTCACATTGTTGAAGGGGAAAGGGATTGTTCTGGGGTCTCTTTTATCATGGCTCTAATCTGCTTCTGTAGAATAAAATATAATCTCCCTTTTAAAAGCCCCATTTCCAAATACTGTGACATTGAATTTAGCGGCTGGCACAAATATTATTCAGTCCACAGGAAGTAAAGTCTTCAAAATGATGGCTTTTGCATTCACCCTTTACTTCATGTCACTGCCATAGAAACATGTTATCGAAAAAACTTTAGCTAACTTTCAGAATCTTCATTGTTCTTTAGACAGAATTTTAATGCATAGTCTTTATCTACTGAAAAAAATCCCAATCTATTCACTTATTAGAATTCTAGTGTGCCTACTTCTGATACCATCTGCCTTTGAAGACATCTTACTTGAGATTATATTTTCTGTGAGAGACTCTAGCATATCATTTTAACCAATTTAATACCCTTAAGTAACTTTGTTTTAATCTCACAGCAAATAATGACTGAGAGTCTCACCAACATACCTCAAAACTGTGTCATACTCTGTAATATATGCCCTGTAGGCACTAAGCACTCTTTCTGCTTCTAAGAAGATTTCATTTGCACATATTCACTGTTTATCTTACTCTTATATCCTTCAGATAGCATTCACCCCATTCTTTTCATCCAAAGCAACCCTCCTTTTTTCTGCTCAATGAATTTCCACATTTGATCTTTCAAATAACCCTGGAAATCCCACCTGGTCCAGGGTGTCTATGATTGACTATCTAGAAAGGGAAGTTGCAGCAGAGAATTTCATATATCTGGCTTAGTGGAGCAGTTCCTACCCCTGGAACTCCTCCTCAGAGCCAGGAGAAACACCTGTAACTTCCCCTTCAATAGACAAATCTCACAATTTTCATATTAGCTTTCAACTTGACTAAATGCATTCCTTTAATGCTTTCCTTTATCTTTGCATGATGTCTTAATATCAGAGATTTTACCCTTGTAGATAGCATACAGTGTGCCTGCCTCAAATGGTAGCATGCATAGAAAGGCCTAAAAATATTATTAAAGTAAAGGTAGATGGAGAAAAACAGAAATCCGACATTACTGGCTAACCTAGAAAATACAAAACCACAATTTCCAATTTATCCAAATCAATTCTACCATCCCATGCCCAGAGGCACGCAAGCAGCAAGACTGCAGAGTTTATACACACTGCTGTGAAATGTAGACTTCATACAACAGCCGAGGTATATAAATATGCAAATCATAGATGTATACAGAAACAGCCTTCCAAACAAGAACACCAGCTGTCATAGGCAGCAAAATCACTCCAAGGACTTGGCATTGGCAAACTGGCAAATACCCCCTGGTTATTGCTGTCCCATCAATCACAGGCCATTTGGCAGGGCAACATTCTTGAATAGGTTTTCTCTTCCTTTTAACTCAGTTGAAGAACTTCTTTTTAGATGAAATATGCTACTGTAAAATTTGATCTCAGTGTCTGCTACAGGGAATGCATTGTTCATCTTTGGGCAAACACTTGGCTGTACCTTGTCATTCTTAAAAACAAAAACCCAAAAATGAGCCAACAAACAAAGAAACTAAACTCTACCCAAAATAAAACCAAACAAAGCACCAGGCTAATGTTTTCTCTTTATTAAAGAAATATTAGGCAAGATTCTGCTGAGATATGGTTGATGAGTAATGTGGAGAAGTTAATAGCTTCTTAATTTGTTTTTCAGAGATGGTTGACGTCTATTGAACCTCAAGTTGTCAAAAGTGATTAACACATTAAAAAATGGGAGAGGATGGAAGATGAAAGAATAGACTGACAAACCTGTGATACCCCAGAGTCTATGAAACTTAAGTTTAACAGGGGATTGAATAAGAAATTTAATGCTTAAAAAAACAACAAAAATTGGTTCACAACCATGGAGGCATTTGGAGAGAAGTAAATATGTCATTGATTTTAAATAGCCGTATTATCCAGCAGAGAGCAGATCAATGGAAGTTGCATAGGCTTTCAGATGCTTCAGTATATTAATGAACAAACCCATATCCCTTCCATAAACCATTCCATCCAGAAGAGTAATTTAAAATGTGCCATAAATCATTATCTGCTCACCAACCAATCAGCTTCCAGAAATAGCTGCCTCTATTCTGCCTTGGAACAATCAGAAATGCCTTGATTTTTACTAACACATATGGCCCAGCACTTTCAACGGGATACCCGGTAGGAAATAATTTCTTTCATATGTATTACAGCAAATACTAAGAGAAAAATACTAATACATTTCTTTAAACAATTTAAAAGTACTGAATGATTATTACTTAGGTGTTGTTTATTACTTGCTTGTCAATGAGTTGGCAATATTTACTGCTGTTTTAAGACGCATGAACACTCATAGATAACTACAAAGATTTGCTCCATCCACAAGGTAGAAAGGTAAAGAATCATAATGAATGCAGACTCAGATTTTCGTCGGTGCTCTCAGCACTCTAGATCCCACCCTTCCTTGTTACCGTAAGTGTTACTCTTAGAAAGTAAGACTATCCATACTGTCCCAATTCTTTTCTGAACTCATTTTCTGAAGTCTGGTGTCATTTCAAAAAAAGATAAAAAATTAAGGCACATTCTAGGCACACTGGGATTTTATGGCAGTAAAAGAGAATCAAACAGCTTTGTTTTAAAGTGGAATGTGATGTGTTATAAGAGACAGGAACACATGCATATCATGTTTGAGAAGGAAGAACTTGGTACTGGATGGTAAGCTCAGGCCAGCTATGTCAGAGACACACCACTTGGTACACTGTATGTTGGGTTACATTTTAGAAATTCCAATGGGTGCAGTATTTTTGTTTTTGTATCTAGTCCATTACCCACTTTCTCACACTCTATGTCTGACTAACTCCTATTTTCACAATTTGGGGGAAGAATTTGATTTTCCAGGATCTAATGTGTGTACATAGGAAGAAGTAAATCCGGGAATGTATATTACAGAAAATCCACTCAGAGCCAAATCATTCCATCACTGTTATGAGCAGTAAAAGATCTGAGACAGGAATGTTAATATCAGAGTTACATTTCACAGATACGTAGGTGTTATGTTCAGAACAGTTTTCCTCAAGAACATGATTTCCTCAAGATCTGTTTATATTTCTGCTTGAAAAGATTTTACTACTTTTATGGATGAACAATATTCCACTAGGTATATATGGCATGTTTTGTCATCTACTCATGCATTGATGGGCATCTAGGCTAATTCCATATCCTACCTACTGGAAAGTTCCCTCAATAAACATGGGCAAGCAGACATCTCTTTGCATATGTACCCATGAGTAGATGAGTCATGTGGTGGTTTCAGTTTTTAATTTTTGAGGAAACATGGTACTGTGCTCCATAGTGGCTGTGCTAGTTACAGTCTCTTCAACAAAGTGCAAGACCTCTTTGTCCTATGCATGGATCCTCATCTCTGGAAGCTTAAAAACAAGCCAACATGAGTGTAGAAGGGTGATCATCTGGGGTAGGGAAGGTTGTACAGCCAAAGGAGTGATAAAGTGAGGCCGAACTTGATCGGTGCACACTGTATGCAGCATGTGTAGAAATGCCTCACAGATCTCCTTAATATGTGCAATTAATATATGGTAAGTAAAGCTAAAATTTTTTCACACATGTATAAAAGTATAGTGAGAACCCATTGTCATTCCCCTTCTTAAAACTTTCAGTTACTTTCTCTTTCACTTAAAATCTGCACACACTGTGGAAAAGAAAGCAAAGCAAACCCCAAGCCCGGACATGTTTCCGAGATTCTGTGCACCTCAGCGGCCTTCTCTTGTTCGTTACTGTTGTTCACCACACTCCAAATCACAGCCAGTGCCTTTTCACATGCTTTCGTTCTGCCAGGAACCCACGTTCTCACACTCTATGCTTGACTAACTCCTATTTTCACAATTTTGGAGAGGAGTTTGATTATCCAGGATCTAATGTGTGTACATAGGAAGAAGTAAGTCTGGAACAGATATTACAGAAAATCCACTCAGAGCCAAATTATTCTGTCACTGTTGTGAGCAGTAAAAGATCTGAGACAGGTATGTCAACACCAGAGCCATATTTTGCAGATATGTAGAAGCTATGTTCAGAACAGTTTAGAATACAGAGCAATAGAAGCAAAAGTTAGCACTATTTTTGCAAAATAATCTGGGAAAAACATAATGAAGACCTAAATTAGAGAATGTAAGTGTCTTAGTTACTTTATTCTCACTGCTGAGACAAAATATCTGACACTCAAGGAAGGAAAGCTTCATTTGGTTCACAGTTTGGGGAAGTTTCAGTCCACACTCAGCTGGCTCTGAAGCAGGTGGGCATGGCCGAGGGGCAACTGTTCATGGAGGCAGAAGACAGCAAAAGCAACAAGAGCAAAAGGGGAACAACAAGCCTCTTTCCTTCCCTTATATTGTATGCAGGCTACCTGTTCTAAGGTGGAAGTAGTCCTCACATCAGTAATCCCCACAACAGACAATGAACCAATCACAAACTAGATTCAACAGCATCCAAAGGAAAAAGCCCACCCCTCGTGACTGGATAAGGGCTTGGGGGACATTCGGACACAAACCACAGCCGTAAGAAAGTGTGTTTGATAAAAGTTAACACTAATTGAAAAAAGGCAGATCAAATAGAAACATTGAAATAACCCTGATTTAAGGGAGATGCATTGTACCGTCTTCAGATAGGAGGCTATCAGAAGAAAAAGTAAAGGTACTTTGGAAGCAAAAATTCATTTTGATCAGAGTGCAATAAACAAGAAGTGGCTGCTAATGAATGCAGCAAAATGCTCACAAGATTCTTCTGGGCTAGCGTTCGGAGAAATAGTTGGCAAGCTTGGCAATGGAGGCTTGAAGTCAAACTACAGAGATGTTAGAGTGAAAGAAGAGGTTATTGATTCTCAGAACCTGAAAAGGAGGGGGAAGGAAAGGCAGTTTTGATGAAACATAGGACTATGAAGATCTTGAGGCTAAAAGAGACCAAGTGGATATAACTTGAAAGATCAAAAGGATCATTGGGTTAATGTATTATTTCAGAAAATAATCAGAAAAGAAATTCCAAAAAATAAAAAAAGCAGGACTTTAATAGTGTTCTTAAATAGACATCAAAGAAAATGACATGACTCTCGATCTTTAAAAAGAAATGCTTAAAGTAGGAAATATGTGAAAGACTAAGAAAAGCTGTTCTATCCAATTAAATTGCAAATCAAATGATGACTGAAGAGATCTACTGTAAATGTGAAGATTCAACGAAGGTTAACACGCCTCTGTAGTATACGCAATGAAATGCTAGGTTATTTCGTTGCCTGGCAACATTTCACTCTCTCTAGGTCAGAAGACGAAAGACATTACAGCAGCATCCAGGTGAGGGTAGGAAGGCAAATAAAACCAGGAAATAGTTAGAGATCTTGATGGGCAGATGAAATAAAAAAAAAACCTAGAAGTTTTATGCAAGGAAAATTCTGGAATTTTGTTTGAGTGGAGGGATAGACAAGGCCTACTCGCATAGTCTGTCTTCTTCTCCGTGAGATCGTATATCCTGTGTGCAGCATTAAAATTAAAATATCTCTTTAAAACTGAGGGTATGTTTGCAAGTAAAAGTAACTTTGTAACTTATGCTCTATGCACTTTGCAATAATTAGTTTATTAGTTTGCTTTCTTCATAACGAAGCCGAATGAATAGGAATGTGGCAGGGAGGGAACAATGAAGGACTAGTGTGGGAAAAACCAACACAAGGGAGCAGAAGAGAAGAAAAAAATATCAGTGAAAAATTTTCCTTTCAAAAAGTCATGCATGTAGGGGCTGGGGATATAGCTAAGTGGAATAAGCGCTTGCCTAGCAAGCGCAGTGTCCTGAGTTCGATCCCCAGTACCGAAAAAAAAAAAAAATCATGCGTGATTATTGTAATGATCTTTATTTTTAAAATAAATTAAAAACACACAAAATTAGAGATAAAATTATATAAAATTTTACCTAGGAAACCCAAACTCCCAAAAACCTTTATATAAATTCTTTTGGTGTATTTCATTATACTGTTTTCTGTAATCAGTGCATGAGTGCTTATGAAGGGAGTGCGTATTCACTGGAGTTTATAAAATTGATGTGACACTCTTTAAACCATAGATAGCAAAGACATTTCTCACTTAATAAAACGGCTGCATAGCTGTATACCTCCAAGTTTTTGTTTGGAAGAAACAGATTGTCTGTGGCTGTCTTGCGAGATTCACACACTGGGAAAGTTCTTGGGGAGAATTACGCTGGAATATCACATGACAAGGACACGGCTGCTGATGAACCCGAACAGGAGATGCTATGGATTTCACCACCCCCAGTGGGGCCCTGGATCCAGGCCTTAATGGTTCAACAGGGACACAGCAACTTGCATATAACCCGGTGCTCCTGGCGCCACCAGCAACTTGAATAGATTCTCTCTGATTCTGAATTTCTTGTATCAACATTGTCTTCTAATAACTCTGACTCGGAAACATTGGAATTTTAAGGCCTAGATCTATGTCCAAGTCCTAATGTTGAGAACAATTGGATTTTATTCCAGGTTTTACAGTGCATGGTACTGTCTGCAGGCCACCAGGGTTGACAATGAGAGAAATTTCCAAATAGAAAGAGGTCTGAATGCTGGGAATCAGGTACAATGTGCAGGTTAATAGTATTTCTCATGAAATGACACCAGGGCAGCTTCTCAAATCCTTACTCTGAATATTCAGAACATTTTTCATAATTTTCTTTAAAAATAATTCCATGATGACCACTTTGTACATAAATTTACATCTGCATTTTAGGTGATTTAATTTCTACACTTTCACGGAAGTGGAATGACTGGGTCACATGAAAGAAATGTATTTTAAAACTTTGATAGACATCTCTACTTTACCCGAGGGAAAGTTTCCACTAATTTATACTCTCCACAGGGAGATGTGAAAGTGTCAGTTTTCCTACTGACTTGCCATTTCTGGCCAGCCTCATTTTGTTAACCCTTTCCCGATACTGCCAGTTTGAAAAGAAATAAGAATTTATTGGTGTATTACTTTATAGTTCCTTGATTACTAATGCTGTTTGAATAGTTTTCTACAGTTTCTATTTTCCTGTGTCCTTTTATAAACTGATTTATATCCTTGATGACTTTTAGTCATAATTTCTTTATGAACATTTCCTTATTTTCTGTATTGATCAGATGTAATCTGTTCATATACCCTATCAACAGTAATACAGCCTTATCTGTTATTTATTTTGTGTCTGAAATCATTTGATCACTTCTCTTAATTTTACATACTGTGTTTACATACATGTAGTCAAAACTTTCTTTTTTTCTTTATGCATTTTTCACTTACTTTCATACTACGGAAACCTTTCTTTGTTGAGATGTGTTCCTTATTGACTTTTTTAGCCATTGTCTTTATTTCTAACTTTAAAATCTTTAAGAGAACTGGTATTAACTTTTGTGGCTGGTTGTTTATAATAAACAAAATAAATAATAAAACTCCTTTGCTTAATTAACAGATTTACTCATTACCATTTGTTATGGCTGGAGATGCAGCTCAACGCAGATCGCAAGCCCAGCACATGCAGAGTCTTGTATTTGATCTCAGGCATGGCCAAAAGAGCAACGTGACTCCAGTTGTTAAATCACCATACTTTCTTCTGAATTGCAAATAAGCCTTTATTCCATGTAACATGATTCTGTCTGGTAGAATTTTAGATATACTGATGAGAATTTTTTTTTCAAAGCGGGATGGAACCCAGGGATTCACAGTGTGTTGGCTTCAAACAACTGAAGCTCTACTAAGCTTTGTCACTAGCTTTTTTTTTTTTTGAGACAGTGTCTCACTCTGTATTTCAAGCTAGCCTCAAACTTACTATGCAGCCCAAGCTTGTCTCCAATTCACAGCTATCTTCCTGCTTCACCCTCCCTTGATCATTCTTAAAGCTAAAAATAGTGTTTTATTTTTAATTTCAAAAACTTGCCAGGGATATAGCTCAGTGACATAAGCTCCTGCATGGCAGACACAAGGTCCTGAGTTCAATTCCTAATACTCCCCCAAAAAACTCTTTGCCAGGCGTGCTGGCACACTCCTGTAATCCCAGCACTTGGGAGGTTGGGGCAGGAGAATCTTTGTGAGTTTGAGACCAGCCTGGGGCTACAAAGTGAGCTCAAGGCCAGCCTGAACTGCAAAGCAAGACCCCATGTCAAAAAGACAAAAACAAACAAACAAACAAACAAACAACAACAAAAAACGATTTGGCACCTAGCAATAGAAGTCTTTCCCCCTATAAAATGTTTTAAAAGTTGGCTATTATGCTTACCATTTTGCATAATTTAATAAATTTAGAACAATTTCAACACAGAAGCCCCCAGAGTAACTTCAGGATACATAAAAATTCAATTTATGAAGATGAAAGTTTTCATCTTTACATTTTCAATGTCTTTTGCATTTTTAATGCTTCTTGTTTTGCTATTCAAGGATTATTTCATTGTATTAAGCAACACAAAAGAAAAACCAATGGACCACCTGTTCTTTTACTCTCTAAATTACTTCTTAATTCACAACATTGTTTATTTAATTAGCTCTTAATGGTTTTATATTTGTGCAGCTTTATGAATGACAATTAAAATGCTTTGCATGTTTATTTTAAATAAATAATAAAACCACCACTAATTTTATGTTTCTTCAAACAACTGGATAGCATATCTGTTATCTGTGCTAATTTTTTTAGTAATTCAAAGAGTTTATCTAGTTAGCAGTAATATTTTCTTAAGATACTGATGAAGTTATTTCCTTCTTTCTCATAATTAAATCTTTTTAACTTTTCTGTTCAATAGCATAGGCCAGAAAATGCACACTAATGCAAATAATACTAACGATTTTTGTATGGCTGCCTTATTCCTGACTTCAATTACAGTTGTTTCTCCAGCTTTTTCATGTTAAGAAAGCTATCCTCTATACTTAGCTATCCAAATTTTTGTGTTTAAAAAAAAATCCAAACCAGAGTTTGAATGATGCCACATGTATTTTTTTGTTATTGATATTATGATTTTTCCTTTGACTTTTGATTTCTTTGTAATGGATTATGCTTGAAAAAAAACATTTTTTTTTTAATATGAAAGTTTATTGGTCCCTCAGCATGACAGATGGAAAATCCCAATGTCACTGAGACCCATCCATGACTGGGCTGAAAGTAGAAACACTCCAAGCAATGAAGTTTTCTCCTTCTTTTCATTTTCTTCTTTTTCTTTTTCATTTTCAGCAACATAGCTCTCGATTTCTTCAGAACTTAGAATCTCGAAGGGCTGATCTCACCACACGGCAGCAAATTCAATGTTTCTGCTGTCTGCCTGGACCACTTCCAGAAGTACCTTGATAACCAGCTTGATGGTCAGATCATCTGTCTCTGTACTACTGAAGCCACTGAAAAATCCTGCTTCCATATGCTGTATTTCATATCATCTTCAATTTTAGTTGCTAGTTTTAAAGCCTAACATCTGACTTAAGTGTTATTGTGCATTTGTTTTATTTTATTTTGAAGTAATTCAAGTTTATAGAAAAGTTATAACAATACAACAAAAAATTGTCATATATTCCAAAGATTACACCTCAGTTTTGTCAATTTTTCCGTCATGCTTTTCTAGGAAAAAAAATATATATATATAGGATGAATTACACCCAGTGTTCATGTTGTTTTTAGTCTCAATTGTTGCTGTAGGATGTCCTCCAATATGTGTGTGCTTAATGTGCTCTGTTGACGGGGCTCATGCTTTAGAAGGACTGTCACAGAGTGGTGTGAGCTCCTCCCAGCGCACGATGCCAATTTATGCCACTGTTGGTAGTGTTGCCTTTGATTGCCTGATTAATAGGGTGCTAGCTAGGTTTTTCTTCTTTTATTTTATTTTTTCACTGAATTCTTAAAAATATTTTGTTTGGAGATTATATAGTTCATATTCACCTGAAATTTTAGGGTCCCTTTTGCCTGTGTTATTTATTTCTGTGACAACTATCATGTGATAAAATTCAAATTTCAGTATTCTTTCTAGACTATTAATCAGCATTCAACATAAGGAATTTATATTCTCTTTATTTAATAATTATTTATATTGTATTATACTATATTGTAAGCATTTTCCTTGATAGTCAAATAACCCCAGACTCCTAGACTTGGTTAATGGAAGTGTCTTTCAAACTGGCTTCTGTATATCTTGGCATGCATCATCACCCTTTGAAATGTTCTTACTTTCTTGCACAAAAGATGCTCCAAATATATATTGCTCCTTCCTTGGCCCAGCCCTGAATCAGCTATTTCTGTAAATAATCCTTGTTTCTTTCAGTGGATAGTGATATTCTAAAGCCAACACCTGGATGCCACGTACTAGCTCTACTTTTTAGTACTAGGTGTCATTGTCAGGACTATGAAATATATTTACATATGTCTCTTTTTTTCTCCCCTCTCTCCGACTGAAACTCATGAATACACACAAATAACCCCAATTACGATCCATAACAACAGTGTTTATTTTAGCTTCTTCCACCTTCATACTTATATCCCTCTTCTCCAAAAATGAAGAAGTGGTTATCATTGTTCTCAATGCCTTTATTTACTTATTTGGTTTTCTTGAATATATCCAATACCCTAATCTTCCTGGACTTACTCCACACTCAGCTACTTTCTTATGTGAACTATGGGTCCTTCAGCAAGGCAGATAGACAGAGAAGAGATAGAGATACACAGACAGAGAGCACGAATCTCTGTCTCTCTATCTATATATGTGTGTGTGTTTGTATGTGTGTGTATGATTTTTCTTCAGATTTTATTCATGTTAATTTAAAAAATACTCTAATATTTTAAAAGTATAATGTTTCATATAACATATGCTACAGATGATTTAGAGTAGCTTATGGTAGTATTTGAAAAGTTTTTCTAAGTACAGATATCTTTGCTTAAGTTTAAGGTAAATTCTCAGTGTAAAATTGGCATATCAGTGAGTAGCTAAATATGCTATATGATAATGTAAGTAAAAATAATTTGCTGTTCAGACCAGATGTATTTACAATAGCTAGCAGATTCAAATCGACTACAGAACAAAAATCTTCCAAATACATCTAATGACTCAAAATTTTGACCGTAAGGTTTGACCGTTCTTACAAGGGCAATGATGAAAGATTTGAATCTCATGGAACATTCATAGTCTTTGTCTTGAAGTGGCTTTCTTATTTTAGTGAATTCTGCCATTTTCCCACCGAGGCAAATGTGGTGCCACTTCCTGTACTAAAATTACTATTTTTTTCCTTTTATTTTTTTACAGTTTCTAGAAGGACAAATGCAGAGGTGAATACTTTGGATAAACAGTGTGCAACGTGTTTATTTCATTTGGAAACGAAATGTAGGCTGCAGATACACACGGAGAGCTTGGAGATAGTAAATAATGAGGAGTGGATTGGATTGAATTGAATAAAACTAGAAGCCCTTTGGGAAAGGAAAAAATCCTACTAGAAGTGCAGGATATAATATTCCCAAATATTTTCTGTCCAAAATTCCACTTATTTACTACATTACCTATCTGATTGCTGAAGTAGTGATGTGTTTCAATCTGAACTTGACCCATTAATAGCTAATCAACAGGATATTATCTGAAAAATTAAGGTGAAGAGCAGCAAAATTAATACACTTTAGTGTAAAAAACCCAAATGATAATTTCAGCTGGTCGTTAAGAGAGTTAATAATCAACAAAATTAACCAAAGAAAAAATCTGTATAGTGAAGATATCAAATTCTTATTTTGATAGAATGCCTTTAAAATGAAAAGATCTATAGTATGAATTCAACTTCAATGTACTGGTAAAACATTTATATGAAATTCTGTAGACAATGTTCAAGGGTTGAAAAAAGAGAGCATGTAAAATTACATTTATTAAGGAAGGAACGAAGAATAGGAGGGATGAGAGAAAGATTGTAGTACAAAGAAAGAAAAGAAGAGCTAGAATACAGAAAAAATAATACCTTCATAAAGCGCTAGCATAGTAGATATTGATTAGCATTAGGAATGCTTAAAATAATTTTTAAAATAGTTCCAAAAATTTAAATCCTAGAAACAGTAGATTATGAATAATTATTCAAGAAAAAATTGCTTTGTGTTTCTTAACAACTGAGTTTCAAATTATTAAATTAAAATTGCATCTATAGAAATTTGAACTGTAAGTCAATATGAATGTTCTAGGGTTAATGAGATACAGGAAATTTGAATTTTTAAAGGTGAAGATTTGAAAAGAAAAGCTAAACATGTGAGTCTCACATTTCTTTACAATTAATATTATTCTAACAGGTAATTAAACAACAATTTTACTGAAAGGTAATAGATATATTCTATCTGCCAAGTGTGTGATTAGAGTGATAGTGGTCAGAAAAATTTCTGTAATTATATTTAATACTTCAGAAAAATTTATGAATGAATTTACATACATTTGATAACTCCAAAATGCTAAAAAATATCCTCTAAATTTAATGTTATAGATTATGTTGTTTTTAAAACAATATTAACCAAATTTCCATAGCATAGGATAGCAAAATGCTCTATATAGCAATGACCACCCTAGCATAAGTACCAACCTAAATATTATGCAGTATAAAGTTTATAAGTTAAAAATAAGATAAACATTGTAAGGTATGATGAATGGAATGTATAAAAGTAAGATTTATATCTTTAAAACACTGTCAAAATTTCCTTTTAATTCGCATACCTATAAAAGTTATTACCTTCATTTTAGGGAATACAAATACCCACTATTCTCAGGGCTCAACATCGCCAGTTAAACACTGTTTTAGATGAGTGCAAAGGGGTCTTTTTAAGTTTAATATTACAATACTCTACCACCTGCTTTGTAGAGTTTTATATATAATGATGCAGTGTCATACAGGAGAATGAGCAGGGAGGCAGCTGTAAATCTCTTTCACTGATTGCTCAGATCCCTAGAACAGTAATTATGTGATTTTTGTGTGCATCTGAATCCCCTGTGTAGCATAAAGTGTTTGCAAATTTTGGGTCCATCCCCAAGGATTGTGGTTCATTTGTTCTGAATGAGCTTCTCAAGTGTGTGCATTTGGATAAGTGTGATAAATCAACATGTTGATTTTACTATAGTTTAGCCAAGGATCATATCAAGAGAGTGACTGCTTTAATAATGTGCTTTCAGGATCAGAAAGACCAGAGAATCATAGCAGGGTAATCTCTGGAGAAAAAAATAGGCATCATTAATTGGAATGTGGGAATGTTTGATATTTATCTCTTTATTTTACTGAGAGTGAAGTCGAGGGGATTATTATTACTATTATTAGTATTATTGTTTATTATTATTATTTGTTGTTGTTGTTGTTGTTGAACTGGTGGCGGTTGAACCTAGGGCCTTCATGTTGAGTCCATTTTCCATGACCCTTTATTTCATTTTATTTTATTTTACTTTGATACACTGTTACAAGGATTCTGTAAGTTGCATGAGCTAGGCTTCAACTTGTGATCTTCCTGCCTCAGCATCTCAGAGTGTTGAGATTACTGGCTGTGCCACCACACCTGACTAAGGGTGATATTTTCTAATTTTTTGATCTTAGATGCTGTAAGATAGTTGGCATTGGAGCTGAAAAATCTGGTTCAGATATTGTATCCATCAATGTATTAAATATCTCAAATGCATATTTATATTTGGGTAGCACATTTTGTGTGTAGTGATCCTCATAAACTAAGAAAAATTTAAAGTTTTCTGTGTAAAATAATCACCAAATTAAGAGCTAAAATATTGAAGATGTTGAAAGGCATTAATGTAGTAGAATATATATGTGATGCACTATATATATATATGTATGTATATATATATATATATATATATATATATATTCATCTAGAATGTTTCTGTTGGATGCAAAAGAAATGTAAGCAATCATAAGCACTAACGTATTTACAGAATTGAGATGTTTTACTTTTTTTTCAGATTTTCTTTCCCCAGGGCTAAGCACCCTTCAATCACCTAAGCAGGGCCTTAAAGTTAAAAGTACATGTCATTCTATCTCTTCTGTGTCTTAGACCCAGTAAAATTAATTATCGGAAATTGAGTGAAATTGCACAGCATCACTGTGTTGTATAATGTTAAAGTATAAAACCCTTTTGGGACAGTGATTCTCAAGATGTGGTCCCTCCAACCAATGGTATCACCATCACCTTGGAAGTTGCTATAAGTGCAAACCCTCAGACATTACCTGGCTATACTGAAGGAGAAATTCTACGGGAGATGCCACCATATAAAATTTAACAAATCCTCTAAGTGTGGCTGATACAAACTGCGTTTTGGACTCAGGCATCTTAAGTCAACGTGAGTAAAAACTTCAAGTGACTCCAGTCTAAGGAGTCTTTTTGAGTCCATATAAAAAAGATAACTTTATATGCTGAGAAAAAGAGCAGCTGAAAAGTCAGTTGGAGACACCCAGAATAAAAACTGACTCAGCTAACTGTAAGGAATAAGAGAGTGTGAGTAAAAGCAGCAACTGGATTATTCTGGGCAGCACCCCAGCATGAGAGTAAACCTTACAGAAATATTGGCGCGGTACCAGGAATGTGGTGCTGATCATCATAGCCTTCATCATCATCACAATCATAATCTTTCATTAGGTGTGGACACCAGACATCAGGTCAGGTGATCACTGGATTTAATCCCTACAATAAATTTAGCAGCTTTAAAATTTTAAATTTCTCTCTATAGCTCACATAGGACAAAGCTGAACACTGAAAAAAAAAAGTGGTTTACCCCAAAGTTTATTTAGATAGGTTGAAGGAAAAGTGAGATTGGAATCAGGCAGCATGACTACAAAGCTCAGTCTCTTAGGCACTATTTTTAGTGATTCTCATAGCGTCTTTGAACTATGAGGGGCCCTGACATTAGCTAATGAAAAAGAGTAGAATATTCTTTAAATGATTTGTTAAGCAACCTGAATATGGTGGCACATGCCTAAAATCCTGGCACTGGAGAGCAGGACAATCACTGTGAGGTGTGTTAGAGGCCTGCGCTACATAGTGAGTTCAAATCCAGCCTGGACTACGTAGGAAGATCCTGTCTGGTGAGCTAAGGAGAGAGGAAGAAAAACAGAGAGACAGAAAGAAAGACAGACCTTAAAACGTATTTTTAAAAATCATGGAGAATGACCAAAGCAGTACATAAAGTACCCAAGAGGCCCTTATACTTTGAAGGAGGGTGCTTCAAGGTAGGGCAAAGAGGATGTCACGCCATGCTGAGAAGCAGAATCTTGATGTGAAAATTAAGCAAGTAGATGTCAAGCACTGCATAAAACTCAGTGAGAAGAGTATGAAGAGATAGGATCCTGGACAACCACAAAGCTGAGTGTCATAAACAGGGGTGGTTCAGGCATCTGGGGAAAGAAATCAAATTATTATAGACAGTTAAATTAGATAATACAGTCAGAGAGGGACTGGGCTCCCAAGAAAGTCAGCGAAAGGTGGATACCTCAAAATTGTTGCCAGAAGCAAATCTGAAGAAGACAAGGCCTTGAGATTAAAATCACAATGGCCAGACTTCCATGCTTCCCTCAGGGATGAGTGAAGGTTTGAGATTACATTGTCACTGGTACCATTTTGTCTTCCTGGGTAGGTGACTACAACACCTGGTCTCATCCCTTCACCAAAACATTCTTGTGTCAGAAGTCATCTATAAGGCAAGGTTAGTGACATCATCTCTACGCCTTTGCTACCTGCCCCACTCCCCTACTGCCTCAATATTAGCTAACAGCTATACTCGCAATGTTACTGGGTGAGTATATTTTGACCCACTTTGTACTCATCTTGTGATTTTGCCCTATAAAACGTTCTTGAAGAAATGACCTCATTGGAATTCTACTTTGTATCCCTTCCTGTCTCTCAGGAGCTATTCCTAGTCCTCAATAAACTTTTCCTACTCTTAACCTCCTTTATCCTTTGGAATTCGCTCTTTAATCCTGAGAAAAACGAACTCCATGCATCTGGTGTTCTATAGGTCAGGAGTTCTATCTCTCTTGTATAAAAATGTCTGGATGCATGTAATTGTCCAGATGCCCCCTGGATGATGCAGACCCAAGGGAGAGACAATTCTTTCTTCACCCCCCATCTCTGTACAGGCTTTGTGGATCATTGTCTCTTGGAAGGCAATAATGTTAAGAAGAAAAAAGTAATACTTTGAATCAGACAGATAGGAATTTGAAACCCTGTCCCAGTCCTAGAGGGGAGCCCTGGGCAAATTCCTTATTTTCTCTGAACTGTAAGCTTTTTCATACATATAATGAAATTATTCACATCTATATAGTAGCATATATTAGAATTAAACAAAACAATAAATTATCAGAACTTGGCAGTTGCATTGGCTCTTTTCCATCACCATGATATTAAGTTAAATATCAGTGCCATGGTCTGAGTTCTGATTCTAACCTTTTGGGATGGTCAAATAGGTAGTTTAAAAGTATACAAATGATGAATAAAAAAACAAACACAAACAATAAAGGAGCAAAACAAACTTTGGTGGTAAGAGCTCAGATTTAGACATAAGCCTTCGAAGTAGTCCTTAAAGTAAAAAAAAAAAAAAAAAAAAAATCCATTCCAGGAGAAAGTGCTTCAAATGTGATTCTGGATCCTCTCAGCTCTCAACTATTCCTTCAACTATTTGTGTGACCTCAAGCAAGTAATGTCAATTTAATGATCTTTTCCCTCATCCTTTTTCTCACCAATGAATAGATTATCTGATATTATTTAGTGTAGAACAACACAAAAAGTCTGTTGTGGTCTCTGGCAGCCTTCTGATGACAGTAAAAGCATTCAAGGTACTAAAATTGTGTTGGCCTCTTACAACCAACCAGATTTGCCTTTCACATAAAATATATTATAAAGAAACATATGAATAACATGTATCAAAAAGCAAAGGACAAAATTCCCAATATCATCTCAATGACTGATCATTAAGTAAAACCTATTCTAAAAAGCCTTAACTAAACAAGTCACCACTTCTCCTTATTCCATAGAAGCAGACAGAAATTCTCCCTGTTTCTAAGTAGGAGCGTGTGTGTGTGTGTGTGTGTGTGTGTGTGTGTCTGTGTGTGCGTGTGTGTGTGTGTGTCTGTGTGTGTGTGTGTCTGTGTGTGTGTATGTCTGTACCTGTTTTGAATGAGCTACTAATTTAATTCCTTGACATACTTCCATATTTCTAATTATATTTATGAGTTACCTATTTATCTATTTGTATTAAGTGAGTTACCTCAGATTTAAAGGCTAACATCTCTCTCCTTACAGAGTTCAAGTATTCTCCACTAAACTGCAAGGAAAGCACCTTCTGCTTTGGCTGTGACTGGAATTCTACAAATCAGTAGACATGCCTTTTATAAGAAATAAAATGAAGCTGCCAGCCATTGCAAATGGACCAAGACAGAGGTCACATGACTGAACCACCCTGGCACCAGACAGTCTCTGATGTATTTTCTTCCAGCTTCAATCTATTAATCAGAGAATCTGGGAGAGCAATAATTTAAATGTGGCAATAATCAATTCCATAACAGATTAATAGAAGCTACAGTCAAACTTTGCCACACCACTGACTGCACCAGAATCCTGACAGGAGCCCTAGGGCCATGCCTAATTTGCATTAAATTTACATAAAATTATAAATCAAGACTACATGAACACAGCCCTAATATTTGTTAGTGCTTAGATCTTTCCTGATAGATGGACTGAGACTGCTGTTGGTTTGACTTTGCTTGCAATAAAACTGTGCAGCTGATCAGCTTTGTTTTCATCCTGCAATTATGAGGAAAGGGACCCAAGAGAGCTATAGTTTTGAGGCATGTATGGGTTTTAGGATTTCTGCTCTGTAAAACCATGACTCAGATGTGCCTTTGGAAACCCTCACCAAGAAACAATTTGTCCCTAATGACTATACAGACTTGTGTCCCTGAACTTGCTCACAAGTAATGTAATGTATTAATTGAAAATAAAAACTATACAGAAATATGGACAGCTAAGAAGATACCCCAGCCTCCGGAATTTTTCTTTTCCCAAAAGACTTTTGCTGTCATAAAAACAGATAATTATTGATTGTCTTTAGGATGACAGCAGATACAACCAAGGTTTCTTACATTCAGCACATTGTCCTAGCAGTGTAGTAATGTGAGAGTCTTATGGTTCTAATCACTCTGTGTGTTCTTGTTTCCTTGTTTTCAAACTCAGGACCTAGGACACAACATTCTCACAAAAGTACTGGCTCATCATGGGAAGGGTACTCAATCTATGCAGTTGTCTCATTTTAAGCCTATACCCTAAGAGGAAAATAGACACTGAAGTGCAATAATGACTGAAGAGACTGAAGTCTCTTTTGCAGAAAGGATTTTGGAAATATTTCCCATACTGTGGTTACTCCTGACCTCCCTCACATTACTATGCATTTATACCACTTTTTTTCTTACCTTGCACGATCAAGTAAACTTGGGAGGTCTTGGGCTCATGCTGTGTCTGCACCGAGCAGGTGTAGGAACCCTCATCATACACATCCACTTTCTGGATTCGGAGGCTGTATTCCAGAGAGTGGCGTTTCTCCAGCTCAACCCGGGGGTCCAGGGACCACTTGTCATGGCCAGCGAAAATGATGCCAGAACGGTTCAACCAGGCCACCTTCGAGTTCTTGTCTTCTACAACACATCTGACAGAGCAGAGAAATCATGTTAGTGCTTTCACCATAACTGCAAATGCCTTCATCCTGCACATGGTTGGACTCATCAAGCCCAATCATGAAACAGAACTATATGCATAATGAATTATTACTCTGGTATTTCTTGGAGTCCTAAGTATGTTCACTACTTCTTTTGCGATCTAATTATCATCCAGTGGATGAATGTCATTATATTCGATTCAGTTCCATAATAAACAATCTAAGTATGAGTAATACAGGCCAATAAAGTAAATGAACGTTGACTTCCAAATGGATTATCTGCTTTTTTAGGAAAAGGTCATTCACATAGAATTCCATCTATTTAAGTATTTTTCCAGAACTATATAATTGATACTATGAGTCTCTTAGCTCATCTTGAACCAAAGTTTTCTTTCATTACTAGTTCCTATCATTTTGTATGATGATAGGTTTAAGATTTGATCCACAGGTGTAGGAATTAGAGAAAATTTGAGAGTCCCCTTTGTACACTGAAGAGGTTGGAAGGGCCATTCGCAGGAATGAGAAGCATGTGATCTAGAGCAAGGGTAAATAGGAAGGAAGTCAAGGAAGTCACAGCAAACACACTCTGGCATAAGTTTCACCTGATCTACTGAGGGCAGATGGTTGTCTGATGGCAAGATAGTTAACTAGGAGCACTTCTGGTTATACTGAATGAATATGACATTTCAACAGAGATGAAGAAACAAATTTTATAGTCAATATTTCAAAGAATGTAGAGGAGAAATGCTTATTTAAATAAGCATTATTTAAATACTCTAATTTTTTTTTTAGAAATTCAAAGTGCCTTTTTTCTGAAATTGGAAAGAGGGATAAAAAGCAATATCCGTGAGGAAGCACATGTTTCATGGTGAATGCACTTCTTCCTTCAATTTTCCAGCTAAGGGCTAGGGTTATAGCTCAGTGGCATGAACATCTACCTGGCAAGTGCAAGGTCCTGACTTCGATCCCCAGTACCACCAAAAAAAGAAAAAAAAAATCCATCTAAGAATCTGCTGCAATAAAGAAATAAAGAAAAACTATAAATAACTAAAAAAGTAAATAAGTAAATAAATAAATAAACCCACCCCACTTTCTCTCTGCATTCTTTTGGCAAGACTTTCATCTGCCTTGCAGGAAAATCGTTCTCAGAATCTGCTCACAGCTGCAGAGACAGCTGCTCTGTACTGTGGGGCATAAGGGACAGAAAGAGTTGGGAGTAGAACAGCCGAGGAATTAAACCATGCTGTCCTTTATTTCCTAAACAGAATCAGAGCCAGGTTTTCCTCTCAGGTCAAAACAGCTCAGCAGAGAGGTTCCACATCTACACACAGAAAAGAAGCTGATGGAAAACCCATACGCTGTCCATATAGGGATGTAAAAGCGAACTCATCTCATAAGGAGCAGAAAAGTTGAATCCTTTTAAACACCTCATCTAAGGTACAAAGACCTCTATATTCAATTATTTTTAGGTGAATCATGTAGGATACTTGGAGTGAGAATTTGACTTAAATTGCGTGTCAAGACACGGCGACTAGAAGTCATGGTATTTACTTTTCTTCTTTCCCTATTTTCATAAATATAGCCAGATATAGGTATCATTTAGTGTCTCCATTTTCCAGTGTGTGTTTTTCTACCATACAGATGCTACTGGGAATAATTTCTACATATGCTTGATAATTTAAAGTTCCTCTATGACGAGCTCAGTTAATGGATGCGGGCTGCTTCTTGCCAGACTTCGTTTGATTTTTTTTAACTTTTGTGTAGCATCACCTCTCTGTCCTTGGTGGTGATATTCACACCCCTCTTAAATTAGAGTCACTTAGAGGTAAATTACCAGGCTGTTGGCTGTCTTATTCTAGACCATTAATGAAGCTGTGCAGTGTACACCTACAATGTTGCTCTTTTTTACTGAGAAAAATTAAAATTTCCCTATGTACATATATTTCATCTTCTGCCATGTTTCCTTTATACTTTTCTCAACTGCATGGCTCAGTACAACAGCCCCATTTGCTAAGCTGCACAGAATGACTCTGAATCTCCTGTAGCCCGAAATGTGACCCTCATCTGCCCATTTTGAAAGCATATCAGTTTATACATTAAACAAAGACAGATTTCACCCCATTCATTTGGTCATCTCTAAAAACTAATTTGGAATAAAGTTGACACATTGGAAATGTCTGCCGTGTGAACTAACAAGGTCATACTTTTAGACACCGGAGGTATGGTTGCTTATCTTCCACGCCCTCATCCCAAACAACATTCATGAAAAGATTCAGCAGGACTCTTCCTTTCCAAGACAAGGTAAAGTTTTAAATCTGGTCTTTAGGGGCCTTTGCCACTTTGGCACCTTTCATCTGTAGCAAAGTTGAAATCCCACATATTACTATTCAAAGTTATTCTCCGAGAATATTAATATCTATGAGACCTAAAGAAACAGTTGAAGAAGTGAAAGAAGTAATTTTGCTGATTGAGTATCAGCAAAATTGCCAGACCCATAAAAATGCATCCACTGAAGAGATGCACTGTGTGGAAATTTTGTCATGACCATCTCTATAATGTGTACTTTTACTTTGGGTTTCATCTCTATTTAGTTTTAAATTTATCTTTTAAATACAAACAAGTGAAAAGTATGTAGGAATATATATGTACACACTTTTTATTGACTCAGATGGTTAGGTAAACCCCAAGCAACAGAGAAAAATATAGTCCTTTTTAAAAGGAAATCTTTCAGAGATTTTTGCTCTACAGTCAAAAGTTCCAGAGCAAATGTATGGACTCTATAAACTATAGGACAACCCTTCTGCAATGTGACTAAAACATTCCAAATGAAAAATTAGTAAATGAATAACAGTATTTAAAATTGTGGCTATTTAAAATTTCTTTTTAAAATTCCTATTTAAGGCAATAACTATTTTGTATTATAAAAGATACAGGTAAGAAGAAAAGGTGGAAAGAACAAAACTAATAGTCTCAGTTTATAGAACTATGCTTATTAAATGATAATAAACATCACACAAGAAAATTACAGACCACCTGACTATACTAAATGAGAAATACTGATATAAAGATCCAGGCTCCCAACCTTCTGAGTGAGCTTGCATCTAAGAGAAAGTTGGCTTGACCATGTGACAGGCACACCTGTAGAGTAGCTGAGCATCCTAGGGTCATGTCATCCATACTATTCATAGTAATGAATGCTCATCCATTTAGAATGGTGCTTTAGTGCTGTACTTTGTGGTTGAAAATTGTGTATCTTGGGCTGGGGATATAGCTCAGGGGCATAAGTGCCTGCTTGGCAAGTGAGAGGTCCTGAGTTTGATTCCTGGTAGGAGCAAAACAAAACAAAACAGATTGTATATCTTAAGAGTTTATCTTTTTTTGGTGCCGGGAATCAAACTCAGGACCTTGCCCTTGCCAGGCAGGCACTTATGCTGCTGAGCTACATCTTCAGCCCAGTGACTTTCATGTAATTTACTCAAGGATCCCTCACTGAGCCTAGTCATATAAGCACCATGTATACAGTAACACTAAAATGTGAAATAAAGTAAATTTAATTTAATAAATTGTTATTAGGTCATCTATTAAATCTTTATTAATTTTCTTTTAGGTAAGGAATAAATTAATAAGTATTTTAACATTCCTTAAAATTCACTAAAAATATCTGATAGCAAAACTTAAAGATAATTACTGAGTTATAGTACAAGGTAAACATAATTATTGTATTATAGGCAAAAAATGAAATGGAGAAAAGAAAGAATGTGCTCTTTGGTTTTGCTTCAAAGAAAGATCACTTCTGTGCATTAAATACTCTATTTTACATTAAAGCAGTATGAAAAGAAGTGTAAAGAATTAAATAAGTGTTTAAGAATTTGCTGATTTGAACTGTGAACCGTGTAATTTCAGAATGTTGTCTATCTTAACTATACAACTATGATTTTACAAAATCAGCTTTCAAAATAACAGGAAATATAAGCAAGCAAACTTCTATCTTCCCCGCTCAGTGTATCCAAATCCATAAAAGTGACATGAAAAATCAATGTACTCATAAAATCCTCAAGCTCTGGCTTTCTGCAAATGCTTTATACCAAGTATGTTACGCACACTTACAGGAACAAGTGCACTGACAGTTCTACCTATACTGCACAAGGCTGGGAATTACTCCTCTAAAATTATAAATATAATTGGATCCAGAAAAGAAAGGCTCAATTACATTTGAACCAGTGGATTATTTAATAGTACATTTGCTGACGGGATATCCATAATGTAAGTGATACATGTGTGCCAGATATTAAGCTTGTTTGATTGTTACCAGCTACATCACTTTATATTTAACACCATAATTAGCTAGAAATATACCAATATAGCCTTAATATTTATCCATACTTAGCTTTGTATAAGTTGTCCTTATTTCTCAGGAGTATAGTCCAGTATTTTTCATAGATAATAAATATATTTTATTTGCTCTCTCACAAAATTTTTATTTAAGTCTATCATCCAATTCCATAAACATATTCAACTTCTTTGTGCCAGTTGGAAATTAAATCTGCATTAAAATACGCTGGTAGTTAATGAATCATGCCCCTTTTGTTTTTCATTTTAGTATCATAACTGTGTAATGACATAATCTCATACATAGTTAACAGTGACAGAAAAAGTTTTAATGTGGTTGGTTCCTAAATTAATGCTTGGCCAATCATTTAATTTCAGTGTTTGCTTCCCCTTTATAAAGATGGTTCAGTGAAAACTAAAGATAGGTAAGAGAAAATCAGTTCAAGGGGGACATTTTTGATGTTTTACGGAAATATTAGCTGTTTTCCATGGGAATGATGCTGTTTGGTTTTGAACCTCAATCTTTCAAATAAAAGCCTCAGTGAATCAGCAAAATGATCACAGAATCATTTCACTCTAGAAGGAAAGATAATTGGCCTGGCAAGTGATACTATATACCACCAGCATTAAAGTGTGGAATCAGGAAAGTTTCTAAACAAGAGATGGAATAAACCATCATGAAAATATCCCAGACTCTTCTGATTCAGAAGTCCTTAGTCTGGATTTACAACACTATTTTAAGTATAATGAATTCCAAGAACTATGCAAACACATTAAAAAAAAAAAAAAAAAAGAAAAAACCAAGTCAGTTAAATACTACATTTAGGGAATTTTGAATTAGCCATCATTTTAGTTCATCTCTGCATCATTACCAAGTTCTAAGATTAGATTCAGGCAGAAATAAAAAGGGAACTTGGGGATCCACTGCTGACCCTCAGGAACTCCTACTGGTTTCCTTGTTCGCTACAAGAAACTTCAATTCCTTTGCTGTTTAACCCCCAGCTTTACTTGTTTAACTTCTAACACTAAAGTAATTTTAAATTAAGGTATGTATATTTTTAGACATAAGGCTACGGGACACTTAGTAAACTATAGTACAGTGTAAACAAGTTTTACATGACTAGAAAATTGGTGTTTTTTGGTGCCGGGAATCAAACTCCGAACTCAGGACCTTGCGCTTGCCAAGCAGGTGCTTGTCCTGCTGAGCTATAGCCCCTCAACCGCACTAGGAAATTTTTAAAAATTTCATGTGAATTGCTTTACTGCAATATTTATTTTATTGCAGTAGGCCAAAACCAAATCTTCAAAATCTCTGAGATGTGCTGTAATGACAATATCTGATTTTCACCTAATGTTTACTATCATGGAAACATCAGACATATGTTGTGATATCACATGAATAAAGAGGGAGAGGGCAAGGATTTTTATTTTGACATTTGGAAAACCTGTGGTTTGGAGTGATTGTACGATGTGTGGCTTAATTTTAAACATACACAGAAGCACCTGGCTGCCCAAAGATGTCTAATGTTATTGAAGAGATTCAGTGTTTTTCTTCTGCTAAACAGAAATGATAGCTACTTTTTATCAGGTTGCTGTTATTAAATGGGCTGATGTATTTAGAGTACCCAATAAGTTTGGAGGAGTTTAATAAAACTGTGTTCCCATCCCCTTCCGTAACTTGAGGCTTGAACATTCATTCTACAGTAGTGTCAGTATTGGGCCAAAGCTAACAACCCCCAAATATTTATTATTCATAGAAATCTTCAAATAAATATTAGTTGAGGGGCTGTGTCCTTACACATCACATTCCTCCTGGATCCTCTTTGACCTTCAGTGGGTTCCATAAGTCCCCAAAGATTTAGAAGAAAAGCAGATAATGTAGCATGGCTAGACAGTGTAGCAGCATAAACGGGGACTTGATGGCATCTCTGGAGTACCTTTAAAGGATCTGGGGGATGCTGTGTATACACAGCATAGCCCTTTAGTGTTTCATCACTTTCAATCAGATGTGTTTACTTCCATAAAAGTCAGCGCCCACATGGGACTGTCACTGAAGCACAGCCTGAGGTGAGGGCAATGGCTGACCACTGTACTGTGCTCTGTGAACGGCAGAGGACTGCTACAGAACTGGGAACCTCCTCGGTGGAGGAGTCATATCCTATGGACCTTCGGAGGGCAAGACCAGGCCTGTCTGTTCCTTCTCGGAGAGGGTGGAAATTACACTCTCACTGAAGTAGCAAGATCAGCAAGCTGTTCCTTTCCTTTGAACCACAGAGTCTCCTCTTTCTACACAGTTGAGAGAAGATGAGCAGCACTTTAAAATCTCTCTTTTGTTTTCTTGGGGCTGGGGATATAGCTCAGTGGAATAAGCACCTGCCTAGCAAGCACAGGGTCCTGAGTTTGATCCCCAGTACCGCCAAAAAAAAAAAAACAACAACTCTCTTTTGTTTTCTTGTGTGAGCCTCTATCATCTGTGGGGGGGAAAAAAAAACTCTTCACGTAAAATAATAAAGAAACTGACTTTAGTATATATTTGACAGATTGAATTTTGTTTTGGGATCCTTGCTCAGATGTGTGGTTAAACTGCTCACTCACTATGCAATTAAAAACAATTCCTCAGCTATTTCAAGAAATGTTGTTACCTTCTGAGTCATTAGGCAATAGATGTAAAAAAATATGCTAAGTTCTAGAAGGAAGAAAAATGTGGTCTGTGCCATGGAGGGTTTAGTCTTTAGCTCATTCCAGTAGTAAGGGGAAGTAAAGATGCTTACAATAAATTATAACACACTTAGGATGAACATTCTGATGTACCAGACATGGCTGTAAAGACAGAAGTATGTTTTCTCTGAGTCTCACTTGGACACTCAGCCCCTAAATTTGTAATCTTATCATAGACAGCATTATGCAAATACTATCACTGGAGCAGAACACCATTATAGTGTGACTCACCATTGCATTACATGCACTTAGATATAATCCAGATCAAATTGTGCCCTTTATGACATGACAATTAATAGATTCAACATGCATGCTGTTACACTGCTGACACACAGAAAATAAATGATTAAATATATAAATAAATGAGACTGCCCATCTAGGATGCCATTAAAATGTTTACCTTCACTGGTAGAGTTAGAAGTAAAGAGAAAGGCAGGTAAATATAAAAAGCAGTAGAAGTCTTTACTTTTAAAAATTTTTGTGGATACAAGTGTGAAGTAGGGGCGCTAGCAGCTACAAATTAAAGGAGATATTATCAAACAGATCCATCACAGGTGAAGGAAATGTAGTGGTCCCCTCCCCCAGCTGACAGGAAGCTGATAGATCACTGGTGAATGAATATAAATCACAAGGACACTTCTCACATGGAGAATTATAATCAGAAGGACTTTCCCATCTTGCATGTTTGATTTTCTGTCACCCACTTTCCACTCCATGTCACTTCCTCTGTGTCTTATTTCCAAAATTATTTTTTTCTTCAGAGTTGTCTTCCAAAGGACAGGGGTGTGAGGTCTTCACCCCTGTGTGTGACAATCTATCACTGTGGTTTTGCTTTCTTTCCTTGTTACATTTTCCTCTTCATCTAAACCATTCACGGAAGGCTTGTCACACTTGAATAGATCAACAATTAGGTTGTGAACTACAGTTGAAGCTATGTGATCTAAAAGAACTTTAGAAGTTACTGAAATAGTGAGACTGAAAGCAAGAAGTAACAAGCTTGAATGAAAGACCAGCTCAGAGTGCTCCTCTAGTGAGCCCCGCTTTCTCAGAATAGAGAACAATAGAAATTTCTCCAGTCTTCACCTCCACAAATCATCGATCCAGAAAGAGTGAACGAGGTGGAAGAAAGTAACTAGTATATGAGTCGGAAAGCAAGAAGAAGGCAAAGGGCTTCATCCCTTGTACATACCAATCATGTACGTTAATGAAAATCTCACAGCTGGTCTAAGTTCAAGAGAGCTGGGGATGCAGCTCAGCGGTGCAGGGCTTGCCTGGCAAACAAGGTCGTGAGATTTATTCCCAATACCAGAAAAAAGAAAAGTTCAAGAGAAAGCTGCAGATGCTGGAGGTGAGAGACACACACTGTGAGTCCTAAGAAGAAACCCATGACTCAAAGCCACCGCCTTATTAGCCAGAGAGCATTTATATTTCACCTTCCAACTGTCCCTGTCTCTATGTTACTCCAGCATTGAAACTGTAAAGTCTGGGAGAGAAGACCTGCATCTAAGTGAAGATTAATACAGCACTGTTTTCAAATTGTTCCTCTATTTCTTGAGGATTAAGTAGCACTGCTCACATCAAGACCTCTTGACATGGCATCAAGAACTGCTGAGGTCTCAGTAAATGCTCAGGATTCAGACTTGGCCACCAGAGTGAAGGACGTTGGATCACACTTCATAATCTCTGCTTTCCCTTATGGAGAAGTCACTTTTGCCTGGCTTTATCAAGAATACCCTTATAAACATATTCATGATCCACTAATTGGCAAATCCAAATGGCTTGGTTTTTTTTTTTTTTCAATTTAAACTTTTCAAAGCTTTAACACCATTACAACATATTCTTCAGTCTTTGTCTCTCCTTCTGACTCTCCCATTATTTCTCAGTTTCCATATTTGTTTATTCTTTCTTCCTTCCCCTTTTATATGTTGCTGTCCTCAGGATTCTGTTGTGTTGTTTTGCTTTGTTTTCTGTTCTCATGGAGTATTTCTAAAACAATTCTCTAATATTTGGGCTTTAATTATATTTTATGTGGTTGAAATCTAAAGCAGCATACCCAAGTGTTCGTCGGTATATGATGGCACCTAGAATTTAACATGTCTTGATCTAAAATTTACTATCTTCCCATTTATTCTTCTAAATTACCAGTTTTCATTTAATGGAACCATATTCCATCTGTGACCCTAAGTTCATAGCCACAGAGATTTTCCTATTTTCCTTGTACCCTTTACGTTACTTATATAATCAAATATTTTACATATTTGGACTAAAATTGACCTCTGCTTACTATCATCACTTCTTTATCCTTAAGCACCTTGTATCTATGATCAACCTCACTGTTTAGTGCTCAGCATGGTGCTTGGGTCTTCAGCCCTTACCCACAGCTACTCCTTCCATTCATCTTTTATATGGAGCAGAATACATATGAAGATGACTATACATGTCATCCTCTTGTGAAATGTTCATGGACTTTCTATCTGTTAAAGTGCAAATGCATAGTAAAAGATGCAGCAGTTTAACCCATCTTTTTAGAGTCATCTTTTGGCATTGCATTCCACTTTAAACTTTCTGTTTATTTAGCAGCACTATAGATTGAGCCTAGAGCCTCACACAAGGTAGGCAAGCACTCTTACCACTGAGCTACATTCCAGTTCCTTCCTGTTTTATTTTGAGACAAGAGCTTTCTACTAAACTGTTCTCAGACTTTTTATTCTCCTGCCTGGGCCTCCCGAGTAGCTGGGATTATAGGGCAGAGCCACTGTATACAGCTCAGTGCTATTCTCTGTGGAGATTTCAATCTTACTATTCCAAGCTTTGGTTTTTCCTTTTCTTTAAAGTAGCTCTTGCATCCTTTTATCGGATCTGTCTTACTGTACAAAATCCAGCTTAAATGTTCCTCTCCTTTGTAAAGTATTCTCCAAATCTCTTATGCTAGCATTGCAATTCTTTGATTTTATGCCTTTCATCACTGTTTCAGGAGTTCTTCAAGACCTTGTTCTTGATACTTTGCCTCTCTACTGCCTGATGCCTAAAAAATGTGTGACATGAAAAGCTGCTCACTACTTACTCAGCAAATGAAGAGAGAGACCAAAAATATTGTACTGCTCATCTCACATTCTAGAGAATCTCCCTCTTATAATATACTCTGGATGGTGGAAGAGTCTTACCCTTTCAAGAGATTTTAAAAGTTAAGAACTTGTGACAGGACAAAAATGTGATATTCTTATCTGAACTACACATATCTCATTTTTCTTTTTATGTTGCTACTATTTTTCTAATTCTTTTTTGCCCAGAAGAAATAATGATATCATTTCTATGATACATTGGTGATGTAGATGTATAACATTTTTAAAAAGAAAAAAATGGGAGGTGGAGACTTTGTAATTCAAAGATTTATTTCTGAAAATATGCCATGGATTTTAAACAGAAAATGTTTTCAAATATACCCGGGGTCTTCCTTGAATTTGTCAGATTTAACCAGGAAATTTGATTTAATCTTGTGAAATATGCTGGTTCTTTTACCCTAATGACATACTCAAGGCCCCAAATGAACACATTTTAAGCCATACTCAGAAGTTGGGCTAAAGATTAAGCATCTTCTTTCTGAATTTACACAGGGTTTGAGACTAGGTCATATCCACTTTGTCACTGCTCATCTCTAGTGAAATAGGTTAATTTGGTCTCCCAGAACATCCAACATTTTTCCTTCTCCACTTCATTTCACTGTGAAATTAGCAATTAGTTTCCCTTCATGATAATAATACAACAGAAAAGAAAACCAGACATGGTGATAAAAAGGTGAATTGCGTGGGACTTCTTCCTCTAATATTTTTTTTTGTCTAGCAGGCCACTGCAAGTAGGAATTTGAGAAGCTCTCAGTCCATAAGAGGCACTGTAGTTATTAAAATAAAACTATGCTTCATTCTTCATTATTTATATACCTGTCATATATATTGTAGTGGATTGACAACTGGTGGTCAACTTATAACCCCTAGCTGAACTAAGTGTGATGCTGGATATGGGAGGCCCACCTGGGGATTGTTGCCAGCAGCATAAGAGGCAGAATTGGAGAAGAAGAAAGAGGCTGTGGGAGCTGAGAAAAGACTGCTGGGTGCTGTTGGTTGTTTTAGAGGAGGTCATGCTGGCTTGTCACGCTGGCTTTCCTGATGAACTTGACTGTTTTCATCCTGTGAGGAGCTTGCGACCTTGATGGCACTGAAAATATCTTCAGTTCACTTTGGTTTAGTTCTGCTCCTCACTTCCTGGCTCTGGAAGGGAAGGTGGTGCACTATGCAGCCTTCTGGAGAAGCTCGTTGCATTGGCTTTCCTGATAGCAACTCAGCCATCTTGATCACGGGAGGAGCTCAGCACCTCACTATTGCTGAGGAGGGCTGTGGTACTTTTCAGGGGAGCTCTGGTTCTTACTTTGTGCGTCATTTCCTGGCTCCAGTGCAGATCCTTGAGCCTGCTAGCACAGATCTTCATGCCGCTGGCACGGACTTTCTAGAATCCACTACTGACCTTTGGGCATTCCCAGTATAGATCTGAAACAAGCCTGTATTGAGATACTGTTATGGGCTCTTCACCTCCAGTGGGAGGTACTGTTATGGGCTCTAGGTCTTTAGCAGGACTTATGCAGGACATTATCATGGGATCGAGGCTCTCAGCTGGATTCTTATTCTATATAGTGTGCAGACAGATTTTCTGCACTTTTTCATATATCATTGTTTGGGTGACTATTATAAATGATCTTGTCAACTGTATGTCCTGTATTGTATTGATTCCTCTTGCAAAAAGTGCCAAACCATAACACAGTTGGCACGGAGAGTAGGGTGTCCATATGATCAGCTGTCAGAGGAAGAGAAAGCCAGGGGCTGGTTTACAGATGGCTCTGCACACTATGCAGGCACCACCTGCAAGTGCACAGCTGCAGCATTATGGCCCTTTTCTGGGACATCCTTGAAGGACAGTCGTGAAGGGAAATCATCACAGTGGGCAGAACTTAGGGCAGTGTATTTGGCAGTACATTTTGCCCAGTAGAAGAAATAGCCAGATGTGTGACTATATACTGACTCGTGGGCTGTAGCCAATGGTCTGGCTGGATGGTCAGGAACTTGGATGGAATATAACTGAAAAATCAGTGACAAAAATTTTGGGGGAAGAGTTATGTGGATGGATCTCTCTAAATGGGCAAATGATGTAAAAAAATTTGTTTTCCATGTAAATGGTCACCAAAAGGTGACATCAGCAGAAGAGAACTTTAATAATCAAGTGGAAAAGATGACCTGTTCTATGAATAGTGGCCAACCTTCTTCAGCCACCCCTGTCATTGCCCAGTGGGCTCATGAACAGCTTGGCCATGGTGGCAAGGATGGAGGTTATGCATGGGCTCAGAAACATGGAGTCTCACTAAGGCTGAGCTGGCCACAGCTACTGCTGGATGCCTAATAGGCCAGCAGCAGAAATGAATGCTGAGTCCCCAGTATGGTGCCATTCCCCACAGTGATCAGCCTGTGACCTGGTGGCAAGTTGATTATATTGGGCCACTTCCATTATGTCCTCACTGGTATAGACACGTATTCTGGATATAGAGCTGCCTTAGCTACACATAATGCTTCTGCCAAAACTACCACCTGTAGACTCACAGAATGCCTTATCCACCATCATGGAATTTCACATAGCATTGCCTCTGACCAAGGAAAACATTTTACAGCCAAAGGAGTGAGGCAATGGACTCATGCTCATGGAATTCACTGGTCTTACCATGTACCTCACCATCCAGAAGCAGCTGGATTGACAGAAAGGTGGAATGATCTTTTGAAGACATAGTTAAGGTGCCAGCTAGGTAGCAATAGCTAGCAGGGTTGGGGTAAGGTACTTCAAAAGGCTGTATATGCCTTGAATCCTGTCCACTATATGGTTACTGTGTCTCCCATAGCCAGGATTCTTTGTCCAGGAATCTAGAGGTGGAAGTGGGAATGGTAACACTCACCATTACCCTTAGTGATCCACTAGCAAAACTTTTGCTTACTGTCTCCAAGACCTTATGTTATGCTGGCTTAGAAGTCTTACTTCTAGAGGAGGTAAGGCTTATACCAGGAAGCACAACAATGATACCATTGAACTGGAAGCTAAGATTTACCACTGGTCATTCTGGTCTTTTCATGTCTCTGAGGAAACAAGCTAAAACGGGAATCACAGTGCTGTCAGGGATGATTGACCCAGACTATCAAGGGGAAATTGGACTACTACTCCACAACGGAGGAAAAGAAGAATATACGTGGAGTGCAGGAGGTCCCTTAGGGCACCTCTTAGTATTACCTTGCCCTATTATTAAAGTCAATGGGAAAAAAACAACCTAATATAGGCACAGTGACAAATGGTCCAGAGCCTTCAGGAATGAAGTTATGGGTCCCTGCACCAGGAAAAGAACCAAGACCTGCTGAGGTGCTTGCGGAAGCTCAAGGGAGTACAGAATGGGTAGTGGAGGAAGGTAGTTCTGAATACCAGCTACGATCCTGTGACCAGCTACAGAACAGAGGATTATAATGTCACTATTTCTCCCCTATATGACCCTAATATAACCTAATATTGATAGACTGAACACTGGTTCTTAAGGACTGTTAAACCTGTGTATAATGTTCAGGTTATGAAATTATAAGTGTAAGTATCAACCAAAGAAAATTTACATTCTATTTGGGTGCAGGAATTAGTGCCTTTCCATTTGTACAAAGGATAGTTATAACATGTTAGGCACAATTGTATGCATGCCTTTGTGTCTGGAGATTGGTTTAAAGAAATGTCTCTGGTTTCCAAGGTGACAGCGGTTGGATTGTAGTGGTTGATTGATTATGTCAGTATGAGAAATTTAGAAATTTAACTAAACTTGGCTCAACAATTGGCTAAGCAATCTACACCCTAGTAGAGGAGCCACCCTACGATGGATCATCATCTAGATGATACAACAGGGAAATGAGGAAGGACAGAGGGGCTTGCATTCTTCAGAGAAGCTCTGATCTTCACCTTCAGCTTGGACATAGTCTCCTGGCTTCTAATGTAGACTCTTCAGCTTCTGCCTTGGATCCTTCTGCCTTCCATCACAAACCCACTGGGCTCCTGATACAGACTTTCATGGAACACTGCAGTTAACTCCAGACCCTGGACTGAATCCTTCGGTCTTCAGTGTGCAGACACCCTCTACACACTTCCTCATCCAACTCTTTGGCTGAGCCTTGTAAGCCAATTTTGTAATTTCTTTTATATTTGTACATCTTGTGTCATATATGTTTCTCTATTAAAACCCTGACTGATATATATATATATATATATATATATATATATGATACATATTATATCATATTATATATATTAGAAAATAGAAGCACAATCTCAGCATTCTGGATGTTAGTGTCTGTATTCAGTCAGGATTAAGTAAAATCTCCCAAATCAGCCTTACTGGGCTATAACACCAGTGCTCAAATATTTGGTTAAACAGTAGGTCTGGTTGTATCTGTGAGCATGTTTCCAGAGGAAATGAGAATTAGAATTGCTAGACTGAGTAAAGCAGATGGCCTCCCTGTTATGGGTGGGTCTCCCCTCATCAGACAGAACTTTCTCTCCTCATCCTAGAGCTAGGTCAGTAGTTACTGCTTTCCAGCTTCAACTGGAACTGGAAATTACAGCATTCCACTCCAGATGTCAGGTTTTTGGACTGGTACTACAACTATAGAACTCATTCATCTGAGTCCCTAGCTTGCTACCTGAATACTATGGGACTTCCGAGCTTCCATCATCATGTGCGACAATTCATTACACTGGAAGAAAAAAAATATATATATATAGTTTCTCTGAAAATCCTGGGCTAATAAAATAGATATTAACAAAATATTTTAATGATTTAGAACTGAGCTTATTTGAGTCTATTATTTTCTGTGTTCTTTTGTGTTTTCTAAGAAAACAATTTTCTAAAGTTCTTGGTTTCTAATCCCCAATCACAGCATTTTCCAAAAGAAAGTATAACTTTTAATACATTTCCTATGAAAGGAAAAAACTACTAAAGCTCATCATATTGAGACATGTTTTAATATTTGAACTTCAAGAATATGGTATATAGCTTTAGTCAAAGGTAGATTATCATGTTTCTTTTGCCATATTAAACACTATATATATATGTATATATATTCCTTAAAACTAAGATATAGTAACCTAGTAGTCTATAAAATGTGTTTTTGCTAAGATTTGGTGTCACTTCCTCTCATTCCATCTCTTCTGTTTTGCAGTAGTGTTTGTTTTGAGGACATGATAATAACGTACTCAATCTAACAAAATGGCTTTTAACTTCTTGTAACTTCTCTATCTTGCTCTCACATGACGTGAACCCCTTCACATTTATGAACTTTTCCTGTGGAAAACCATGTTCTGTGTCAGATGATGCTTTGCAGTAAAATTAAATTTCTTCAAACTATAAAATGAAAGAGTCAGAGTTCTCAGTTTCCCTGCTCTAAGTATATCAGTGCAGAAATAATGTCAGGGACTGAATAGAAAACTCTCTACCAAGAATCATAATTTCAAACCCTCAATTCTGACGGATCAGCCCACTGGTATATAATACCTGAATTAGAGAAGGTGGTGACTGAGCATAACAAACCAGGAACTCAGGCAGAGTGTGAATGAAAGCACAGGGGTTTAAAGAATTATTGCTCATTAAGAATTACTGCTTAGCTGATTTTTTTCTCAATTGCCAGCTCTATGCAAGGCCCTATGTGAGCAGAGAAATCAGTGTGAGCACTGCCCAGCGAGTCTGATCTGAATATTTCAAACCACTTGAGCAGCTTATTCTTAATGATTTTTTTTCTAAGTGTCCACTTTCACAAGGAAAATGGCAAAGGTAACATAAAGCAAGACCAAAGCTATATATTTGCTACAACACAGTTCAGTGTATCAGCCCCGGACAATAAATAAGTGAAGAAAGTCTCCAGTGTTGCAAATGTAGCAATGTTTCTGGGAGGCCGAAGTTGCTCCATGTGAGTCTGGACAAAGCAATGATAAAAAAGAAATTCAAGAAACCAGCAAAAAATAAAAGGTAAAACATGTCTGTGTTTTATGTTCTTCAATGCAACCCAACCAGTCTTTCGTCCACGGTGGGGGGGAAAAATCTATCACACACAGAGTATTAGAAAAGATTTTCAATTTTACATCAGAGGCTAACTTGAGTCTCTGTCATTATTTTCCTTTCAAACCCCATTTTAAAATCACTTAGAAAGTCAGATATTGTAGGTACACAGGACAGATACTGTAGAAAAGAGATTTATTACAGTGGGCGATTCTTTGCAAAAACCATTCACAAGTAACTTCTCCCCATTACTCTAAAACAGCAAAATGTAATGAACCGTCTTATGTTATTCCACAACCTTGAACTTGCTCGCCTTCCCTCGGTAGGAGTCGGTGCTTACATGTGATCATGCCAGAATCCTTCCACATGATCTCATAATTGGACCATTCTTTATAAGTATATATTATAAACCTGAGTTCTCCTTCTCTTATAAAACATGCTTTTACATGCCATACTCAGAAAATATTACTGGGAGCATAGAATTAGAAGGGACCTGTTACATGTGGTATACTAGGTACATTCATCCAACACACCACCATGAACAAAAAGGCTTGATTGTTAGCGAGCATGAACCTACGAGAACAAGCTATTCCATAAAAGTCTTTTGAAAATTTGACAGGCATCCAGGAAAGTTAAGTCATGAAGGCATTTTCAGAGTTCCTGGTTTGATGAGAGATTTTTCAGTTTGACTAGGAAACGATGTTGAGCCATAGCTGGTGATATACACTCCAGGTAAAGGAACATTTATTGCCAGGCAATCCTTTGAGGCTGTTCCAGCCACGGCAAAAGCATGATGTGAAAGGACCAACACTCACAAAGACTTCCCAGGTTCTCACAGTCTGCTGACTGCCAGCCATGCTCCTTGTCAAAAGAGAGCTTTGGAGTTGACCATAGGACAGTTGATTCTGTACCGCTCTGTAGTCAAGTAACCACTGCCACTGAGACACTGCAGCAGGGAGAAAATGCCTTTCTGCAATCAGTTTCAAGTTTTATTTAGTCTGATTAGTGCCCAACAGAAGGCATTTTGTGATAGTACAGGTTCATGAATTTTCACCATGGGAGAAATTAATTATTTACCACCACCAATGCTGTAATAATGTTCAAAAGACTTATTTAGAATCACTTCATAAATGTCAACAGGGTGCATACTATGCAAAAGTCCATTTTCATTAGTGAGTTATTTTCCTTTTTCTTCCTTCTTCCCTTTTTATCTCTCATTTACTTGCCAAAGATTATTTTTAAAAATGTTTAGGATTTTATTGCACACATTTGAAGAGTATTTGTTTCTTTTCTGTTTCATTAACTCTGCTAATTTATTAATTAATTTAGCTAAAGCCATTCACTCCCTTTTTATGACTGTCCTGATAGTTTTCTAATGAAAGATGTATTCGTTGGCTTTGAAACACTTCAAAACACTTTAAAGTGTGTTTTCAGCAAGGTAGAGGTGGTCCCTGTAGTGGAAGTCGGCTCAAAATCAAGGGGACTCTAGCAACAAGTTGGCAGCATGTGAAAGCCCTTTGCTTCGGCCAGCCAGCACTGAATTTTCAGAGACAAAGGGAGAGAGACAAATAGCGGGGCTTAGATAACACAGGACTTCTCCTCCTCCAGTACATGAAAGATAATTAGCCAGCGCGATTTGCCTGGACACAAGCCACGTGCTCTTCTCCAGGCCTGCTTTCTTCTAGGCATAAGACTTCCTAGCTAAGTAGAAAAACAGAAAGTTGCATTGTAACCTAGAGTGTTGAATAACATATGACAACCAAAATTCTAAAAAAAAGTGGGTTCCAGCTTCTGGAATTCCAGTAGGGGCTTTATTTTTTTTTTCCTGAGTAGATTTAGTCAGCAGGAGAAAGACAGAGATGCATCTGTGGCCAACAATACATAACAAGAGTATGAAAGAAATTATAAAGCAGAGAGACAGGCATACACAAACTCAGCATGAGAAAGTGAGGAACAAGAGAGAGAGACTGACTGACAGCAACTATTAGAGAATGAGACTTAAAAATATGAAAAGCCAAAGGAATTCTCTAACAGACATACATAATGTTTTTGGAGGTAGAAGATACCAGAAGGAGGAAAAAGAACATTCACATTGATAAATGATGTCTCGCTCTCTCCTCACCATAAGCCATGCTGTTCCCACCATTTGTAAAACAACAAAGTTAAATGATTAGAAATGATGTAGAGTACAGAAGTCTTGAAATATAGGAATATTTCAATTTGATATTTCATGATTACAAAATAATATGTGCACTGAAGGTTCAGAAGGGATAGAAAAGCACAGAAGAAACGAATCATGATATTAACAATATTTATCTCTGGTGATTTATGTCTAAACCCTACTCACAAACATACTCATATTTCATTGAACTCATACTGATTTTCCAGTTCATGTGTTTTGAGCTTTACTTTTAAAATTACTCTAGTCATAGCATGTTAATCATAGAAATGTGATAACTTTCTTACCCACTTACCATTAACTCTTTAAGGTGTTCTCGTAAAACATAGTAATTTGGGATGACCGGTACTGATGCCTGTATGGTACACCGTGGATGAGATGAACCTTTCATATCACTTCACCGTGCTTTAAAGAATTAAATGCCACTGTAACGAGGGGAGTTGTCTCCCTGAACCCACAGCCACTGTCCCTCAGTGCCATTCTCAGGATGAGGAAGTAAGTCCCAGGCTGTCCCCGACTGATGTTTGGCTATGTGCCAAGGTATGTTTGCCGCTGCATGGAAAGTGTCAGAATCACGGGTATTACATTTGACCTAAACCAAAAGGCTAAGAAGCAGTGAGATTCAGAATAATGGGCAGAAGCAAATGAAGAAAATTCAAATCTCAGCCACAGAATACACCCACTATAATAATTTAGACAAACTACCTCACCTCTGTAAGTCTCATTGGTTTGTTCTGGGCTTAATAATTCATTAATATAAAAGGTCTTTGATTACAGGGACCATGACAGCAATTACCAGTCAATGCATATTATTTTGACACTGTTACAGTTATCGTTACCATCGCTAGTATTACGTTTACTAATCATGAAAACAAAGTGAAGAAGGATGAGATGTGAGACTTTCTTAAGTGCGTCAACTATTGCAAGATGCAGGAAGAGCGGGAAAATCTCAGAAATGTTTCCTCTGAGGAAGATGTCTACTTATAATTTGCTGAGTTGAACTTTAAAACGGGAAGAAAGGAAATGGAAGACCATGTTGAAAATCTTGAACTTTACCTAAGCTGTGAGATACAAGAACGCAAGTTTCACAGGAGATTCTCCTACCCTTTTGGGTTCCAAGACATCTCTATCCATAAAGGAACCCAGTGCCATCAGGGAGCATAAGACCCCGCCAACCTCCCCCATGGCTCTTGGACAAGGTGCAGCCTGTCCAGTGCAGCCTGTCTACAACTCCCAGACTCCTTTGCTTTGTTCTCAGGCATTCTTCATTAATGAGAGTTCTTCTTATTGAAATAGTCTAAGTAATACTATTTCTGTAATTGTCTGGTGTCCTTTGCTTTTTATAAAGTGTATCACAAACTTCTCTGTGCCAGGTCAGTTTTGAGAACCAGGGTCTGGAAGCAACGCTCAGAACCACTTGGGGCAGTACATTTATTAGCAAGAGGAACATAGAAAAGGAAACCTTCATTCCTTCTTGAGAGTTTGTTTTTCATATGCTGTCTTATTTCACAAAATATATGCATTCCCAAAATGCATTTTTTTCTGGTGCCTTAGGGATGGCTGTTAGAAAACCACAGATCCTGAGCATAATAAAATAAAATCTTAAGATATAATAAAATCAGAAAACAAGACTGCCATTTTTATACTCACATAATTAAGAGAAATAGTAACTTTTCCTTTATACAACACTGAAAATAATCCTCTCAACATTTGTAATCTTTGGTACCTACCAATAGTCACACAATGGAAATCCTGAAAGTGAAGCTCTTGGGTAGATTTCAGACTCTCCTAGTTTCACCTACACTTTAGATGATTCCTCCACGTGGATCATAAAGTTAGGAATTTCACATTTCTTGTCTATTCCATTAGCTGTTATGTCAGCGGGATGCAGAGTTCTCTGCATTTTATTATGTTTTCATTTTATTTTATGATGCTGGGTTAGCAGTCAAGTTCCACCGTTCCGAGTGTCTAGGAGAGCCTGAAAATGTTGGAGCTTTTCAGGAGTATTTTATGAAGTGAAAGGGACTGTTTTGCTTATTGTTCATCTCTACATAACTGTTTGCAAGTCTGTAGGATTTTGGAAACACATGAATGAAATTTTTAGTCTTGTTCAGATTTTGTGAAATGATAAAGTGAAAAGTGGATATCGCTTGCATTTGAAGACCTTAGTTTTTTCCTTAAAATGAACCAGTATGTTTGTATGACTTTTAATACATATGGAAAGTAGATCAACGCTGAAAGGACCCTGTAATAAATGAGAAAGGCCCACATTTGGTCATCTATTTTGGACCAAGGACTGTTCAAACGTATTTACATATGTTATCAGATTTTATTCTTTAATTAACCTATGTAAGGTAGATGCTCTGACTATTCTTATTTTCCAGAAGAAGAAAGGGAGTCACCAATGCGTCAGTCCTGTTAATAATTGGTAGCACCAAGTATAGAATCTTGGTATAGAAAGTTCTGCTCTCTGCACCCAAGGCAGGGCTAGCTCTTTCTTTTCTCTATACTGTATCTTTTTCTTTTTCTGTTTATTTTAAAAACCTATTGATTAATACTTATGAGAGGTAAATTACTTTTTGAATTTTATATCTACCAATTAAGTGTAAAGGAAAAAAAGGTTCAACTTAACTGTTGAGTAGAGAACTCTAGAGTTGAAATCATTATTTCTGTAGAACTTTTCATATATTTCCTCGCTGAACTCTAAATCCCAGGGTTGCTATTGAGATGTCCAGAATGATTACTGACTCCTTTAATGTGAATTGTTTTGCTGTTCTTTACCCTGCTTGGGTATTTCTTGGTTCTTTTGTTTATCACCGTATTCTGAAATTTCATCCAGTACAGCTACTTTTATCCATTGTTTTTAACCCTTCCAACTTGAAAATTTACATTCTTTGGCTTAATAAATTTTTTTATACTATTAAATAATTTCTTCCTTTCCTATTTCTGTACTTTCCTACTGTTACTCTGATAGCAGACCTCTTTAACTTCTGCTCTTCTTCCTCCTCCTTCTCCTCCCCTTCTCCTTTTGGTCTTTATATTGCATCCTTCTTTCTTTTGCTGATTCTTCTCAAGAGATTTTTCTCAGTTTTGAATGTCACTGTGTCTGTCGAGCATTCCACTTCCACTAATGTGTTTTTAATTTCCAAGACCTCTTTACTTTATGGCTGTAATATCTTCTCTTGTCTAAGAATTTTAATATACTTGAAAGTTTTCTTCTACTCAAATCTTCTCTTTTATGAAATTGCCCTTATCTATTGTTTTATTGTATTTTCATTCATTCCTATTAGAAGCATGTCTTCGGTTTCTGGAAATCATCATATGCTGTCATTAAAATGGGTAATAAAATGTACGAGCAGTCTAGAAAGAGTCTCTCTGTGTGCTGTGTCAGAAGTTTGAGTACTGTGAGGAAGTTGTGCTGGACAGGGCATGCACAGGACCTCTGGCCGATAGTGGCAGCTCACTCCAGTCTTCTAGCCATGTCCATCAAGCGAGGGACCTGACAATTGATAAAAATGTTTGGCTTACCCAGAAGACCTCACTGTAGGCTGAATATCGTACAGTAACCTTAATCTAGATCACATGGAGCAAAAGGTACATACAGTCAAGTTCTGTCTAAATTCCTGGATTATTCTTGTGTCTTTTTGAGACAGGGTCTTGTTATGCAGCTCAGGTTGGCCTCGAGCTCACTTTGTAGCCCAGGCTGTTCTCAAACTCACAACCATCCTCCTGCCTCAGGCTCTGGAGTGCTGGGATTACAGGTATGTACCTGTAATGTCCAGCTTTCTGGACTTTGAGATATAACAAAAATGGTTGTCATTTCAAACCATGCTTGGACTTCTTCATTCAGCAAAAGAGCACCAAAGCATTAAGCTTATAAGGGCAATGATAGAAAACTTATGTCTAAAATACTGCTAGTGAAAATACATTCACTCTGTATAAAGGTTTCTAAACCATTACTGAAGATTCTAAATCTGTAGTTGAGGCACCTTGACTTGGGCTTTACTGCAGGGTGATTTGGCTCTGCCTTTCATCAGAGGCCTTCATGTCTTCTCTTTTTTCCCTCCCTTCCTTCCTGCCTCCCTTTCTTCCTCACTTACTCCCTCCCTCCCTCCCTTCCTTCCTTCCCTCCTTCTTAAGTAAATTAAGATTTACACTAAAACCACCAATAAGTCACAGCGTTCACATAAATACCACCCCAACTTCCCCATTAGTAACAGTTGACACTTGTTGTACATCTGCCAAATGTAATAAGCTAATGCTGACACATTATTACTAAATGAAGCCCATATATTACTCGAAGATCCCTCATTTTGTACCTAATAGCTTTCTTCTGTTCCAGTTGTCACCCAGGATGCCTCCTTAGCCACCGGTTCGTGACAGTTCTCAAGCTTTATCTATCTTTGATGACTGATCATGTCGAAGACTTTTTGGAGGGTTCCTCTAATGGAACTTTTCTAATGTCATCGCTATGATTAGACTGAGGTTATGGATTTGTGGGAGGAAATCACAGAGGTAAGATGCCATTTCCATTGCCTCTGTTAAAAGGGTACATCCTATCAACATATCACTGTGGGTGCGGACCCTAATCACATGGGTGAGGCAGTGTTAGGCAGTATCTTGACTGTAAAGTTACTCTTGTATTCTTTCTTTACATAGTGTTTTCTCTGGAAAGAAGTCCCGATGCATAGCCTGCATAGGACAGATGACATATTCCTCCCCTTAAAGGTGCAGTAGCCACAGAGATTATTTGCAATTCTTTGTATAGGAGATTTATTTCTTCCTACATGTATTTAATTTTTTAATTATTTATAATGACATGGAAACATGGATGTTTATTTTAGGATGTCCTGTTTCTAACTTTTTTTGCTTTAAGTTAGTTGTATCTTTCAAGAAAGAGTCTTATGGTATTTTTCAAAGAAGGTAAAATCTGGCTGACAGTATTCTGAAGTCTTGGTGAAAATGTAGGGCTTGGGTTCAGAGGGTAAAGTCCTGGTATTTAATGTACCAGCAATGCGTCTCCTTTCTCTGATGTTTGGTCTCTTCCAGTACAAACAAACTGTCTTCCCATCTCCTAAATTCTTCTGCTTAGTTTAGTCATGGACAGGCACTTGGGGGATGGGGAGAGGACAGGATCTAGAATTTAACTGGCTCTTAAACAGCATTGGAGGGGCTGGAGGTACAGCTCAGTGGGCTAAGTGCTTGCCGCTAAGCACTAGGGCCCTGAGTTTGATCCCCGGTCCCGGAAAAAAACAAACAAACAAAAAAAAAAAACAGCATTGGGATAGTTCTTATTTTATGTGCCCCTATTCCCAACTTCAGTTGTTCCCCTACTGTAAGGACAAGTTGCGCTCCCGGTTCCTGGGATGTTCGGAGCCTTTGTGGGATGCACTGGCTTGGTTCTCGGCTTCCCCCGCTACTGGCTTAGGTGGTGGCGTTCTCACACTTCCTAATTCAGTTTCCCTCACCTCTCACCGTACAGCTTCCAAAAATTTTTGCTGTGGTCTCCTCTCTTTTTCTCCCTGTACTTACGGATTTGTCTTTAACTGGGGGGAAATTCCTTTGAATTTGTGGATTTCCACTTAGCAGGTTGAGTAGAGCAGTGTTGTTTGGGAGCAACACTAGACATATGTTCAATCTACCCTCTCTCCACAGATTTGCTCAGGATTACAGTGAGCTGCATGAGGCCAAAGACTCTGTCCTGCTCAGCTTTGTACAGCCGTCATGCACACACATGACTGATAAAGAGTAGAACGTAAATTCTAAATGAGTCTCTTGTAAGTGAAAATAGAAAGGCAGTCAGTACTCAAGTATAACTCTAACTCCAAATTAATTTTTATTTTTCACATTACATTAAATTTCTACTCCTCAACAATCATAAAGTTTGTATATCCTGCATTTAAAATGAAACTTGTCATCTATAAGATCACGCAGATCAGTGCTTTTCAAAATTTTTACGTACATAGAAATACACCGGGGACCTCTTAAAATGCAGATTCTTCTTCAGTAAATCTGCACAGAGCTAAGACACTTTAGTCAAAGGACTGAAAACTTGTATAGCAAGGTTGTATATCACTGAAACATTTAGTAATGGCTTTACAGCACTCTTTCCTGGCATTAAAAGAAAGTCGTTTCATATATTATTTCTGTTGCAGAGATATAAGTTGCATAAAATTTGTCACAATCATGGCTTGGATAGCCACACATTGTGTTACTCTAGAGAAAGAAAATACAGATGTTCACTTCAATTTATGAGTTAAGCTCTAGGATGAGATGTGGCTGTACTCCAAAATTAGATATACCGACTTCCCACCAGAAGACACATATTAACACATAATATATAATAATATAAATGCAAATAAATGTATCATATAAAATGTTATATATTTTACAAATGTGGAACTAGGTTCTATTCTAAGATTGTTATGTGTATAAATACAGCTGGGAAAAGAAATGATTACATCATGTTATATTTGTTTTTATATGTATTTTATACCATAACTTATACCAAATGATTTAAAATTGCTTAATTATGCATGCAAATAATATTTATCTCAAGAGACAGAGGAAGCAAAATCAGAGGAAAAGTCCCACAAAGAAATATCACATTAAGGAAATGTTGAAATACTAGTATACAGAATACGCCATGATTTATGTTGTTAATAGCTGAAATAGCATAAACATATTCCTAAGCACTCAGTGAAAACTGGATGAAAATTTACAGAAGTCACTGAGAATAACAGGACAATTTCTTCAGTTTACTTTTACAAAGAAGAAGCCATATAATGTCCCAGAGGATAATTTCAGCAACAGTCTTAAAGCAGTAGCCTATCAGGCAATTTATTAAGACATAAATTTAGTCTCTGGTGACATGAGAGATACAGGATTTCACATTGTCTCAAGGATTTCACAGTGCTATGGAGAGGAACAGAGCTAAGAAATTTCAAGTAAGATTAAAACAAAAATACAGGATAGGTTGATGGTCCAAAGGAGGAAGTTGTCAACGAAACCAGGGAATGATAAGAGGGCATGGATTGGACAGGAAATAAAAAAATAAAATCTTGACCAGACAATTATTATAGATTGCCAGATAAAAAAGAAGAATACAAACTCTTAATCTAAGTTGGCTCCACAGGTTATTAAAAAAATGAAGAAGAAGCAAAAAGAAGAAGTAGACAGGAAGTAATGGAAGGAGGGAGACAGAAGGAAGGGAAGGGGAAAGAGAGAGAAAGGATATAAAGGAAGGAGAAAGGATGGGAAGGAAGGAAAGGAGGAGGGACGGAGGGGGGGACAGAGAAATGGAGGGAGGAAGGGGAGGAGGATGGACTAGGAAGTTCTGACAACAAATGTGTGTAACCCAAACCCACTCTTTCTGAGGCACTACAGTTCAGGGCTGGAAGATGGACTCAGATACAGTGCAGGAACACAGTTGTTCTTTAGTTGAAGTACGTGTCAGAGAATCAAGCTTCTGAGGTGTTGTGAGGATAGTCTCCGAAGCAAAGACCACAGAGGGCTCCCCCAGGTTGTAGAGCAGCCAAGTAGCTACATGAGTAGTTCTTAATCAGTGTTGCTTCCGAGAGAGCTTTTGAAATACACCTAAGGCTAATTACTTTTTGCATAGGACACTCAAAATACATAGACATGCATGCAAAATTTGAGTTTGGGTTTTAAGGGCAACTTTTTTTAGCTTTCTATAAACTTTGAGTGAAACTAAATTAAACAAACGTGTCAGACTATAATCTAACTTGAGGCTGAAACCAACTTAGATATTTTTTCCACTGTGCTTTACTTTAATTCTATGCTTACTGAAGGACCTTCTGATATGGAATGTCAAGGGCTTCAGGTGAATAGTACCCTTGGGGAAGTTCAATACGGGAATCCAGGTCGCAAACACTCCAGCTAGGGCATTATGGTGCCTTAGAATTGTGAAGGTCACAATAGCTTCCTTTTTTGTTTGTTTGTTTTTAGCTGCCCATTACATTTCATTTGTGTATACTTTCCTCATCGCTTGAACTCACTGGTTTAACCACAGACCTCTTTATCCGGTAATAGTTGCTTCCCATAAAACTGAAATCTAAAGTCTGATATGCTGTAGTCTTGATAGCACTGAGACCTCTCAGTGAGTAACAGATAAGCATAAGGTACAAATATTTGGGCCAGCAACAGGTGTGCAACTTCTCCAACTTTCCCTAAGAAGCACAACCACAGACCTCACAGACCAGGAACATGTGCTTATTCTTGAGTCAGCCCCAGGTGCTTTAAAATCTACACAATTTTACCTCCATGTAAGTGCTGTTACACAATTTTAAAAAGAAACAAACTTCTCCCACACTCAGAGAATAGCTGACAATATTTGGTTGCAAAAGTGTATTTCATTCTCCATCAAGTTCTCTAGAATCTAAAAATTGTACCTCATATTTATTAAGATACTGGATCAGTGGAAAACATCTTTTTATATACCATGTAAGTACCAAGTTAATGAAATATCCTTCCAAGAACCATATAAGCAAGGTATTGTTAGGATGCCCATTTGGGGAATGATAAAACTGAAGGGCAGATGGCTTAAACCAATTACCCGGGGTCACCTTGCTGGGAAATGGCAAAGCCAGGTCACACGTTCAGGCAGGCTGGCTCTACACTCTGCACTGCTTTTCTTTTTTTATTTCATTACTTTCCCTCTCAGAGACCATCATTTTAGGAAAAAAAAATCAACATATCCCAATGCTGGAAACAAGACAAATACGGGAATGTTAGAGGGAGGTTTATAAAACAGTACTGTTTTCATTCAATGCGATTCGACTCCATCACTAAAATGCAGATTGCAGAAATAAATTTAGCAAGCTGGTGAAAGAGGCTCAACTATTGCTGATGTACAATAGAAATAAAGGAATACGGTTCTGGAACTGGGTCTATGTGATTTCCTTACTACTGAGATATGACCGGGAGACAAAGATCTATTTAACTAAGGAACTATAAGAACACAATTTGGGGGCAAGAAGTTCCTCATCACATGATCTATTTGGCCAGATGGGTATGAAAAGAAGAAATAGGAAACTCCTTTCATATGTCTGATGGAGGACAATCTCCTTATCTAGGAAAAAAAGCACTGGGCTTTCTCAGCTGATGTGAGAAATAAAGATGTACCCAAACAAGATGGACAAAGAATGAGCCTCAAAAGTTGAAAATCTTTATCCATTGAAAATTGTTCTACAGCATCCTAAGATGTGCTACTTCCACAGTCTCACAGAAACAAATTGTTGCTTCTCACTCATGAAAATTACCTGTGAGATCTGAGTTGCTCCAGAGTCGTGCCATGGTATCAAAGTTTTGTTTCAGACTAATCAAGTCCTTGGGAAACTATACTCTGTGTGGTCTCTGTTTCAACCCTTGCAAAGTTTATTTGCACTACATCATTTGGGAAAAGCCAAATCTAAATATACACCCTTAGCATTTAAGCACTTTAAATTCATTAACATGTAAATAACTTTGGAAGCATTTTCAAGACTCATTTTAAAAGGCACCATATTGATAGAGGTAAATTACAGATGGGAATAAGGTTTTGGCTAGAAAAATCTTTTAAAAACAAAATGAAAATGCATAGTATGGGAAAACATTCTGCTTTAAGCTTACAACTGCAGAACACAAGGCCTGATCAAAATGTACAGTGAATTTTAAATTTGAAATATTACAGAAAATATGTATTTTTATTAACCCCCCCTCAAAATACTCCCCCTGATTTTTAACACCCTTATCCGATCGTCTTGGCTACTTTCTGAAGCAGTTATAAAGTCCGCTTTTGTGGATGGCTTTACAAGGTGTGATTAAAATAAAATAAAATAAAATAAAATAAAATGAATACTGCCACTGAGTTTAATGCTATGGAAGGCAGCCTTGTAAAAACAGCACACTGTGTGCTGACTGGTTTTTTGCTGATTTGAGTGGGTCAAATAAGACTGGTGGGTGGAAGGTGCTAAACTTTTGAGTTTTGAAGGGAAAAAGAGAGAGGAAATTCTTCCCTCTAGACCTTCAGCATCTTTCCTTTCCCAGGAACCTGTGGCTCAATCTGAAGTGCCCCCACTGGGCGCGGTGTCCTGGCTGTGTCTTCTCACACCTACTTGAAAGTGAGGAAGGTCTTCCTTCATAGGGAGCAAGACACTATCGAGCTTACTTCCATTTCTAAAGTCAGCTCTGAAATGCTATCATATGAAAAATTTGAACAAGAACAAAGTAAGATTGCATCCATTTCATGCTTATTTTTTCCCCCAACAATAATCAAGGCAGATCATCTTTTGGGGTATTCCGTTAGTTTGCCATTGGTTAGTTATTCACAGCATTTCCCCTACTACTTTTCCCTATTTCTTAGGTGTGTTCCTTAGTTCTTCCTTCCTCGCTATATTCATTTCTTATCTTATAAACCCTCTTTCACGGTTAAGAGGTTTCCTCTTGCTTAGGTCTCCTTCATTTGCTGTCCATCGATTGCCATGTCTTCTCCCATTTCCCAACACATTTCTAACCCTTTCCTTTGACTTCCCTCATCTTAATGGTTCTAAGAGCAACAGGAATTGGTTTGCTGCAGATTGCCTGTATTACTGCCCTTTTTTGTTGGAAACACAATGAAATGGGAGAGAATTTTGTGCTCTACTTCTAGAAATTTTGTTCTGAATTCATCTTCAATCTACCACTCATAATGGATTTTATAATGTAAGGCAGTTCAATACATACAGACAAATGAAGAAAAAACTCAGTGCACTGGGCTTGATGATTTTTATTCTGGCAACAATGAAAAGAAGAAATGGTTTATAATTAGTAACCAGAAGAGAAAGGACAACAAGGATTAAGGAATTAGGATCTATGCTTGTGCCTGGCCTTACTGTTCTTCCATGGTCAGTGATACTCCCCCACACATGAGGAGATGTACAGGTACGAGGGAAAAGTGGATAATACAATCTGGCTCTTGTCTGCATTTCCATGCTGCACCAGTTTATCCCCATTTACAGACAGGGTTCTTCTGCAGCCTGCAAGGATAAGGGAAGTATTGGGAGACGGTGGGGTAACGTGGATTTGGACTTGGAACATATTGACCCACAGCTTCTAAACTGCTATCTACATTTAAAAAATGCAGGACTTCAAACAGGCAGTTCACACATCTGGGATTCAGATTGAATTTTCTGTTTGGCAGTGTGTTAACTCAATGTGAGCCACCATATACCTGGAAGGAAGTGAAAGATTTGAGGGTACATGGAAACACAAAGGCCAAAAGGTAAGGCTTCCTCAAAAACACTGGCAATGGGACATGCCCAAAGGATATCAATACTGCTGCCAAATTTCCCTTGGCAAGAGAGGGAGTTGGTTCCAGAGCTGATGGATGCTAGAAAACAGCACCATGGGTTACGTCCTACATTTGTGTTTGATAATACCCAAGCCAGCATCAGGGTACTATGCCAGATACTTACAGATAGGAAGTAAGAGTCTGATCTCATAAAGGGTTAAGACTCCAGCTGGGGAAATGATAGAGTGTGTCAATAAATTCTACTACTTTTATATTTGTCCAATTCTTAAATCTTTTTTGCTCTAGGGATATTTAAGGCATTTTGTAAAATGGAAATGTAGCTGGAGCTGGAGTGAGAATTGCTGGTCTGGATCTTAACTATTTCTGTAAAATTTTCAAATGTCTGATTTATTGTGATGTATTTACAGCAAATTACACAGATGATATAAGAGCTATCTCCAGAATTTGTGAGAGATTGTTTTGTAATAAAATGTAGAACATACAGAGTTTTATTATCTAATTTACTGTATGAAAGTTCAATTAATTTGGATACCAAATAAGTTTGGTTTACAAGCTGAATTATGAGGAGACTAATCAGATGACTTTCAAAGCTTTCTGTGGATATCAACAGTCCTATCCATGTGTCATGTCAGTGTCTTCCTTAAAAGACATGGATATATTTTTCTCTCTCCCTTCACATTGGTAGACCCCTACCCGCCATAGTCTAATGATAAAATTCAACTGATGTTTTCCTTTTGATGAGTTAAGATATTTTTAGAGAAATAAAAGATTGCCTAATGGGTGGGAGAGAAGGCAGGGAACGTAAGAAAAATAAATGTTCACATAAATACTAGTGGAGTATATCTGCACATTTTGAGTCATTTTCACGAGTACAATAATACTCACAATTAAAAATAAGAACTGAGAATGGAAGTTCCTTTTAAATTTACCTTCTCTCCTAGCACAAATTAGCATGTCTAGGAAGGCAAAAAGCTGAGCAGGCAAACACTTTCTTTTCAGTGTTTGTAGATGCTTCTGAAAGAAACATTGGCAGATGAGGCAAAGAGCAGTGAAATCTTTTGACTTTCCTTCCTTTGAAATGGAGAAATAAGTTTTTAAATGAACACTTATGTATTTCTGCTTTTTACTCACTAGGAGACTTACTCTAATTTTAGGAGCATGCTTCTCTTAAACTACTATTTTTAAAAGATCAGCATACAACACATTCCTTAGCATTTCTAGAAATTTTTAAAACTTCATTATTAATTGTTTATTCCTTGAATCTTAGTTGTATTTTCATTATCAAAAATAAACCAAACAAAGTGAGCAAAGCCTTTGGAGTAGTTTTACTTTTTAAGTGTATTTACTTTTTTATTATTGTCTGTGGTGCATAAAGACACAGCCCTCATTGGGAGTTGGTATCTGAATATATCATATTTTAAACTTTTTTACTTTTCCTTCCTCTTCGTTCACTCTTCTTGGAATATTTTTATTAGTTTGTTTTAGTTTTTCTTTTGAATCTCTGGTGTGGTTGGCTATAATTTTCAAATTTTAATAGTCATACATTTGTTCAACAAATATTTATGGAATACTTTGTGAAATATATTCTATATCTTTTCTATGTTTCAGAAACTATTTCATAAATATGTATGGCATAACTAGGGTAAAAATGTAATTGTTGCCCTAAGAAGATCAAAACACAGTGGGAGAAAATTCAAATGGATGGGACTGGTAAGCTGTACAGTGCTTTTCATATCCACCACTTTACCTCTTCTTGGAAGATAATGAAGATGCGCAGAGAACATCTCCAACTTCACACACTCTGATAGAAGAATCCAAACATGAGTAATGACTCCCAAAGCCATACTTTCCCCTACTAGGGAAAGCCACTGGACACTGCAGAGCAGTTTCCCCCCTTTATCTTTAGTGAGTGGACACAATCTCACAGTGTCCATTTCTAAGAGGTCAGCTGTATTTTTTTATGTTATTCACTTGCAAAAGAAGTTTTCTTAGAGAGTTAGGGCACATTTAGTCACTCAGGAATTTCTTTTCAGGGAGTACCTGGAATCAAACTCAGGACCTTGCACTTGCCAGGTAAGCACTATGCCACTGGGCTATGTCTCCATCACAAAGCAAGTTTTCATAGCCATGTTTCCCATAATTCCATTGTAGTATTGTCATATGATATAACGGACAACATTTAAGAAACAGCTGTGTTTCAACCTCCTTTGGTTACAAGGTTGACTGCTGTTTGATATTCTCAAGAATAATATCATTTAAGAGCTTACTGTTACTGTAAAGTCTTCCTCATTATTCTAATTGCATGAAGAATTTTTCCCGCTGTCTAATATGGAAATATACAGAAAGGACCCTGACTGCATAGCTTTTCAGCCAAGATGAAGCCATAGAGTAAGAAAACAATGCAGAAAAAGAAGGTAAATTTTAATTCTCACTTTCATGTGACCTCTGCAGAGAAAAAGCGCATTACAACAACATGCCACTAATATTTTTGCTCAGTGTCATTCACATGTCACCTGAGTTAAATAAAAAGCTTTCAGCATTGTGACAGCATTTCTGGTTTCTGGATATTTGTCAAAAATAAATGCTCTGGTTACTGAAAAATATAAAGTCCAGAAATAGATTGGATTTGGTGGGTTTCCAGATGTACATGTTCTGACGCTATGGCGAGAGCATGTAAAACTGTGTGACTTTATTAATACATGACACCATGTGCGTGCATGGGAACTTGATATCTGATGACGGGGGGTATTTATAAAAATTCATTGACAAAAGGCTGTGAAATAATAGGCGAGGAACACAATATAATTAAAACTTGTGAACTTTCTTCCTCACACATAACAGCTTATGGCAAAGCTCTGGGTAAATCACGAACATAAAGCTGCAGTGCATTGTACTTCCTAGAACACCCTCAGTCAAAAAAGACAAATAAGAGAGATTTTGATTAAATATTTGCTTAGAAAATACCCTCGGATAATACACTGCCAATTTCCTACCTTGGGTAAATAGCAACCCCTCTCTGAAGGTAAGTAGGTCTCCACTACATTAGATTTTATTTACCAAAAGGAACTCTGGCCACAAAACACACAGCAATATGTGAAGGGTATGGCCCAGCTTGTCTCAAAACATTGTCAGCATGACCTTTGGCAAGAACCCAGGAGGAAAGCACTTTTTCCAAAGAATCAACATTTCTTTCCCTATAATCCAACTAGCAAGATACTGTGGTGCTAAGGTGGTAAGCCTTGCTTCTTGTGCCCAAACAAAAGTGACATCATTTGTTTTGATCACTGGAAGGATGGATGCCAGGTGGGTATGCACACATGAGCACATACGGTGTTTCCATGGAAATGTTGCTTGTTCTGCCTGAATGTCCTTGGGGATACTTCCAACCCAACTGGGACATTGCATCTCTTTCTGTAGGTCAGCCCAGTTGAAAGTAAAGCTTTAAGAAATGCACTGGCCTCTGAACTCCATGTACTCTTCTGGAGGAGGATTAGAGGGACTGGGTTATCAATTTCCCTTTCAACATTAACTGCATTCTAAATGCTAACTCCAGAAACATCAGTCCTGCATTATTTTTTTTGCAGAGTCCAAACATAAAGATGATGAGCTTTCCCAAGCATATCAGGGAACAGTCTCAGGAGTGTCAAGGACAATATTTTAAAGAGACAAATGTTCTGGGTAATTGTGCTGAAAACTGTGCTTTCTAGCGCATTTCATGGCTGCGCTACCTATCTGACTTTCTTCTTTATTTCATACAGCTGCCTTGGTCTTCTACAGCCCTCATTACTTCTCTCTCGCATGTTTTCCTAGACGTTTTTTGGAAGGTCATTTGACTGATTAAGAGACCTCCTGTTTATCTCTCAACAATGGCTTAGCAGTTTACAAAGAAAATTCAATAAGTAATGTTTGGTATGATTCAGTGAATGACTTTACAGTTTATGTTGGTCTTACAATAGCTCTCTCCTAAAATACCATTACTTAGATTACCCTGTAATATTCACCTAAGCAAACTTCGAGCTTATCAATAGATTTCCTACTCCTCCAAAGAACTGCCTCAATGAGCTCCCTGTGCTATCAGTGTAGAATAGGGAAGGGTTGAACAAAACAGAATGAGATTTTGACAGAAAATGGTACATCAGATCACTAAACAAAAATTTTGTGACAAAACTGATTTCTTCTCTATGTGTGTAATAGACAGAGATTTTTATAACAGAAAACTACAAAATACAGATTTAAAACACTGCACTTCTTATTCTTGTCTGTTTGTCTTCAGGTCATACAGATGATGAGTTTAAATTGTAGTTGAGTCCCACCCTCTATGACATGTTGAGTTTTTGGTTTAAACTCTGAGGATCTGTTTCCTGATGTAGTGGGGAAATACCTAATTAATTAAGGAAACATATGTTTTAGTCACTTTCCCATTGGTGGAGCAATATCTGTCATGTACAATCTAAAGGAGGAGAGTTTTATTTAGGCTCACGGTTTTGGTGGATTCAGTCCATGGCTAGACTGCTTTTTTTTTTTTTTTTTCCGGGACCGGGGATCGAACTCAGGGCCCTAGTGCTCAGCGGCAAGCACTTAGCCCACTGAGCTGTACCTCCAGCCATAAATTTTTTTTTTTTTTTTTTTTTTTGGCGGTACTGGGGATCGAACTCAGGACCCTGCACTTGCTAGGCAGGCGCTTATTCCACTGAGCTATATCCCCAGCCCCATGGCTAGACTGCTTTAAGGCAGAAAGGTCATGGTGGAAGCACATGCTGGAGGACAGTGCTGATCTCATGATGCCAGGAAGCAGAGAGAGAAGAGAAGAAGGAGAAGTTCCCGTCCAAGTCAGGCCTACCATGAACTGTTCCTTCCAACTAGTTCCCACCTCCACACTCACTTTTTATGGGGCATTATAGATCTAAACTATAACAGCATCTGTTTTTTTTTTTAAATCTAGGATTGATTCTAAGAGTCCATGATATACTTTGATTAAAATAGCCAAAATCCTATTTGCATGAAGTTTACATGTTACCTAACAGCATTGCAGAATGAACTAAATGTTACAATTTAAATAAATGTAGAGCAGAGTAACCAGCAGAAGATATATTCAACTGTGGAACTAAAAGTGAGCCCTTGTTCTTGATTAGGGCATCTATACCTCTTTATTCTGTTCCAAATTGCTCCAATCTTAGAATATTTTTAAAAAGATGGCTAGAAAGATTAGGCTTCAGAATGAGCCAGAAAATGTTCCAAACAAACCAGAATATTACCTAGAACAAAAACCAGGCTAATATGTGTTGACTTGGTCCAAAGTAGATAAGAAAGGATAAGATAAATCTTTTCTTAAATGATTGTCAAACCATCCTGATTTTTCTTTTTATAAAAATGTCCTTCATAAAATCCACCTGTACCTCCCCCACCCAATATATACTCCATGCCCTTCTACTTCCCAGCAGTTCTCTGCCCTCATGCACATTTCTGTATAAGCTACCGTTCACTCTTCTTCCTCCCAGCCAGAATTATGTTGCAAAAGTGGAAACCAAATCATGTCACCCACATTCTCAGTAGGTCTCAAATACTTCCAGTAACCATCCACTGTGCTTGGAATAGACTTTAAAGTCTCACCAAGATCTGCAAAGCCCTTACATGCCCTTGCTTCGAACTCTCAGAACTGCACTGTGGCCCTGTATCCATTGCTCAAACTCCAGGCACCCTGGCTGGTCCTAGGCGGACTTCTTCCTCCCAGACTTTGTACCTGGAGTTCCCTTCACTTAAGGGGTTCACCCATCTGGTTCCTTCAATGTTCGCATTCCCTGATCTTTCTTAGTTTAAATGCATCATTTCGCAGGGGCCTCTTCTGTCCTTAATCACTTCCTTCCATGCTGTCCTGTTCTAGTTTCCTTGTAATGGTACCTGTCCACCATCCTCATCTTGATCATAAGATCAGTGAACAGAGAATTTGCTGTTTTTGTTCCCCTCTGAATCTTTAGGAGACATTATAAGAGATATGTCATAAATGTTTGCTGAGTAAATGCATAAGTCCTATGAAATTAATAACTTTCTGGGCATACAAATCAGACTTTCTATGATTTTTCTTTTTTTTTCTTTTTTTTTTTTTTTTTTTGCAGTACTGGGGATCGAACTCAGGACCCTGCGCTTGCTAGGCAAGCGCTTATTCCACTGAGCTATATCCCCAGCCCCTAGTCTTTCTATGATTTTGCTGGGATCTCCATAACTGCATAACAATGTTATGGATGTAGTGCACATACTGCATGAGCCGCACAGACATAGAGAAAGCACTTAACATATTGCTGAGGATCTTTCCTTGGTCTTCATACCAACTGTGAGGGGTGGAATTCTTGTATTAACAGCCATTTAAAACAGGGAATTAAAACTCCGAGAAAGTAAATTTATTACTCAAGACCTCAAAGCTCATAAGTGGTGGAGGTAGGATTCAAATCTAATTCTCACACCAAAATCAGTGCTCTTCCTCTCAGAAACCTCCCCATCAACACTTTTTTCCCATCTTCCAGTCACAGATACTCAGCTTGAAGGGAAAGTTTGTCAAAATTGAGAGGGCATTTTCTGAGTGCTTGCTATGCACAAGGCGTTAATGATCTGTGTTAACTTTTCAAACCAGCACTATGTTGTAGACTTCTTGTTTTACAGAGATGAAACTTTAGTACAAAATAGTCAGAGGGAATTAGAACCCAGCCTTGTCCAGCTGAAGATTGAACAGTCTACTACTATGGGATAAATTTTCCTTTGCCAAGTAAAAGGCCCTGTTAGATCCCCAGTCGCAGATGACAGCAGCCACAAGGCTAGGCCTCTGCCACAACCTGGGTGCAGCCCTACTGCATGGCCTACACATTTACCTTGGTCAAATGACAGATGTATCGTGTCTTTAACTATGGCAACCAGGAATCACCCTGCTGGCTGACAACCAACTCCCTGTCAAGGAGGGAAAAACAACCAGAAGCCTGAACTTTCATTATTGCATTAGTGATACCTCCTTCATTTATTTTATAAGCAATAAACTATTCATGTCTGTTGTTTCATTTAGGAAGTTTCAAATGAGATTGAAGATAATGCGCTCCATAATTTCTCACCCCTGCCTGTTCCAAGGGCTCAGGCAGACAGATTTCACAGTAAAATTTGTGCTCTCTTGATTGATGAGTCTAATAAAGCACCTTTATTATGATATAAATAGCTTTAAAAATGTCCCAGAGAGTCAATATCAGTGTTTGATGGCCTCACACAAGCAAAGTCTTTGTCTTAAGTAGTACTAAAGCTTAATGAGTTATGTTTTTGAAAAAGTTTGTCATTGAATTTGGTTATGGATTTATGTTGCTACAAGGTGTCACATCAGTGACTAGTGACAATAGATGTAAAAAACTGTTTTAAGACCACCCATTTCTTTTACACACCTAATGCATTAATAATTATGATACCTTGCTGAGTCAAGCAGTTTAGGCAGGGGATTAGAGCACATGTAGAACGCACACAGAGGTGTTCATTCAAACAGACCTACGATGATTTTTCTACCCACACTGTGGTTGCAGAAGACAATAACAGATTCCTTCTGGACTCACATACACACCCACAAGTGTAAACACAGGTAAATTAACAGAAGATACTGTTACAACTCTAAAAACTCCAAGACCTTGGCTTAAATGTATCAATGTCTTTGTATACTGGGAATATCACAATCCAAAGCTATGCCCCTTTACCAACTCATATGTTGAAAATCTTCATTTCTCTTAAACTTCTGCCTTCGAGTTTCAAAAATTAGTTTAAAAATCTTACTCTGCTTTTCTCTTTTCTTCCAATTTTCCCATTTTTATGCAAGACTATCTTTTCTTATCTACTTTTATGGTTTCCACAGTCTTTATCTGCATGTATCTGTGTATGTCTTGCCTTACTGACAGGCGCAGGCTCAGACGGTGATATATGAAATAAGTTAAATGTATCATATGAAAAGAAGTATTTATTTAACTCATCATATTAGTTCCCTATTACAATGATAAGTGCTGCTGTATCAAATTACTGCAAACTTGGTGACTTAAATCTACAGAAAATTATTTTCTTAAAGATCAAAGGAGAAGAAATGCAAAATGAAGGTGCTTGGCACGGTGCCAAAAGAGTTAGCATCTCCCCACTTCCTGTTAGCTGCTGGCCTTCCACAGTGTTCCTTGGTTTGCAGATTCTCCTTTTATGTTCCACCTTCTCCTCACCGTCTTATGTCTAACTCTCTAAAACTTTTTGTTTCTTTATCTCTTATAAAGACATTTATCTTTGGATTTAGGGCCCACTCAAATCCAGAAAGATCTCATCTTGAGATTCCCTATCTTAATTACATTAATGAAAATATTTTTTGCCCAATAAGATATATCTCAAGTGTCACTATGGACGTTTTTTAGGGAAGATGTTGAAATTCAATGTACTTCACCCATCTACATACTTTCAGTGCATTATCTAAAATAGATTGTTTTCTTTTAAAAAAAACAAGTAATAAACATTTCATTTAGCAATAATATTTATGGTAAGGCAAAAGTATGACAACTTAGCTGGCTGCATGGAAACCAAGAAATTATCTACACTAGGTACTTCACTCTTTACCAGTACCATAAAGTTACATAGGACATAAATATGCTTGCAGAAATACTCCAACTCGTCCCCTGTGCTAAGAAATATAGCAAAGTTTAAATTGATTCATATGACTGCTCTAGCTGATCAATTCATTCCGAAGTTACTAATTGATCTTCAGTAGAGTGTGACCCATGACAGTTTTATATCCTGGATACTCCTAAAGTATTCTGTATTGTGGAGAGGAAAGCACTGTACTTTGTTAGAGAAGGTTAAACTGATGTTCACCTAGAAAATGTGATCCTTATCAAAGGATTATAAAAACTCACTAACGTGGAGAGTTCATACATTTTTGCCTATTGATAATGAATATAAACAGATCCTTTCAGTCTTTTTCAATTAAAGACCTCATAGGAATTGACCTAAAACTAACCATCCATTCTTAGACCAAGAGCTTAGAACAATGAAGCCTGACATTTCTAACAGACGACAATGCTTTTTGCACAAATCACCTGGGGAATCTTGTTAAGAAGAAGATTCTAGTGTAGTAAGCCAGTGTTATTTCCTGAGGTTCCATATTTCTAGTCCTGATATTCTATAATTCTAATAGGTTCTCAAGTAATGATGGAAGACCACACTTTGAGTAGCAAAACTATAGAGGGTCAAGAGTGTCAGCAAATAATTATTAAGTCTATCAGGCTAAAGATCATATGACTTTTAGTCATTCAACACAGTCATTGAGCTCCTATATTTTACCAGTGACTGTGGTAAATACAGGTAAATGACACACAAATCTTGTCCTCCAGTGTTTTTATCTCACCATATTGTGGATTTTTTTGGATCATAACATTTGGCACTAACTTTGTGTTTCAAACAATGTTAGGTAAATAATATAGATATTTTATAAGTACAGTAAAAATTATTCTACCTTTACTAGTGTTCTAAAGTATTGATGCCACTGGTCTCTTTACCAAGGGGCAAAGCCTCTCAGCAGTGAAGTTGGTATCTTTCTCTGGGCCTATTTTCAAAAGGAGATGGCAGGAAAACACATCCCTGATGTGGATTTTATGAGCAAAAATCAGGGTGGCACTGCGGGTCCCAGTCTGAACATTTCCATGCATGGAGTAATGCAGAAATGACTCCCACACCAAAAATGAAACTTGGTCAGAAGAATGTGTTTAATTTATAGAAAATCAATAGGTTCTTGTTTTTTATGTAATCTAATTCCATACATTGCCAAAGAGGTGTGCTAGAGTAATGATTCTAAATATTGAAGTCTTAACTTACGCAATGGAGTCTTTTATGTTTTTCATTTTGGTTTAAGATTGGAAAGTTCATGGGCAAGTAGGAGCCAAAGAAATTCACTGGTGGAGGTTTACGAGTCATTTTAAATGAGAACACAGTAGGAACATTCCTGACAAATAAATTCATCCAGATATTTGTACTGTTAACTAAAAATGCACATTAAGCTGTTTGCAGTCATATGTGTATATGAGATAGAATGTTATATACAATATTGGGGTAGTCTTTCTAGCACGTTGAGTGCTAGAAACCCTGCCCTGCAGGAAAATCTGCTCATACTTTTTCTCCTGTGCTGGTGCCAATGGCTTCTTTATCTTTCCTGGGTCTGAAGATACAAAGAAACTTGTAGTATTACAACTCTAACCTAGTCAATACTCACAAAGGGCATAGTCCTTAACAAGAATGGTCAACTTTAAAAGATAACTGTTCACTTTCAAAATTATTCCATCAGATCCACTCAAGACCACAGAATATTCAGTCTGACATTAGGCATGAACATCACCAATTAGTAGCTAGCCTGCTCTGAGGCCAACCTGGACTCTTTTATCATGACGTCAGTGAAGATGGCGATTCACTATTTTAGTGACAACCAAATCTCACAGCATATATTAAAAACTAAGTTCTGTTTTCAAAATTTCAGTCTCTCCATCCCAGAAATTAACATAGCAGTCAGAAATGTTTCAATTTGCTATATCTTCATTGATAAAATGAGACAATTAACTGATGTCAAATGCATAGATTTAATGCATAGCTGTATTGGAGTAATTCACCATCAGTCCATAGGCCTTTATTTCCTTCCTTCCAGGCATATTCACATCAATATGCAACAGCACATACGAGACTTATTTTTAGACATTTAATGCTTATGTTTTCTGAATTAAGGGATGGAAAAGATACAGCAAGGGATAGCACATTGCTTTCCGTTCTCCAACTAGCCAGGCATTGTGTGACTCAGCTCAGTATTTCCAGAGGAGCATTGTCTCTGCAGAGTTTCCATGGGAATTCTTTACCTTATTTAGGGTACTTATAGAGTCTCTTCCCCACTTTTTGTAAGCTACCAAAATAGTGCAATAGCAGAGAAGTGACTTTATGAGTCCAAAATATACCAAGATTCTTTTCAGTTTCTGCAAGTTACAAATGTGTGTGATGAATCACAGCGGAGAAGGAAGAGAAAGTCCCTTGAACACAAGGTTGGACATTTCAGAACAAGAAATGGTCTTAGGTCACAAAGTCGCAAAGTCTCATAGTTTGTGTAGTTCTCACTATAAACTATACTTGGTAAGTTAAGATGAGCCATTTAATTTCTTACAAGTTGATTGATTTCTTCTGTAGACATGGACATTTAAAAAAAAAAACAAAAACTGGAGAACTTAATGCAATAACTCATATCGACCACCAGATGGCAGTGTTTCTAAAAATTAATCCTCAAATCTGGAGAACTCAGGCTTATTCTTACATATGGGGTCCCATTTTAAAAGATAGGTGAATGAGCAATCATATGGTTGCTTCAAAACAGTAAATCAAGCCATTCAATAAATTTGTTTTCATAATTACAATTATTCAAATGTGAACTAGATCACACCCTGAGAAAGATGAGGAATACCAATCATGTTCTCAACCTACCAGAATGACTAGATCATCTGAGCAAAGAAGACCACCGAGCAGTTTTTTTAAAATGTGATATTTGGCAATCTCGCTGAAGGTCTGTACTGGCTAAACTGAATGAGAGAAGGTGGAAAATGCAATTCGTATTTCTTATACGACAGCAATAAAAGAGCAACATTTAAATTTTCGGGCAATACACAGTGATTGATTCACAGCTACATAACCGTTATTCGTGAAATTTTATCCGGAAAATGGATCTGCTCAAGGGCATATATTAGTAGAGGCAAACAGAGCATTTGGGACTTATTTGCTGAAAGGGTGATAATTTTAAGAAACTACAACTGTGGAGAGGAAATGTCTAAATTACTTCAAATAAAATGGGAAATTGGGTTATTGGAAAAACGAGAGAAAAAAAAAAAAAGCAAAGGAAAAATGAAGTATGATCAGTGCTTTTCTTCATAGGCTTGAAGTTTCATAGCTAAATGGAATTACTACCCCGGATGGAGAAGTCAGAAATAGGCCCCAGGGGAGCTAGCCTGGGATGTACCTGTATCTACGAGGAAAACGCCATTTATTCCTCACCAGGTTAGAGCTGATGGCTTAGACTACATTCGCTTCCACTAAAAATGTCTCAGCTGCACCGACTGTCAAGGTACCAACACCTCGCTCCGTGATAGGAACTTGTATACAGAGAAAGTAGCAGAGCTGGGTGATACACAGGGCTTCCTCCATGGTCCCCGTCCAGCTGTGTTCTAGTTCTCTTCGGGGCAGGCTGGAGAGAGCAGCGTAGAAGAGAGTGCAAAGAAGCGGGAGAAAGCGTCAAAGGGAGGGAGGCTTTATCCGTACAGACAGGTGAAGATGTAATCAGAGCTGGAAAAGCTGGGGCTGCAGTACATTCCCAGCGCTCGTTTCCCTTCTGCCTCCCTCCCCTTAACTTCATTCACAGCCGCCTCTTTTCACTATCCGCTCCCTCAAATCCCAAGTCCCTTACAGAGCAGGCAGGAAAAGGAGCAGACTTCTAAATACCGCTGAATAACCTCAGCAGAACTGCTACAGAACCCGGGGTCTCCTCTGGCCGACCTAGTCCAGATCGGAAGCCAGATGAGAAGCCTTCATTATTCACCAGAGTAAGCCGAGCAGGGGTCCGGGCAATGCTCCACAGTAGCTTCTTTTGCCCCCTGAGTTCCCTCAGGGAGACCCGTCACCCTCTCTGGTATGGTAGTGCACGAGTTGGTTGAGACCAAATTAACTCTGAGATTTAAACACTCATGACCATGGGCAGTGGTAGTTGGAGGTGTCGGCTACATGTGTTCCAGATATTGATGCATTGTGAATCTCAGAGTGTAAAGATTTATTTAACATCTACCTATGAAAAAATCACAAATTAGCTCTGTGATGGGTGAACACTGTACCCAGGACTGTTTTTACTAAGGTCAATCTGGAAACTACATAGAGATCTTAGGTTTATAAAACTAATGTCCACAGGGACATTTTCTCCAGCCTCTCCTCTAACGCTCCTATCCTCTGTCACAGCCTATGTGACCATCCTGCCTGCACGTATATCATGATGGGAGGTTGACCATCTCTTCAGACAGTTTGTGTCTTCCTCCATATCCTCCTCCTATTTCTCCAGGGCAGGATTCATGTGACTAGCTGATTGTTAAATTTTTCTTCCAAAGCCTAATATCGTATAATTAGAACCTGCAAAATATAGTCATTTCTCGTCCAGCATGATGTGGCATCTCACTCAGGGCACCTGATACATGGGGGGTCCTTTGTGTATTCTTTTTATGCTCTTCAATTAGTTGTAAACTCTTCATAGCCAGGTTCCCATTGAGCACACTAAATACAATGGCTTTAAAAATGATTAAATTTTTTTTTCTTTTCTCCAAATCAGCTTTGTCACTTTTTTCTTTAAGAAATAAATATCCATTTCATGTCGGCTTTCAAATATGTTGGCATAAGCACATTTAATTGATATGCTCATATTTTGAAATCTCTCCTACATTTTAATTATGTTGTGCTTTTAAACTTTCTCTTTTTTGGTATTAAGAATCAAACTCAAGACCTTGCCCTTGCCAGGCAGGTGCTGTGCCACTGAGCTACATCCCTGGCCCTAGGTTCCGCTTTTCCCTCTCAGTGATTTTTCTGCTCTGAATTTCTAATTCAATCAACTGTTGCCCAGGCTTTCTATTTTATTAGTGTTTTCAAAAGAATTAGGTTTTAAATCTGTTGGTCTTCTTTCTGAGTTCCTATGAGCTCTTCCTTTTTTTTTTTTAGTTTCCATCTCTACCTTTGTACTTCGCTCGTGAATTTTCACTGTATTTCTTCAAAATATATTTACTCAGAAGATATGGCAAAGCTTCCTTCAGAAACCTCTCTAGCTGAATCTTAACACGTTATGGCATTATTTTCAGGAAGTTCTACATTTCATGGAATTTCCATTATGAATGCTGCTCTGATGCTCTATTCAGAATGTGTACTTTCGCTTCCATGTATGTCAAATAAGGCAGGAAATTGTCGGTAACAGACCTGCTTTTCAGACTTTTAAATGTGGTCAATGTCTAAAATGAACTATTCATGCTTCAAAAGAATGTATGTTCTCCAGTCGCATTGTGCAACGGTTTTATATATTTTCACACTTAAGCTGATTAATTGTTTTGTTCAAACTCTCTTCATCACCAATATCTTTGGGTTTTTTCACCTGCAAGTTTTACAGGAGAATATATTAAATTCCTCTTACCTTTATATTTGCCAAATACTTTCCAGTAAGCTGGTCAATTGGTTCTTGGCCTTTGGGGTAGGATCAAGTGTAGTCACCTGGTCAAATTTAACTGACTATATCTTAAAGTTTTCACTGGGTTCTATAGCAGCTCTGCTTCCTGATTTTCTGTTAACAAAGGTCTCCTTTGTCATATGTAACTGAGAGTATATTGCATTTATTTTTATTTTCCTCATTTTTGTCCATTGTTTTGTTACCAGTCTTCCTATGCTCTACAGGTGCCCATGGTTTTAAAAATACCCATCTTTACATCTGTATACACACATTCAAACACACACGTATTGTTGAACTAATTATGTATAGTGATGGTTTATTTAATTATAGAATTATACAAAATGTGCTTTCATCACTTTGAAATTTATACTCCGTTGTCTATGTTTATGCTGAGAAATCTGCTCAAAGCAAATGAATGCTACCTTTTCGATATATTTTTTTTTCATTTTGTTTTGTTCTGTTTATTTGTTTTGCTCTAATGATCATCTATTTTCCTCCGTGGTTTATTTTTTTTTTTTAGTTTTACTGCAAGATAACTTCATGCAAATTCATTTTTGTTTAATCTACTTACTTTGGTTTAAGCTATTTGTATCTTAAAGTCTTCTTGTCATTTATCCCTTTGAATATATCTTCCTCCTCATTTTGTTGAATATTTTTCCTAAACTCCTTTAAGTCAGGTTTTGAATTCACAATCTCACAATATTAGATAAGTTTCTCCAGAGAGAGAGAGAGAGAGTGAGAGAGGGAGAGACAGAGACAGAGAGAGGGAGATTTATTTTTATTTGTTTGTTTGTTTGGTCTCTTTGAGACACAGTCTCACTATGCAGTTCAGGCTGGCCTTGAGCTCACTTTGTAGCCCAGGCTGGTCTTGAACTTGCAATCATCCTCCTGCCTCAGCCTCCTGAGCACTGGGATTACAGGCGTGCAACAACGTGCTGCACAAAATTTATTTTTAGAAACTGGTCTGCACCATTGTGAAGGAGCTGGTAAGTTTAAAATCTGGGCAGAGACTCCCAGCAGGCATCAGGTGGAATTCAAAGCAGTCTGGAAACAGAATGCCTCCTCCTGTTGAGACCTTATTATTGGAGATAGATATAATACTATCTCCAATAACCTCAGCTGATTGAATGAACACAAACGTTGTGGAAGGTAATGTTTTTTTACTCAAATTTTACTGATTTTCATCTAAAGAGCACCTTCATAGCAACATTTACAATGCTGTTTAAACAAACAACTGGGCAAGGTAACTTAGTCAAGCTGATACTGTAAAATTAACCATTATATATTTGATCATTTATAGAATGTATCAATTATTAAATAATATTTAATGTGCATGTTTTGATTTCCTGCATTATAGGTGTTTTTCTGAGAAATAACTTCCAGTTTATTAACTCTACCTCAATTTATATTTGTTAACTCTATAATGTATGCATTCAGCTTTTTCAACTGTAATGACTATGTAGTATTTATTTCAAGAAATTGTAATTGTTACTTTTTAAAATAAATCCTTATTTTTCTTTATTATGTTTTTGATTCTTTGGCTGACATAATCATAATCATTTAAAGTATTTGAAACCTTTTTGATTGCTATATTATCTCTACTTTTTGCTATGAATTATTTAATTTGAACCAGTCTTGGGTTCAGCTTTTCATAACAGACTTTTTTGGTTTTGTGCTTACTGACCCTGTGATAAGGTTTTGTGCTGCTTTTGAGTTCAGTTAGAAATGGTGTTTTAGTACCTTTTCCATGGGGAACAGACTTTTTGAAGTCCTGGCTTTATTCAGCAGTGACTTTTTCTATAAATTGATTTCCACTCTCACATAAAGCCTGACTCCATTCAAGAGCTGTGGACACTTTATATTTCATTATATCTGTGGTCAGATACCCTTTAGTATATTATGACCCCAGCTCAGTTTGTCATCAGACCTTAGGGTCCTCCTTCTTTCTCTCATCTGGCAATTTCCACTTCTTTTCAGCCAGTTATTTATTACCCTTGAGTTGGGGTTGGAGGTGAAGGTGTTTGTTTGGGTAAAAAAAAAAAGTTGATGGGGCTTAGCACCCAATGTTATTTGTAACAGTGAAAAGGGCCTTGAAAGTTTTCATTGAAAAACAGCTCAATTTATGCCAGTAATCTCAGTTGTTGCCATTAGGATAACATGGCTCCTTGAATGTGAGGAAAAGGTCTTACTATCATGGTTACATTTTCTATTGTCACAAATACTAGCAGGTTAATTGGAAGCATCTCTTGCATGTATGCATGGCAACTGTAACCAAGGAGAAAGTGTTCAGGTGCTAGTGCATATTCCTCAAGGCAATACACTTTGACACAGGTAATGAAGGTTCTTCTTGGATCCCCAAAGCTGTGTCAAATGAAAGATGAATCCGAGCTTTTTATGTGTGGTTCAAGTGGAAAGTATAGCATCCATTTAGTATAAGTTATAGGCTAACCAAGTTGGTCTTAAGAGAAATTTTTCTCTTACTACAGATTTTTACTACATAAAAAGGGAATGGCCTATTCATAGGTACTAAAGAGGTTGAGACTACTTATTTGAGGTGTTGGTCATATGCATTAAAAAATCTGAGGAAGGGAAAATTCAAGGACCTTACCAAATTGGGGATCCTAGAGGCTCACGATAAAGGAGGGTCAAGTTGGATCATTACCTTCCTCGATGCTAGCACACTAAAGGGTCCTCTTATTTTCAATGTAACTGTGCCAAAGTATTGAAATTGTGTGTCTGCTTTACAGAATAATTTTTACACATATTTACATGTACATGCTAAACTTGACATATGTTCTCACTTTCTTATTTTCTGATATTGGTACTATATTCTGGATTTCTGAAATTTTTAAAATGTAGGCCTGGTATCTAGTAGGTTTTTTGCTTGTACACATTCCTACTGCACATCCCATCTCTGTGCTTTATATCCTCACATACGCCATTGACAAAACATTGATTCTTCTAATGTGCCTTAAGGCATTTCTTGGTTAAATCAGCATCATCAAAATTTTATTCATTTTTCTCCATTCTGTCATGAATGATATTGTTGCATATATTCTCCATTATTTTTATGCCATTCATGTGTGCTACAGATACACCACACTTCTAACGAATAGTTTTATAAAATGTTCAGAAAAGGATGAGTTCAGTTCACCCAACTTCATGTTTAGTGCCTGTGTCCTGGCACACAGAAGTCACCACTTTCATTTCTCATAACCTGATTAAACATTGGTCAAATAATATTTTCAAGAATTGATGACAGACTTTGCACTATATGGGTTAGGCATGCATCTCTTTACCATTAAAAAAGCACATAATGTTCATTTTTAGGGTTTTAGTCTATTATGCTTGATTTCTGAAGAACCCTACTAAACACTAAAGCATATAAATCTCCTGGCCAAAGGTAACTGGACCCACATGAATTAGAAAGCTTTACTTTTTCTTACGTTTTGAACTTCATCATTTCTAATCTAAGTATTTTTCCTTGAACTGGAGGGTGATTTCAAAATAGAAAAAAAGTGATTCTGTTTCTGCTTTTTTTTCTGAGCTAGTTTTTCTTTATTCTTTTACTTAATTTGAGTGAAAGTAATAAACAATTGTCCTTAAAATTTTTGCCCAACGTTCATTGAATGGTAGTTTCAGGACTTTCTAACACAATTTTGAAGGTTTCTGACATTTTAAATATTTTTTTTGTTTATCGCATTCTAATTCTTCATTCTTTTTACCAAAATATATGCTTTTCCTACTCGTGGGGAATGGTATCCGCTTGGAAGTTGTACCCCCAGAATCTGGTTTAAAAGAAACAAATAAAGAAGAGGGAATTGCATTTGATTCAGTGTTTATTCATACAAATTAAGTATTGAGTTAATGTTCTTTTTAAATGGAATAGGAAATCAGCTTGTAGTCATGAAATAAAATTTAAATGATATCATACATGTGATGCTTGCTCACTTTCTCTGGGTTATGAATACTAGTAAAGAGTTCTAGTTAGTAAAGTGTACAGCCATACAAATATTGACTTTTGTTCTTCCATTTTTTAAAGCAAGACACCTGCATATTACTGAAACATAAAAGACATTGGTCACATTATCTTGATAGTCACACCTAATTTCACATAAAAGATGTTATTGGGAATATAAACCAATGAGCAGAAGTGGATATTGAGACCTTAGTAAGCTCCATGCAGTTTCTGGCTCTGTGGGAAATTCGTGGATACATGAGTCCTCGAGAGTTAATGACACCAGAAGCTAATGATAAGGCATCCAATATCTTTGGTTCATGTAATCTCAAGAACTAAATTTACTTGCCTTTTAAAATACATCTGTCAGAGTAATTTAGCATGTGATTGGTAAACAGAGAGGGGCCTACCCGGACTCTATATAAATGAGCAGTGGTATCCGACAATAGCCCCCACTACGTTTCCAAAGAATGTAGAGCAAACTACTGATTTTGGACAACAGCGCCTACTCTGCTATCTGCAAGCTGCAATCACAGAAGTCAATAGAGAAAATGGCACAGGCTATGAAAAGACTAGCTTAATAGGAGGCCCACTGCTATGCTGGGGCACAGGCATGGAGCAACTGATTGCATAAGCTCATCTATTCAGCACTTAATGAGCTGTTCTTCGTGTTCCCTCCAGCCTTCTACCAGTCACCAATTACATTTACAGTGAGCTGTTTGAGTCCGTATTTACTTCTCTAGAGAGTGGGTTCATGTGTAACACTGTGGTGAACAGATCACAGTGTGGACCTTAGTCCCTGGAGGTGCACACTCCAGGAAACTCTGCAGAAGAATTAGATTTTCAGTGGAACAGAGGAAGGGAAAACATCATGAGGGAGGGAGCTGGTAAGCAGGAAAGGCTAGGAGTGCTGGGTGCATGTGGTCTTTGCTGTCCCTAACAGGAAATTACAACAAATCCCAAAAGCTTGCCCTGTGACTAAAGAAGCATTTGTTCCTGATCATTAAACCTGGCTTGCTCACCAGAAGGATTTTACAGTCCCTTTGACCATGCTGAACATTTGAGGATCGAGATAATCCCTTTTGCATCTATTTTTGTTGGTCTGCAAAATGGTTGCAGCGATTGAACCTCAGGCATTTGTCAGTGAGGCCTCATGCACATTTTGCTCTCTTTCAGTGGGCATTCAGCAGATTTCAGATCTATCAAAATTCCACTTAGTTGTGGCCTCTTTCCGATGGAGGGGGGCTGGGAAGCACAGCATTATCTGAGAGGTGCCAGCTGCTGCTGTTACTCGCAGCATTCAGGGGCTCATTTATCTGAATATGTACTGTGACTTGGCAAGATCTCAGGAAGGAGACTGTTATAATGGGGTGCACTTCTCTTTTGATGGGGCTCTTGAATAAATATCCTTTAAAAAAAAAGGTTCTCTGAGTGACTGGAAGCACTTCTTATACACATGCAGACTTTAGCAGCTGAGAGATATATGAAAGTCCTTTGCATATCCACCTTCCTACTAAAGTACACACAGACACACAGACACACACACAGACAGACACACACACACACATGCACGCGTGCGCGCACGCACATGCACTGTCAATAGCAATATCTAATCACAGAATTGAATATTACTCAGTGCTCTGTGAGTAAAAAGCAATAACTACATTCATTAATCTGATTGCAATTAACACATTCAATTGTTAGATACCATAAAATGTTAAGAGGAAGTCTAAAGCTGACAAGAAAGTTTGCAGACTTCACCGAAGCCATTTTGTTTGTTTTCATTGGTAAATTACACTCTTCTGACCTCATGAGTATGTTAGAATTTCATGCGCTTGCTCTCCACAGCAGGAACCTGGGTTTAGTCATCGCCCTTCATTTAACACACAAAATCAAGGCCTACACTTTATGTTAGTAAACAAATTACTTTTGATCTAACTTCGAAAATATAAATAGATCTCTAACACAAAACAGATAACTGTTCTCTTCTATTATGGATCCTCATTATTGTTTAATAATTGCTTTTAAGAACTCTAGCTGTTGATTTAAATGTTCTTAGACATCTGGTTGAAAGAAACTTCTTTTCTCTGAATAACTGTGATTAATACAAACAATTTAGTGTCTTTTTTTAATGTTTTGGTTTAAGGATAATGGATTTATGTACTATAATTATTAACTCTACCTTCAAAGAATAACAGTACATCAATCCTATATTATTATTTCCAATTAATATACAATAAGCTGAAAGGTTAAATGAAAAAGAAAGCCGTAAAGCTTCAGAATAGAAAGCTACTTTTAAACATGACTACCATAGCATTTTACTATGAATGAATTCCTTACATGAAATAATTTAAATTGCAATGACACACTAAGAGAATAAAATGTGAATATAGTATTTCTATTATCAATTAAAAATGATTGGCCAAAGAATGTCTAGAAGTACAGAAAAATAGTTGAACACTTCATGGAGTTAAGAGCTAAGATAAAGAGTTTGATAAAAGCTAATAGTAAGAAAAGATGCAAAGAAGCAAGAAATACTGCTATCTACATAGAGAGTGACCACAATGGCAAGCAGGGACACTGAAAGGACACCCAGGGTTTGGAGGCAGATGTATTTATGTCAATGGACACTGACAGGGATCATTCCCAAAATACCAGGCCCTGATCTCTGGGAGTCTAGGGCTTATAGGGGATAAGCAAGCAGGAACTACAGAGGCAGAATGGCTTGTTAATTGGGAATTGGTTTATATATTGTGCATCACAGTGACCAGCTATGCATCACAGGGATCCAGCTCTTTCTAGGAGACCAAAGCAACCAGAACTGCCAGAGGAACTATTACCAGGGTAACCAGCAAGCTGAAGTATACTGGCTGGGGGCCTGTTTTCTGCCACATGGCAAAGTGCTCTCCAAGAGGGGAGATGCTGTTTTAATTAGACCCAAGAGTAGCGCACTCAAGTCTCACCCTGTACAGGAAAAGGCGTGAGGATGAAGAGCACAATAAAAACTACTGATCTGGAGAGAAGAGGAAGTGCTGAATAGGTAAAAATCTAAGTTGCAAAATATATTTAAAAAGGGTACGTTACTCCTTGCGCATATGTGAAGTAAATTGTCTTTGGTAATAGCACTTCGCATGTAGTGTCCCATGGCTCTGCTTTAAGCCCTGGTTGTGTCGTTCCACAGACGCTTGGGTGGGGGCGGCCGTGGCTACTACCTTTTGTCCACCCTTCCCTAGTGCTTTGAGAACTGCTTGCCACGCTCCCTTTTAAATCTGTTTCCAAATCCTTTCTTACCGTATTAAAGCGAGGCCCCAAGAATATAGGGCTGAAATTCAAAGCCATCTGTATCAAGCTCTTATAGTTTAGTGAGGTAGAATTTATGAATGATGCATGGAGAGACACATGGACAAGGCACTGTTGGGCTTCAAAGGAGGATTTATTTTCCCAGTCTGAGTAGAAGTGAAGAAGGTGGGTTAGGAAAGTGTAACATGTGAGCTGAGTCTTTAAGGATGTGGCGGGATTAATCTAGTGCAAGAGGTAGGAATGGGTATTGCGCAGAAAGGAGAAAAACCAAAATAACAAAAACAGTACATAAAGCATCACAGAGACCAACAAATATGATACAGAATTTCAAAACATAGTGATAGGATATTAACAATAGTTGTTATATTACATAATGTTATTTCAAAATAGTTGCACAGATAACCAGATATAAGCATGCAAGATTGATCAAATAATTACACATTAACAGTTCCTTTCAATAAACCAACAGATAGTGGTAGTATAATTATCTTAGCTATCCTGTACATACATCTATATTTTTTCCTCTTCCTTCTTTCTTTTTCCTCCCCTTTCCTTCATCCCAATTGCTCCTTCCTGTTTGAGCAGGTTCTTTTCCCTTTCACGGTATCTATTGTACCTTTCAGAATTTTCTTCTTCATTCTTACATTTTTATGCCTAGTGGACTGAGCAACTTCACTGAAGATAACAGTACGTAATGCAGCAATCATGGTTAATTCCTATCATTTTGTTTTGAGGTCATGTATTGTTTTTGTGTTGTTTTGATTTTGCCTTCGTTGTTGTTTTGTTAGTTTTTTTTTAAATCTTTAAAATAAAAAAAAGAAATAAAGAAAGCAGTACATTCATCGCACTGGTAGAGACCACGTGACTACAGAAGCCAGCTTCCTCTTTTTTAAAATACAAAAATATCCATCTTACCTCTTCTTTCCTTAGCTCATTCACTCCACTCAGGTGCTTAAAGGCTGAGGTAGCAGTTCAAAAAGTGGGGGTCCCTGGAAATCTGGTTTTGCCACGGAACCCTGAGTGGACACATGCCCGGCATGTTCCGGAACTTGTTTGTGAAGAGCAAATAGTCTGCTCTCCTGGGAAAAACTGTGCAGAGGACTCCCTTTCCTCCGCATCCACCGACTCCCACTCATCTGCTTCTAGATACGTGGAGAGGGTGCAAGTTCTTTTTTAAGGGAGGGACCCAAAGGTGACACACTACTTGAGTCAAAAAAGATCAGCAATTAGTTGTGGAAAAAATAATTAAAATTGACCATATTCCCGATCAATATTTTTTTCATGCTTTTTTAGTTTATGGTCCTGGTTGGATTCTACCTCCGATCTATTTACTTTCTCACTTCCAGTTTAGAACAGTCTTTGACTTTATTTTTCCTCATGAAGAATCAGTTCCTAGACTAGATCTGGCCTCACATAAATGCTTGTGGCAAAAGTTATTTTAACTTTATGATGTTTTAAAAATTCAAAGGGCCAAAGTGTTTGGGGGTTTCTCCACATTCTCTTGGAATCCATTCTATTATTTACAGAAAGCGGAGGTTGAGGGCTCCTCGTGTGCCAGGGCCCTTTTTAGATGCCTTATCTGTGTACGCTCATTCATTCATAATAATCACCTCCACCTTATCTGAGATGGGTTCCATGTTCCTTAGGAATCTTAATTTTAAAAATATCTTTCAAGCTAAGAAATGTTCTAAGGGTTGCAAGGCCTGTCTGCGACGAAACTGGAGAGTTTGCCAGGACCCGGCTTCAGCATCTGTGCTGTTCACCAAGATGCCGCAACGCCTCAACAGCTTTGCTCTGCTGTGCCTCAGTTGCACTGAGTTGAGCTGATTATTGGCTGAAAATGTTATTGGTTCTTAACTTCAGTCATTTATTGTAACAATTAAGTGATCAGCAAGTATTTGATGAGCAGCGTCTATGTTCTAGACTTATGATTCTAAGCCTCCTGATACCAAGAGAGAAATCAGGTAGTAGATATTCTTACATAGATTAATCCATAGTCGCTTTTTGAGACAGAGTCTCACTATGTGGTGCAGGCTAGCATTTAATTTGTCAATAGCCTGCTTTAGCCCCCTGTGTAGCTGGGATTAAAAGTATGCTCCCGGGCACCTGATCTTACTTAAAAGAAATTCCAGCGGTGGCAACTGGAACAACAGGTCAGGTGGATTGGAACCTTTAGAAGATCCAGAGACATCATGATAATGTGCTCACTTATAAAAACAGGAAAGCAAGACCACTAATAAAATCCATTATAAATATGCACAAACACAGTTTGTCTAAAGCTATATGTACATACAGCAGTCCAAAAGTAAGGGCTAAAACCTTGTCTTTGTATTCAATTATTTATATACTGTGAAAAATACAATGTTTTTATTTTAAAAGGAGCCTCTAAATATGTTATCAGCTCTACAAATAAATTTTAAAAATACTTAGAAGAAAAGAGGTTATTTTGCTCTTACATTATCAGTGTTTATTTCCTACCATATTATGGAAAGCTTTAAGGATATCTTTTGTATAATACAGAAAGATCTGTATTAGTGAGGAACAAAATGTTTAAACTGAAAACAGAATTCTTCCACAAAAAATAAACAAGATCTGAAAGTGCAGCTCAGTGGTGTAATGTGACCTAAAATGTACTAGGCCCTGGAGTTGATCTACAGCTCCACAAATCAATCAATCAACTAACTGGTTATTGGACAAAATCAAATTAAGTAGAATAAGCAATGGAACTGAATGTTTAAAATCCCTAGCTGAAAGTCCTTGGAGTTTGATTTCAGGTTTTGCAGGAGTTTCTCCAAAGTAGAAGAGCCTCTTTATCTGTCACTCACTCCAGCCCATCTGAAAACTGCTGAGGAATTTTTCAGACTACACTTATATGATGTTCTTAATGACTCAACTCAACTCGAAGAAAATGAGAGAGATTCCATATTTAGGAGTGCAGCTCTGTGGGGTTTCTCCTGAATAATGGCTCTAAATTATGCCATGTGTTGTGGAAAGCTTGCTTTTTCCTAAGAAAAGATGACTTATCAAACTGTGCAATCTCTTTGGTAAATTGAAAAGGCAGAAGAACTCAATAAGAATCAAAATAGCTTTGGTGCGCACAAAGCCACATACATTCCCCAATCATGATTTCAGTGACTATCGAGGAGGAAGATCAATTTAGAACCCCCAAACCATCCCACTTTCCCTAACACTACCCTCTGTCCTCCCAGCTTCATTGGACTAGTGTCAGTTCCTTTTTCATGTTAATAGAAGGATGATTGTATATAAACATGATACATCTGATTTAGAAGAATAAATACTTTATACAGGTGGTGAGTACATCTGCTTACCCGTTCATAGAAAACTGTGTGTGTACTGGTATATTATTAAAATTAGAGCCAGTATTGGATCAATTAGATTGTCTATCTCTCACCATTTCCTTAGGGCTGAATATTTGTTCCTGGAGCAAACAAAGGAGAAACTCAACCTAGAATTCTCTTAATTCGATCTTGTGAAATTTCTTTAAATATAGTTTTTTTCACTTTTTTATTTCAAAAACTAAAGAAAAACTAGCAAAACAACAATGAAGACAAAATCAAAACAACAAAAACGATACATGACCTCAAAAGAAGATGACAGGAATTAACAATGGTTGTTCCATTACCTACTGTTGTCTTTCACGAAGTTGCTCAGGCCACCAGACATAAGAATGTAAGAGCGATCAAAGAATCCAAGACAGTAAGAACAATAAAAAAGTATTGCTGGTCTATGGTGAAGCTCTAAATGGAGTTTTAACTCTTTGACTTTAACCAGAAACTGTTTAAATACTAACATTTGTAATATTTAATGCCTACAAAACAAGTACTTTGGATAACAGTACCCAGTACATTTCCTATATAAATAAAAGGGGAAAAAATGCCAAATTGTACACAAAATTGTTTTAAATAAAATTGTCATTAAAACTTTGGTTTTAGAGATTCAAAACCAACTAAGCAACTAAAGCTCTAATAAATTAAACATTCTAAATTTTATTTGCTCATTTCCCAAAAAGCTGACAAATGTCCCCAAATAGCTCACATGGAATAATTTGGAACAGCTTGTAACATAAGCAGACTGAAGAGTTTCCTGAGTTTATACAGCTCATAGTGGGTTCAGAGGATTAGCAAAGTTATTGCAAATGCAACGCTTACTTTGAAGACAATAAAATATATGTCAAGAGCAATGTGATGCAGAATGATGAAAACGATGAACATTGTCAGGATAATCACCAATCACAAAATGTACACTTGCCTACTTTGAGAAACTATGGAGCAAAGATTTAATCATGCCCATTATCTACTTGTCATGAACCTTGACTATTTTATAAAGGTACTTTAATAAAATCTTGGAACACAAAAAATATTATCAATAACTTTAACTTACTGTAAATGGTCCATTCACTGCCAAAATTTGTACTCTTAACATTCATTCTTCACAATTAGTTAAAACTGTCTTCAAAATTCAGAATATCTCATTCATTGACTAGATATGTCAGAGCTGCCCATTGGTTGTGGATGAATGAGTCTTGAATGCCATGTACCCAATCTCGTCTGAAACCCAAGTTAGTTCACCCACCTAGTTGATAGTCCTCTCTCTTCACTCACACTCAGAGATCTCGTGCCCTGGTAACAGTGTCTAGACTTCTTCATCAGGGCAGACACTGAGGTCTGTTTGTACTGCTTTTTTTTTTTTTCTTTCATAATGCCTAGCAGGTTGCCTGACTTACAGAAATTACCTGATAAATATTTGATGACTGTAGAGGAATATATGTGTTTATCTATATAAATAAACTAAACTAAAAACTCTGAATGGAGAGCTATTTTTCCTTCAATACTTATAACCAATAAACCCTTTTCTCTGTTTCTCTAGCTCCCTTTCAACTGATTTTCATTGACTATATTTGTGTCATATGGATATTTGTTACAGGCTTGTCAGGAAAAAAGCTCAAATATCAGCTGGGTCCATGATGCCCACAGTAATTGCAAAACTGTTTGCTGTAAAACAGATTAAGAGGCCCTACTCAGCAAGCCTTGAGCCAAGTTCTTCCCTGGTCGCTTCAGGAACATGTGGCAGAGCTCTGTAATGTGATGGATAACATATGAAGTGCAGAGGGCTACCCATATGCTGCTGTAATTTTCCTGTACAGGATGCGCTCTTTGACTTAATAATGGTGATTTGGGACCCCGGTGAAAATTTCAGTTCTCTCTAGGTCTCATTTAGACTCTCCAGGCAGGAGATTGCAAACCTATAATCCCACACTGCAGGAAAGAAAATGAAAGAAGGGAAAAGGGACCTCCATGATTGACTTATATTTGAGCTCATCAGATAGGTTTGCACGGCTTGTCACGGAGGAGAGTGGTATCACTGATAAAATATTGAAAGTTGAGTAAAAGAGTGTACAAAGTCACCTAACACCCTTCTAATCTGGTATGGATTCGGGGGAAGGAAGGATATCTTGAAATAGATAGCCTGACACAAGAGTGAAATGCAAGATACCCATGTTTGGAGCAGGGGAGGGATGATATGGTAAATAGAAGTATGTGATAAACAAGAGCCTGGATTTTGGTGTGCAGGAAGTATGATGTCATGGGGTATTGTTGCTGTGTCATGAGCTAAGTCAAGCCTTACTGGTAATAAACAGATGATTCAGAGTGGTGCTTTAACAATGACACAAACAAACTGGAAGCTTTTTGGAAGACAGAAATGAATGTGACGAGGTGACCCAAAATAGAATGGCGTGGAAAAAAATGTAAGCTGCCATCATGCTGTCACTGAGGGAAAGCAGGCTTGGAAGAATGTGATTGGTGGTCACAAGTGTGTTGTGTGGAAGGACTTTTGGGCAGAGAATTCAGTATCCTCTAGCGCCTTAAAGAGCAGCTCGACGGGCAGATTGAGCTTCAAAGACAAACTCAACTCCATATAAGAAAAAGCATACTTAGAACCCTATGATACTTGCGTACGCAGCCTCAAGAATGAGATTAAATGGAGATTACTAAAAGTGATCAGTTACGGCCCAGATCACTGGCTTGCAAATCTTTCGTATTCGATTATATGAATTGCCTGAGAAACTTTCTGTTTAAGACCCAAGACCCAGTATTACTCTAATGACTGGACAAACTGGGAGCCCCATGGGAGATAATCATTCTGTCATGGTGCAGACAAAGCTCCAGGAGGAAGAAGGTGATGGTTGGGTCCCTTCACCCCTGAGACTGTGTCTCTTCTTCCTGTTATCCCTAGGAGCGACAGTGGTACTCAAAGAACCGACAGAAAAGAAGAGCATCTCTGACAGTATGAAGGGCTTCATGATTTATGAGGTTTTCAGTGGCAGTTTTATGGATACATATAACCTAGTTATATGTAACCTGTTTCCTCAGGCATCCCAGTGTTCGGCACTTCCTTCTCTGGTCATTGGTCAATGCTGTAGTCACCGGCACAGGAAAGAGATTTGTGTCAGTCACGTTAATCAAAACATTCTGTAATTACTCTCCTAATGCCAATTACTTTATGATCACAAAATATATCTCAAAGAACAAAATATAGAATGAAAAGACAACCAAAAGAAATAAGCAAGGGAAGAAGCATTTTTAAGTAAAATGTATTGGGCGACATTGCAGTGTCTGAATGTGTACTGCATGTGAAGATGCGGTCTAGGAAGCAATGTCAAAATTCACTGCACACAAGGAACATCTGAGAGCTTTGTTAGCATGCATATTTTAAGGCCACACCCAAGAGACACTGATTTAGTAGGTGTTGAATGAGGCCGGAAGTTTGTATTTTTAATAAATGAAGGGAGCATCTCCCAAACCACGTTTAGAAAATAATTTTCCCCATGCTTTCCAGTAGAATTTTCTGTAATGACAGAAGGTTTAGGGAGGTAGTCACCACCACAGTCATCTTCAGAGTACTTAAAAAAATAACTACTGCAAGTGAAAAAAAAAATACAGTTTCTATTTTATTTGGTTTTAATTATTTTAAACTTAAAACTTACCATGTACCTCATAGCTGCCGTGTTAGAGAATTCATTTTAGAATATACTTTGGGGACAAGGAACAGGCAAAGTTTTATTTTATTTTATCACTATAGAGAGATAGCATGAAACACTACACATAGCTCATAAGAATAGCATGAAATAATATATTCTGCAGAATATATTCATATAATCCAAGAGCATACCTGGCAATATTATTTTATACTAGTATTCAGAAATATCAGAGTAAACATATTCAGTCCTATCTTAGTTTGTAAACGGGAAGCTATGCCATAGTCAAAGAGTAATTAAATAAATAATGTATATCTATACTCCAGGCATTTATATTTAAAAAAAAAATTAGCAAACACCTAACAGTGAGCATGGAACAGTTAGATCACGTGGAAAAAACCCAGTAGTTAGCCTGATGACCATTTTCCTCTGGCTGAACAGGTCAGGTTCTCAAGTTCAGGCTAGGTTTAAGAAATGACTATGCCATGGGTAAAAACCTCCCCAGATCCCAATGCCTCCTTTCCTACTCAAACACCAGGAATGCTGATCATAAAAAAAGTCAAAATAGAAGAAACCGAGGTTTCAAACTGTCACATAAATGAAGTTAGTGCCCAGAAATTTTCTCCAAGAACACCAGTGTGTGGTAGCCACGAGCAAAAAGAAATGACACAGCATTCACTTCCTTTCAAAAAATAGTTGGGTGCCTATGTCAGGCTTAGCAGGGCTGTGAAGTTTCCTTTTTATTTGATCTATTTTTCGAAGGTTTTAGATAGAAAAGTTATACAGTACACACACAAATAAACACATGTACACAGAGACTAAATAAAGGGAGATCGGCGGAAGCGAGAGGGGAGTCGTGGATTTGGAGAGAGGAAGAGGGTGCATAATCATGTCAAAATAATTCACCCCCAAGCAGAAAAGAAAAAGAAGGGGAAGTAGGGCAGAAGAGAAAGAACATTAATGGATCTGCTGCCTCTTCTGCTCATAGAGACAAAGGTTCTTTCTGCACATTCTCATTAGCATTTTGGCGTAGGAAAATGAATTCTAGTGCTAGTCTGTAGTAAATTATAGCTCTCCTAACTAAAATCTTAGACAACCGCATGTGGCTGGTAATAAGTGGTCTTAGAGAATGGGTTTTAGAATTGCATGATTGGCTGTGTGCATTTCTTGTGCATGGGTGGATAACGTTGATATTCCATGTTCTGTGCAGTTTAGGGAATCTGTCTGGTTCCTGAGAGAACGTCTCCAGAAAAAAAGTGGTTTGACCAAAAGCTAGGAAGAAACAGATTCTCAAGTTAGCTTCCAGCGTTTTCTCTGATAGTGTTAGGATATTGTAAAGGTTCAGTTAATTCATAACTCTGTTCTTTAAGACTCACTTTGTACCACAAATGGGAAACTATTCCTTTCTATAATTTGTCAGAAACTGTTCTCTCTGCATGGTGTGCCTCAGCTGACAAATTTTGTGGGTTCTCATTTATAATTATCACAATTTTGTTAATTCAAAACTGGTAGCTTCTGTTGTGAAAATTGTATAATAAATCAGTGTAGATTTGGTATTAAAATTCTGGGCATTTATCATGGCAAAATTCAGGCACATTTTACAATACATACCCCCACATTTTAGTACTATATTTCTAAAGAATTACTCAAGAAAGGTTTACCAATTTCATTCAAAAGAAATAAAAATGCTGACATTCTCTGATTGTGTGTTAGCTTTGCCCAAACAACTTCATCTTTCTATCTACGCAGGTACAAGTGTGTGGGTGTCTTTTTATGGTTCCTTTATTTCTCCTCACTGTTAATTGTTATTCCTGTTTTGCATTCAAGGGTGTGGTTCTGCTGGATGTTCCAACCTGGATGAATTTCCGTGACCTTTACTTCTTGCTGAGTTCTAGCCTGTGTTCACCCTGTTGAGGTTCTCCCTGGACAGGACCAAGAAGAGATGCTATGTCTCAGCTGAAGGCCTGTATGTTCCCCCCGACCCCGACATTGCTGCTTAATGGCCCCACTGTGAACAACAGAAAGATCAAAGGTTTGGGGCCTGAGAAAAGGACTTTGGGGAAGAGTGACATAAACAAACAAACAAAAAAAGGGGAGAGACAGAGAGAGAGAGACAGACAGAGAGACCACACATACCCTCTTTACAGTTTTCAACCTGGTTGAACATCTGGCAATAAGAACTACATGTGCATCCCACGGAATCTCTCAGTGATCAACACAGATTTTTATTTGAGGTAAAATTTGATAGCAAAGTTTCTAAGCATTAATGAGCTCTGCTTTGCATTTTAACTTTGAGCCTGCTAAATTCTCAGCTTTAGTTAGGTACTTTGAATCGTGAGCATGCCAAGTACTTACATAGAAGTTAACTAATATTGTTTTTAACCCAACTATGCACCATGATTCTTAAGTCCATTGTCAAATGTAGTTAACTTGAAGTTATTGACTGAAAATATAGTTAAAAGGTAGCATCTGCTTTCCAGTCAGATTATTTAACACCTACTAACAGCTTATCAGGATGGAGAGAGCAACACACAGTCGCATTAAACACTTGAAATTCTAGACCATTCTGCTTCTCTTTCATGCTTGACTCCATCATATCAGAATTGTCCAAACTACTGAATTAAATAACTCAAGACAAAGAACATATTTTTAGGTGAACATTTGGAAATGGAGAGGATATTTTCATAGATAATCTGGTCTCCTTAGAAAAGGAAATGGGATACTAATTCAACCCAAAAGCACGGATTATCTCCATGTGTCCCATCCTTGCTGCTTTTAATACAAGTGCAGACATTATCCCTGCTCTGTCCTCAAGGAGCAGTTAGTTTAGGGAGGATGAGCATTAGAGACTAGCAAGGTGCCCTGGCCATAGTGTTGGGGAAGACTTCATGGCCTGTCCTGAACTAATGCTGAAGGTTCAGGGATGGCTCCTATACAAAGAGAACTACTTCTCTTATTTATAAATGTAATGACCTCTATCAGTTCCTCTGCTACTCTGAGCCTGACTCCTTACTTAGAACACTGAGAAAGCCCCTGTAGCTCTGAGAAGCAAGGGATATTCACCCTCTAGAGTGATCACCTAATGTTTGGTTCAGACATGAAGTTAAAACAGCTTAGCAGGGGATGGTCCTCTGTGGCAGTTTTACATTTGTGATATGTAAACCAAACCTATCCCCCTACACCTTCTGGCTGTGGGCAGAGCTGGTTTCAGACACTCGTGTTGGGGGAGCGTGTAGTCACTGCTGACCTCTCCCAAACCACAGCCCAGCTCTCCATTGCAGTTTTGCCCTCTTGCTGCAGCTTTCTGCTCTTGTGTTAAATCAATAGTTTATGACATGTACAAGAGAAAGCTGTAAATTTAATTTTGTCCCCTGCAGTGCAATTCCTATCTTGTTTGCTGGCAACATAATGAATGTGTTTGCCCTCCAGACCCCCTACCCAGTGGAGCAACTGGAGGATAAAGAAAAAGAAAATAACAAAGCACAATTAGGTAGATGGATTAAAACTGGATTAATCAGAGGCTCAGCTAAAGATAGGCAGATGTCTGTGTTTGGTGTACACATTTGTTTTCAGAAATCTAAAAAGATGACAATTAAAGGAAATTTGGGGCTCTATTTGTGCCTACCAAAGAATAGTTCGGTTATTTTTTTCTTTTTAATTATGAAGAAACTATAACCAGAGCAGGATTGCCTTAGTGAGCTATCTTTTCTCTACCATGTGGGTGCCACCTGGTACCCTATTCTCATGTAGCAAAAATGCCAACCCCCTTGTCACAGAGACCTTCGCTATTGAGAGACCTGCACTGCTGGTCCCTGGAATGTCTTCCCAGCCCTGTGCATGACTGGCTTTGTCTAACCTCTGAGTTCTCAGCACCCTTTGCAACTTCCCCAGGTTCTTTCTACCCCCTTCGCTCTGCTGTATCATCTCTAGAGTTCTTATTCTCTCAAGACACCTCATGAGTGTGTGTGCATGTGTGCATTTCTTTGTTCTTCGTTTCTCCTAATAGAAAGTAACACTGATAAAGGCAGGAAACTTGTCCATTGTATTATCTCTTTACCCCAGTGGCTGTCATGGTACCTACTGCTTGCCATTGTTCAATGGCATGCTGAATGCTTGAGCGAATGATGCACTGAGGTAGTGATACACACTGGGTGGGGGCCCTTTCAACAGCCTTCTTCCCCTGGAACAATACCCCAGTTTATCTTGTCCCAGCTGCCAGCTATATGGCACTTGTCACGTGCCGGGCTCTGCTCTCAGTACTTTGAACACTAAAATTTTCACTTCTCCTTCAAATCGTAGGAGGCAGATACTAATATTATTCTCATTTTTTTTTTTAGATGAGGAAACTGAAACATAGACACAGTTGATCACTTACCTGTGTTTACAAAGTTACAAGTGTCACACACAGCGTTTGGACCCGGGTAGTCTGGCCTCAGGAAATATGCTCCTAGGAACTATGGTGTACTAGCTCTTCAATTACATTATTGTCCTAAGAAACTATGGGAACTGTGTGTTAGTCACTTTCTTCACACCGGAACAAAGTACCCAACACCTATAACTTAAAGGAGGAGAGGATTTCAGACTCAGAGTTTCCAGCGGGTCAGTCTAGAGTCTACTGGCCCTGAGGCAGAATCAGTATGATGGAATAGCCTGGTGGAGGATGCGTCTCATCCACTTGCAGCCAGAAAGTACAAGAAACAGAGAGGAGCTGAGGACAGGAACGTAGCCTCCAGGTCATACCTCAGTGACCCGCCTCCAACTCCTAACAGTGTATCCAGCTACAGACCTCATTGGCAGATACATCCCCCATGGTCTATCCACCTTCCAAAAAATTACATTTTTGTGGGATATTTTGAGCAAAACCACAACAATATATTATAGGTATGTCTTTCCTTCATTGCAGTAGATGAAGGTCTGCAAGAATGCTGTTATCGCTACTAGAAAAATATCGGTAGACACTGGCAGCCCAACTGAAAAGCGGTATGACCTGAAGTCACACAACTCAGCCTGTTCAGTTCAGAATTTAAGCAATGTGTGCAGTTTGTTGCACAAAATGAAGACATAGTTCTTCGTAGCATTACTTTGGCAGAGAGATTTTTATACAAAATCACTCCTTTGAAAACATAGAAATATGTGTACATATGCAAACACACGAAGGTAAATGGAAATGAGACTCGATTTAGGGTTCTATAAAGAGGGTGCAGCCTCTGCGCTTCACCCATGTGTCTCTATATGTGTCCATTTATCTGCCTATTCATGCACCAATCCCTCAATGGCTGCCATGGGTCCATGGAGATACACTGTAGCATGCTCTGTTCTCAACATGCCCCTCCCTTTCTCATTCAGGCAGTTATAATGCAGAATTAATTTATAAACTGGAAAGAGTGAAATCTGTGTGTGAACATGAAGAGCAAAGGCAGAACAGGAAGAGAGGCACAACCATCAGGGAAATGAGTGCCGGACCGAGGTGCAGAAACAGCAGGAGGAGAAGTGCAAGCTCACAGCCGGGAGAGGCAAGGCAGGGGCCTGCGGAGCGGAACCACCAAAGCAGGAACGACGGCTTTGGCCTAGCAGTCTCAGTAGGTCGCGTCCATGTTCCTACTAAGAGAAAGACCTTCCAAATTGCTTAAAAATATATTTCAAGATGTACTGTAGTTAGAAATAAACAGATGTTCAAATTATTCCTATTTCTAAGGAATGTAGAAGACTTCTCTGCCACATCATCACCAGTGTTTATCTCGATGACGATACCCTGAGAGCTTTGATTTCTTTACTGACCCACTGGTCTGTCAAATACAAGGAAAGATATCCCGGGAGGAACATTTCTCTGTGCCATGATGGGAGGCAGAATTACGGCTACATTTCCTGAGAATCAAAGAACTTTCATTTACATTTGAAATGAGAGAGAGAAAAAACCCCATCATTTCACTGTCAGTTATGCTCCAATCAACCCACCCTACACTGTGACTGCCAAGTTGTCCTTTGATAAGGATTCATCTCTGAGATAAGATGGAAATTTATAATGAGATTATTTTGATGTTTACAGTCTCTAATAGTGTCCCCCAACCGCCTTGAGAAGGAAGACATTGTTTTACGTTTTTTTCTCTGCACATTATCTGATCTCTGAGCATTACTGAGCCCTGACACAGGTTGATTAGCATACCCCTGCCTTCACAGTACATGTCTACTAGGGGATGCGAATCGGGTGCAGGGCAGCTTCACTGACCCAGACATGGTCCCCGCTCATGCCTAAAATCCCACCAGCAGTGCCTAATGCTTACGAGAAATCAAGGACTCACTATGGGTCAGAGAAGATTTTGTAGCTTCTGTTTCTTCATTTAATTACCAAAAGGTATATAATACTTCATTGTATATTTCTAACACTCTAACTCTGCCCTTTTTTGCAAAATATAAACTTTTGCTTTGTTTTGCTTTTGAGACAAGAGCTCACTTTGTAGTGTAGGCTGGCCTTGAACTCACTATGTTAGCCCAGGTTGGCCTCAAACTCACAGCAAGCCTTCTGCCTCAGCCTCCCAAATGCTGGGATTACAGGCGTGCGCCACCACACCTGGGTGGAAATATTTTTTAAAAGTACAGCAATGCAAGCCTTAGAAGCTATTTTGTTGATAAAATATCTTTATCCCCTACTCTTAGGTTTTGAGAAAGTGCAGATATCAGAGAGAGAGAGAGAGAGAGAGAGAGAGAGAGAGAAAAGAAGAAGCAGAAGCAGAAGAAGAAGAAGAAGAAGAAGGAGGAGGAGGAGGAGGAGGAGGAGGAGGAGGAGGAGGAGGAAAAGAAAGAAGGTAGAAGAGAGAGAGAGAGAGAGAGAAAGAGAAAGAAACAAAGAAAGGGAGAAAAAGTAAGAAAGTGAAAGAGAAAGAAATAGCAAGAAACACTAAAATTTAAAATTGCCTTTGTTTGAAATTGCCCCCGGTGAATCTAGCAGTGGAGTAGTTGTTCTTAAAGACCCATTTTATTTTCCAGTTTACATCCTGATGGGAAAGTAAAAGGGGAGGGACAGGCTCGGGCTTGGGCCGAGCACATGAGCTATGGAGTTCCCCACAGGTTCACTTTCCAGACCCGTAACTCACAGCACTCCTCCCCCAGCCCCGTCTGAAGGAGCTGTAAATGAACAGCGCACAGCTCTTATGAGTGAGGCCAGCAAGGCTGGGGCAGCAGTGCCCACAGAACAGTCCTCATTCTTCACAGAGGACGCCATCGCTGTCTACAGGGGAGGCCCTCCAAACACTAAACTCCTTTTTATCACCATTTTCTTCATTTTAAAAGCACCTTCCTCCAAGACAGCTCTGCTTCTTTCAGCCTATTCCATTCTTTGTTGGATCAGAAGAATCTCTGAGGTTTTCAGCTGAAAAGACTTTAAAATCCAATTTATTTTTCTCCTCACTCGGGCTATTGATTACTGTCAGTAGGTCTTGTGAAACCGGATGCATCTATTTTTAATGCCTGTATCTACCACACTTTTAAAACAAATGAGTGTGAGTAGAACACTCCTACCTCTTGTGGCAGCTGGGAACCCTGACAGTCACACTGACTGTGGTCTAACAAAGCCCGTGGCTCCTGACAATTCATGGTGTTAAATCTCCTCTGTGTGGTATCATAGTCACCTGAACAGGTAACCCTTAATCCACTTATGTTGTGTACCATGGCCTTTAGATTTTAAAGACACTATAATTTTTCAAGCTCTTCACCAAGGCAAGACCAAAAAATGGAGGAAAAAATTTAAGAGTCAACATAACTACATAGATTTCAATTTGGAGATTTGTTTTCAACATACATAAAAAGCAACGTAAAAGTAAAAAGTTCATGGTGGCCCATGCTTGGAATCTCTCAAGTTTAGGAGACTGAGGCAGGATGATAGCAAACTCAAGGGTAGACTGAGTAATAGAGTGAGACACTGTCTCAAAATTGAATAATAACAATAATGACAAGAATTGTAATAAATGACTGGAGTTGGACATGGTGGCCCATGCAGAGAATCCCACATGCTGGGAGGCTGAGGCAAGACCACTGCAAGTTTAAACCCACCATGGGCAACTTAATGACTTAGACTTCCTTAAAAATTAATTAATTAATTAAAAAGGGTTCAGGACATATTCCAGTGTAAAGTGCTTATTTCAATCTCTACCACAACAAAAAGACAAAGAGAGATCCAGAGAGAGAGAGACAGAAACAGAGACAGAACTGAGGGGAAGGGAAGGGAAGGGAAGGGGAGGGGAGGGGAGGGGAGGGAAGTCAGAGGAGCGGAGAGGAGAGAAGAAAGGAGGGAGGGTGCAGAAAAAGAAGGTATCACTAAAATCAAAATATTAGCAGTCAGTTTCGCACGGGTTAGATTCATTAGAATATATGAACTGGAAATGGTACCCAGATAATGGAACCATGTGGAAAGAAGGAAACTAATTTTTGAGACAAGGTCTCATGTTCAGTCTGTCTATGAACATGTTATTTAGCCCAAGCTGGCTTCAAACTCCCAGCAATCCTCTCGCCTGGGTTTCTTCAGTGCCAGGGTTACAGGTATGCAGTGCTGCACCTTGGCTGAGGATGAGAAACTTTCTAACAAAATGAGAGTAAACTGGCAAGCCAGCCTCATCAACACACTCAGAGTGTTAGCACTCTTACCACCAGTACTGTTATTTTAATAATAACATCCCATTGCTTTTCTCCCCCAGTAAAAGTTGACTGACTGAACAGAAGATGACCTCTCCCCAGTGGTTTTAGTGTTTATCCATTAATTTGGATGGATAGTAAGTTTTTGTCAGGAAAAACTGAAAAGCATTTGAACAACTTCTTCTCACCTGTGATGTTCCTGAAGCAGGGCACTCATTTTATCCAAGAATCATCTCTCAGCTCCAAGGAACTGGAACCTCTGGGCTTTTCTGTCCTCTGAGGAGTGATGAACCGTGAGGCACTAGTAATGAAAAGTTCTAACACCAAAGGCTAGGACAGCTGAGGATAAGGAGCAAGTAGAGGGGAACCAATTTCTAGAGAAGGGGGACGAAGGTTAACCAACTGTTATTCTGGAGTTCAGTATAAAACCTAGTTTATTTTGGTTTCTCAAAAATGATAGATATACAAGGTGGTAGGAATTCACCAGTGGTTGTTTGCATATTGTTGTCTTCAAATCAGGTGCTCAGATTACCAGATATACATTGGTCATAATATAAAATATTTTAAGCATTAGCTGTTCCTTTGAATATACCATTGGACATCAGCAGTACAGTTATCCCAGTCATTCATATGTGTGTGTGTGTGTGTGTGTGTGTGTGTGTGTGTGTGTATAGCCTTCCTTTTTTCTTTTTTCTAATATTTTATCTAATAATTTTTAAATTCTCTTTCATGGTTTGAACAATTTTTCATTCTTACATCTAGTAATCTGTGTAACGTAGTTGAAAATAAAAATGTGCATTATAATAACCACTGTTAATTCCCATCATTTTGTTTTGAAAGCCTGTGTCACTTTTAATGTGTTCGCTTTGTTTTGTTTATGTTTGTGATATTGTTATGCTGCTGTTGTTCTTTCTTTTTTTCTGTTATTACTCTCTTTAAAATAGAAGAAAGCTGGATAAATAAAAGCAAAAATAGAAAAGAAAGGCATGATTTGTTTTTCTTTGTGTCCAATAAAATTAATTCTTCCTGTGGAGAGTTCTATTACTTTGACAAATTCATACAGTCCTGTAACTACCAACAAATTAAGGACAGAAGAGTCACCCTACACCTACCGGTGAGCTGCTACATGACGGCGGGAATCATGCAAGTGTTCAGGAGCAGCCTGCTAACTAAGGAAAATACCCTAGTAACCATGGATAGCTACCGCTAGCTGTTTATGTGTTCACAATTTTTTATAATTTGACCTGAAAGGGTTAAAATTACACTATAGACAACTAGTAAGAAGAAAAATTAATGTTTAGCAATTTTATAATTCTAAGTCTTCCTTTCAAAGTTTATCTTCTAGTGGGAAGTGCTTACTTTCTTCTTACCACATAATCAATGACCGACTCCTACTAGAGCAAAATCTACCCAGTAACAAGCTGCATAATTTGCATTCAGTTCCTGTGGAGCTTGTTACTGGGGCTTTCCAAACACTTGGTAGCTTTTTGCTTTAGTTTGAGAGTAGGAAATGCAGCAAGGATAAAGGCAGCTTTAAAGCTAGGTTTAAGAGCATTTGAAAATTCCCACGGAAGGCTGGTAGTAATGCTGAGAGGATCCAGAGTGGAAATACAAGCACGCACCTGTCCTCAATTATTTCCTCAAAGCATGCTTCCAGAAGCATTAGTGTTACTGATGCTGTGTGTCGTGACTCAGGCTTTGCTCTATAACTTCAGAGTGGTCCATTGACTTATATTGGAATCACTGAGTGAAATGTTTCTTCCCTTCCTTCATGAGAGGAAACAGAATAATATCTCTCCATCTATAATAACTGTTGAAAAATTTTAGAGGTAAGTGATCTTCCCTCTAAGAGGAAAGAAGAGAGTCCTTCACCTTTTCAAATAAAGCAGAGTCAAGCAAATTATAAGCAGCGCTACACACTACCTTTTCACGAGACTTACTACTTATTTTGGCGTACATCTATTCATCTAAAAGACGAGGTGAGTGCTCTTTCTGTGATGAAAGCGCTTTAAGGTTGTATCTTACACATCACCATAGTAGTGGCACAAAAATAGAGTTGGGTACAGAGGTAGTGTCAATAAATATTAGAAAATAAATTTTTAAAAAGAAATAAAAATGAGTCAGTTTAGCTGCTCTGGATGAAATTATGGATCTCTTGTAACAGAGGTAACCTCTACTTATATAAATCCCACTATCTTTCTTCTAATTGCTTCTCCCAAACATCAGAACAATGCAGTATGAAATATACCCTCGCCTTTTCAGTCCATCTGTTAAATCACTGACACTGATCTACTGGCAGATAAAAGAGATCCAATAAGACAACGATTAATAATAACTCTAGAATTTACAGTCCAGTGTCAAATACTCACAAATAATTCAGAAGTTATAAGATTTGTAAATTATCTGTGGTCAATGTCTGTTACTACTCTATAATACCAACAGGACTATTTTCATTTAAAACAGAAAACATACACTCAAGTGCAAATAAATACACACACATGAGATGTTTATGATGTGTATTTTTTGGAAAAAAATTTTTTTATATAATAGAACTTTGGATCAGTGTTCCACAGAATTTAAGAGGCAAATGATTTAATTGATTAAAAATAAAGTTAATATAACAGTTGCTGTTGTGTTTCCCATTATATGTCAAGTTAAAAAGGCAGCATTTTCTTTTTATTTACAACTCGGGTAGCAATTTCCAGTTTCTTCTGTCTTCCTACGCTTCTTCCAGCTTCTTCCATCTCTCCTTGTTCCAAAGATGCATTGCACACGGTTACATTGTTATTGGACAATCTATTTCCTACCCCTTTTGAAAAAGTATCCAGCACTTTGATTAAACAGTTTTTGGTCCTCACATTCCCATACTTTTCAACTCTGACAGTTTAATTTCCAGACTCAGAACTTTTCCAAATCAGAAAATGCCAGATTTGCGCATTGTCACAGGTAAAAATCAAAGCAGTCTCATTTATTTCCAAAGGCTGCTTAGCAGCCTTTGGATGTTTTTCATACTATGACTCAAAAGACGATTTCTAACAGCTTCTGACTACAATAGGAGCTACTAGGCAATTAGTCCTTGCAAACATCCCCAGACAGCGATAAAAGCGAATACTGTTAGGTCTACTGATAGTGATGGCACATCTGCACCTGTATATGGTGACTTTTATTTGAGCTGAACCCAAATATTCTATAAACTATATGCCTGCTTATCACTCCATCCATCTTTGGGATGAAGTACATTTAGGGTAAAAAGTGATGACTGTTTAACATGGCACTGGTCTGCAGAATACACCGACTGTTACACTCTCTTCACATCTCCACAGGGGTACTACAGTCATAGCAATCACAATCGCTGTTTCTACTGAGCTCATTCTTCTGCCCTCATCATAGACCAGAGGTACCATTCAGTAAAGAAAACGTGACAGCATCACCCAGAGCAGCCAAGGAATTAGCCTGCAAAACCACTGCCATCAAATTCACTCATATGTAATAGCTGTTCACCTTCTTCCCTTGTACAATGCATCATACTACGCTGTTGTTACATCATAAGGAGATTTTTGTGACCATCTTTGAAATAACTTTCTATCTCTGTGCTCCTCCTCCCCTAGATAAGTCTACTTCACAACAATGTTCTCTCAGTCTGTGTCATGTACAGAGGCTCCCAGCTGTCTATCACAGCATGCAGAAGCTCACCAATTTCCTTTCAAAATTACTTATCATCTTGCCCATCCACCACTTTTTTCCATCCCTGATTTTGAACTTGACTGTGTGTTAACTTTTGCTTCAACCCCTCCCATCACCCAGGTTTATTCTTTTTTATTTTCTTTCTGCTTTGGTTTCTCCTAACTGCATTATTGCCTACATTCTCAAATGCCCTTTCCATCATTATAAGAACAAATCTCAGTTCCAAGTATTCTTCCTTAATAAATATATCCTCCCCTGGAAGTGTTATTTAACATTTTCACATAGTATATCATGCTATTTCCAGAAACCTCAGGTTACAACTGTCTAGTTATTTTTTATGTTTCCTTACTTAAGTTGTTTTCTGTAAGGGCAAGGGCACTCCTACTTATTTCTTTGACTTTTCTAAGTATCGAGAACTGTGTTGAGAGTCCAGGAAATACCTGACTAATATTGATTAAGTAACTATATGAGAGGTATACCCAAGGAAAATAAGATTTGTGTGCCAGTGCACATGTGTGCCTGCATAGAAACACATACACACACACACACACACACACACACACAATTTTAGAGTCATTCTCCAAGAGATGTTGAGAAAAAAAATGAGTAGGTCAAAATGGGTACCATGTTTGCAGAATGGCTTAAGGTGAAGGCACTTCTGGGCTAAGAACCAGAACCAGCCAGGGTTCCTGGTACATTCAGTACACGGCAAATAACACTGTGTTATGGGTTGTAGTAAATCTAATGGAAACTCACATGGAACAATGTGAAAACATGACACCAAGAAGCAAGCTTATTTTCATGAATCATTGTGCATGGAAACATGTAGTAATAAAAATTTAAAAACTAAAAAAGACCTAATATGTGTTACATACATGAACCAACTCCTTACAGTGAATGTAATCACTATGTACTATGAATATGTGCTAACAAAATACTAAAAATGTGCCCGTCTGCAATTATACAGAATCACAAAAATTAAGAGGTAGAAGATTTGAAGGTCACTCGATCTAACCCTTTACCTGTTGAATATTTTCCTGTCCCAGGTAAGAATAGTTCCTACTTCCAGAGAGCTTTGTAGGAAGCTCAAAAAATACCCGCAAAAGTTCCATCATTATCCTCACCAGTAGAACTAGAAATACAACAACTGGCATTGCAGACAGTTTATTGGGTATATCATATGTGCAAAGAAATGTACAAGAAACAGTAGGGAGTGGAGTGATTCACAGATGAGTAAAAAAATAAACTCTGCCCTCAAAAGATGTAGGAAGGTATTCTTCTGCAGAGAGAGAGAGAGAGAGAGAGAGAGAGAGAGAGAGAGAGAGAGAGAGATGCTAAGTATAGGGCTATACAAATGTAAGAATTCCATGTTTAAATTTGGAAAACAATGCATTATTAACAAAGACTACTGCATATCAAAGAACAATTAGCACTATCTCATTATCTTGCCCAGCTTCAACCACTATCATGATTTTATTTGTCAAACTTATGAAAGAATGAGTCAGCCAACAAAATGAGCAAACAAATAACCATTCAACCAGACTCTCAAAGGGCCTTTGTTAGTATCAGAAATTATGACTATCAAAAAACAATATCTACTAGATAATAAGCTGCCTGATGTTAGGAACCATGTCTAATTTTTGTTCTTTGTTTTAACTTGCGGTCATAACTAGCAGTATGTCACAGAAATGGACTAAGTACAGACTCAAATGAGGAGTAAATACTAACTCAATTTTACAAAGTGAGTGCACTGGTTACATCAATTAGAACAGAAAGTAATCTCATGTTGTGTTCGTAAGTTCATTTCAGATAATATGGCAAAAACTAATGTTCCAAATCTTTCAATATCCAATGGATAATTTAAAATTAGTGCCAGATTTCCATACTTTTGTATGTACTCCTTAACCCAGTTGATTTCAGAAGAAATAAAAGAAAACATCCAATTATTGTTGTTGTGAATAATGCTTTATCAAAAAAAATTACTTAGAACTCAAGTCATGCAAATGATATAAAAGCAGATTTGGCAAGTGTTGCAGATTTTCGGGTAGGAAGTACACTGAGAAGTTTCATGAAAATATGATGTCCTTGAGACACAGTTCAAAAACCACTGTCCTAAAAAAGCCAATGAGCACATCACAGTTCTAAAGTGCAATGTTTGTGTTTTTATGTTTTGGCTTTGTATGTCAACAGATTAAAAAAAAAATTCCCAAGGCCGACATTCACAAAGATTTAGGATAAAGAGTGTTTAAGTCTACATTTTATAAGTCACAATGGGAGGAAGTCCAACTCAACAGATGGAGGTGGCATTTTGAAGGAAGTTAGTAGGAACCTATACAGTATGAAAGAAAAGAGTTCGCAACCTGAGAAATGTCTCAGGTGGCAAATATGATACAGGCCTCCAAGGGTTCACAGTATGTAAAACAGACCTGGGAGTTCCACCAATGCAGCCAAAGGCATACTGCTTACATTCTACAGTGTGAAATGCCACAATGCAAATCAGGCCAGAGGAGAGTGGAAATAATAAAATTAATATGTAAATAAAATTAAATACATACAGTTGGTTCAGAATTACACAGGGATGATGGAAAGTTTTTGTACAATTTCATCTCAGATAGGGAAAAATGTTTTTATCAGATTTTTCTTATCTTCTGGAAGAGATTGCCCTCAAATTCATTGAAAACAGACATCTATTCATGTAGCAAATACGTATTGAGTACCCACTATGTGCATACACCATGCTAGCTATTCAGAAGGTGCACCGATCGATAAAATATTGCCTCTGACACATGAAAGTTCACAGTATCACTCTAGAAGATGTTTCTGTAGCTGCTGGGACACATAGCAGACCATGCTAAAATCTGATTTAACTAGTCTTAAAGCAATGGACAGTCTTGAATGTTAAAGGCAGGAGTTTCTATCTTATACAGGGAAACACTGAAAGCAGTCCACAAACTTACTAATATTTTTCTTTGAAGACAATCAATCTAAAGGTCTTAGGTGATTGTGTATTTGTACATGTGCTTGCATAAGTTTATAAAACATGCATGTGTGCAAAAGGGAAGAGATTTATAGTGGGCAGATCAGTTACGAGGCCATAATTTTAGGCTTCATTATCTAAACCACCAAGGAGATAGAGAGGCAGAAAGGCAAGAATGATTACAGGGCGGCTACTGGAAATGCTAAGAAGGAATTATATGGGATTAAACATACAGGTCACACATATGCTACTCCCTTGCAACTGGCTCCCAATAGAAAAGAAACACATTCTTTTCAGTCTGGGGCCAAGAAGAAGCCAAATCCATGCTTCCTCTGTTTCTCTATCCCACCCTGTACAAAGGGTAGTGAAAGTAAAGACAATTTCAGATTACATAAAAAGTGCTAAGGGGCATTTCTGGAGAAAGCTGCAAGCGTTATCTTGAAAACTTCTTGTCTGAAGCTCCTCTGAGTCTTACTTCCCTCTGGAGGCTTTTCTCTCTCTCCTAATGCAGTTTTACCCACTGGGAATCTATCCAGCTGGATTTTAGTCACTTTGCATTATGAAAGAAGATTTCTTTTTTTATTTTTTCTCAGTCCATGTTTTCAGTGCATAATGATTACATTCCTCATGGGTAGAAGTACAAATGGCCAATAAATACCAGAAACGTTCAACCTCTCTGGCCATCACAGAAATGCAACTAAAACATCACTGCGATTCTGTCTTACTCCAGAAAGAATGCCCATCATCAGAAGGTGTTTTAGTCCAGAACGTCTGCAAGAGTCACAGCCCCTCAAATTTCATTACTTACAAAAAATGCCTGTGGAAAGCAATGGCTCCTGCCTCCCTCCTACTTCTTGCACAATGAGACCTAAGTCATGTCAAGGTTTAAATTTCTGCAATCATTTTATCACACAGGGCCAACACAAGCAATTGTTGAAGAAGGCTTCTTGTTGCCTGTTCATGCTACTTCCAGCTGCCACCTCAGTAATCCCCACAGTTACAAAATCTTTGCAGACATATGGAAACAGTGTCATCCACCATCATTTTTTCAAGTAATTGCCCTACTTAGCTCACAAATATACCAATGTAGACACTGGTGTGTGTACCTTCTGTACTCAGGGACTCTCACAGGAAAACTGAGTCTCTGCCTCATTTCTGAGCATCAGAAGATGGATTCAGGTAGAAGCAAGAGACTAGAGATGGAATAGTTGCTTAGTGAGCAAATTCACAGTTCCTCAGGATATTAACGCCTGAAAAGATGTCAGGAAAATTTAATGAATTTCCACGAGAAATATACACTTTTGACTTCAGACTATAATAATTAACTTTTGGGGGTGAACTGGGATGTGTATACTTACCTAAAGAAGTCATCCTTATTTTAAGTGCAGCTAACGTTTATTATATCTTTATAATAAATAGGTCTGGAGATATCTATTTTCAGTCCATCATTATTTCAAATGACAACTTTCATAGAATTATTCCAACACCGTTAGTGTCCAGGATATCAGAACTGATATCCATAATAAATATGCCACTTTGTGGGTCTACATAGATATGTTCGCTGCCCTCATGAAGCAGAGTTCATTTGGGGCAACAAACTTATATGTATAACTTCTCAAATAAACATGATTATAACTGAAAAGGAAAGAAAGGAAACACATAAGCTGACAGAAGAGTGTATTAATTGTATATAGTGAGACGAAGACTTGAAAGTTTAGACTTTTTTGTCTCAGATCTTTTACATTGCCATTTTCAAGAAAAACCTAACATCAGAAATGGTGTTAAACAAGTGAAATACTGGACAATAATACCTTGTTCGCAAATGCTTCTGTTTGCAAGCAATTCGGTTTGCAAACAAAAGCGTTAAGAAAAAATTTGCTTCTGTTAGCAAACTCCACATTGGGTGACAAACAGAACCACAGCCATCTTTCCTAAACAAACACAAATGCAGCCATCTTCCCCCACATCATAGAACAAATGAAGTTTGTGGACCAAAGTACCACAGTATCTGGTATGGTTAAGGAAAGAGCTGTTCATAGAAAAGATTTCTTGTTAATGCTTACTTGTTTGATCAATATTGCATGTCTCTATTTGTTTTCCCTAGAAACCACTTTGAAGACATCAATATGTAATACAACAACCATTGTTAATTTCCTACCGCTTTGTCTGTAACTCTATATTGTTTATATTGTTTTTATGCTATTTTTAAATGGATGTCTGTTTGCTAATATGTTTTCCTTCTTTTATTTTTAAAATAAAATTTAAAAGATAAAATTTATGATTTTGGAGGGAGTAGGGATATAGCTCAGTGACACAGCACCTGCCTGGCAAGTACAAGTTCCTGAGTTTGATTCCTAGTAGAAAAAAAAATTAGATAAAATTTATAAAACAAGAAAAGATTTCTTGGATATAAAGAACATGGTGTAACCTAAGATTGTTTTCTGTTTATAGAAAGCAAATTTATTTTATGTAACCTAAAAAAAAATCTAGGTAAAAAGAAATAAATTGATTTTATCAAGTAAATTATGGCAAATGTAAAACATCAAGAGAGGAAAAAGACAACTTATAGATTGAAAGAAGATGTTTGCAAACTGTACATGCAATAAGGGCCAATATTCAAATTATATAAGAACCTCAAAAAATTTTTAAGTGGACAGAAACATTAGTATACACTTCTCAAAAAAAGTCATACAAATGGCTAAAGGTATATGAAAAAATGTTCATTATCACCAATCATCAAATAAATACAAATTGAAGTGTAAGATCACATCACCCCAGTAAAATGGCTATTATCAAAAACATAAAAGATAGTAAGTGTTTAGCAGGATGCGGAGAAAAGGATCCCTTGCATACTGTACGTGGGAATATGAATTAGTGCAGCCATTATGAAAATCTTTTTGAGGTTCCTGAAGACATTCAAAATTCAATTACCTTATGATCCAGCAATTTCACTTATACCCCAAAGAAATAAAATCAACAAGACAAAGAGACACCTGAATACTCAGTTTTAAGATGGTACCATTCACCAGAGCCAAGATACAGAATCAACTGAAATGTACTTAAGGGGATAAGGAGCTTTTAAAAATGTGTTATATATACCCCATGAAACACTATTCCACTTGTAAAATGATGGATATACTATCATTTATGAGAACATGGATGAACCTGGAGAACATTCTGTTATGTGAAATCGCAAGAAACAAAAAGACAATTCCATGACTCACTTCCATATGAAATATAAAGTTCACCTCATGGAAACAGAAAGAGGAAGGATGGTTACAAAGGGCTGAGGAAGTCAGAAATGTGTAGATTGAGAAGTTGGCCCAAGAAGGCAAATGACAGTTAGAAAGGAGGAATAAATCCAAAGAGATCTATTATACAACATGATAGCTATAAGTCATAATATTTTCTTCAAAGTGGCAAGGAGGATAGATGTCAAGTATTGTCACTACAAAGAAGATAAATAGGTAGGATATGCATATGTTCACTAGTCAAGGTTACCATTCTGAAATCCACATATATTTCAAAACGTCATGTTGTTTGGGATCAGTACTGCATACTTTATCTGCCAAGTTTAAGAAATAAACATTGAGTTCTATGGAAATACTAGAAGAAAAGATTCACATGGATTCTTTTTATGATGCAACAAGTTGCTCATCATTTATGATTGAATAAGGAGAAGAAACAAATACAAGACACAACTGAATCCGATGGCCAACAGGTAATGGACTCCAAGTCTTTGTACATACAAAAGTTGTCAAGTTTTCCTTACTGAATCTATCTTCTGGTCTATGAATAGACCAAATCAACTACCATTATAAAAGACATAACTATTATGATAGGTACTATTATAAATTTTCTCTAAGGATTTAAAGAGAGAGTAACAGTGCTATTCTGTGGGTCACAGGAATACTAAACAACTACTACTTTTACCCGAAAGTAGCTTCATTTTTAAGATGAATGAAATGATTCATGGATAATATTTGCAGAATATTGAGAGATCTGTCAAAATAAAAGACATTAGATGAGTACCATTAAAAAACCAGCAAATGCAATCCAAGATAATTTTCATTTGTTTTCTACTTTAAAGAACTCTTTTAACTATTGGCCTAATATTTGTACAGAAATTTCCTTGTTACACTATTTTGTCTGGTTACAACTTATCAGTAAACATTAGAAAACCACCCTTAGATAAATCAAACGCCCTATTGGAATTATTATATTTCAGCTTCTTTTGCTCTTTTTTCACACATGCTGTGCTAATGTAGTGACTAACGATTGAGTTCCATTCCAAAACAAGAGGTGTTTGTTGACGCATAATTCCCCAAACCCAAATGAGATGGAGAATATTGAACTGCTATAATTATTTTAAAAATATTTCATTATAAACCTATACAGAAAGCTCACATCTGTCGTGACTGTGGACTTCCAGCATGCACCGCATTTCTAAGTGTACCATAATTCACAGGATCAGATACCCTTGCAAATGTTGTATGATAAGGCTAGTATGACTGATGCAAAGTAAAAGCTTTAACACAGCTCTCCGGACTTGGCATTTCTAAGCTCTTTTATTTTTCCCAAAGCACTTTTGGGAAAATTGTTTTTATTACTCTTGACAATCTGTTAGGGCAGATAGCCACTATTGTTCAAACATCAGACTCCCTTCCTCATAGCCACAGAGAGCCAAGACTGATTTCCCAACATCTACGCATCTGATTTCTTTAGAAAGGACCTTAACATTTTAGACTTTCACACCATACCATAGATTTTTTTCAATAAAAATATCCCTTGTGAGACCCAGGAATCTATATTCTTATACAGTTATCCCAGGAAACTGTGTTTCAAAGTAGGCAATGATTACATTTAGGAACTGTTTTTGTAGAGTAGTCTAAAGAGAAAATTTCAAGATGAAAAGATATGTTTCATGAAAAAAAAGAATAGAACATGTTATATTTCAGCTTCACTGGGAATTTCTAACATGATCTATGCAGGGTATCCCAAAACTGTTATGAGTGAAAAGTTATTCTGAATTAAGGGAACTGGAAATCACTGTTCCATAAAATAACCTTGTGGATGTTGGCTGAGTCCAAGAACATTCGCTAAAACCTTCTAACAAAGGACACAACCTAACTCCAATAACATAGGATGCAACTCTAGTTTTTCCTAAGGTTACTCTTATAAAGTGGACTTCACAGGCAAACAGATACCTTATCCTAGAAATTAATTACATCATTTATTTCTCCATTAAGGCATTCCAATTTTTATTAAATATATATTGAATTTCATAGAAACTAGGCAGACACGAAGAACATGGCAGAGAATAAAGCAGAAATAGTCTAGACTATATGAAACTTACAGTCTAGACATCCAGACAAGCAATGCAAGTACCCCAAGTACTATGTCAGGTTGCTATGGAAAAGTCTGTGGATGGTTTCTGACCCTGCAAAGCTATATGTTTATATGTGTGTGAGGGGGGATTAAGGAAAAGGTTGGAGTAGATAAGCCAGTCTAGGGAAGATCTTTCAGAGTATTTTTAAGTAGAATGGTAATAAAATGCTTTTTAGACTTTCCTGTTTTCTTTTGTTTGTCGTTTTAACAGAAATATCCGAGTCCTAAACAAGACCTATTAAATCTAAGATTTGAAGGCCAGGGATATAGCTTGGCAGCATAAGCACCTGTGTGGCAAGTCAAAGTTCTGAGTTCAATTTCTAGTACCAAAAAAAAAAAAAAAAAAAGCGAAGATTTGGGAGGGGTATGAATCCAGTCATGTATATTTTTATGTATCCTAATGATAAAATGTATTTCTTGAGTATTTTTGTTATATTAGGCCCAGTTTTATGTATCAATAATACAGAAAATGTCTTAGATCTTGCCAAGACAATAATGTTTGTACATTTACTGAGAAAGAGCTATAAGTGAAGAACATTGAAGTGGGTTTGAAACATAAGTCTAATTGTTGGTCTCTATGCATTTATACCTGCAAAAAATGTAATGTCTGTCTGGACCAGAATCTCCCTTGAAACTGACTGGGATGGGAATACCTTTAAAAATATGAAATTTGTGCCAATGCTATTTATTAGCAGAAATGTTTGGGAATTGTTTTGCAGGAACAAGTGTTTTATCCATGTGGATCTAAAGACAGAATATTGGGAAGACTGAGAATATGGAGAAAAAGAAGAGCTAGAGAGATAGTGATAAATGAGAGAGAGAGAGAGAGGAGTGTTAGAGAGAGAATATACCACACCTACATTTATCTTGTTGAGTTAAATTAATAAACTTATTTCCAAATCCCTCTTTTTATCAGACACTCACATTACTTAAAGTACCACATTTACTTATATAACTATAGTGCGGCTATCTCTTCCCTCTCTGTCTCCTTTTAAGTCTCTCTGCCTCTCAACTTCTCTGCTTCTCTGTCTTTGTCTCTCTCTTACAACTCATTTCATCTCACTGATTTTTATTTACTACATACATACTGTACTGCAACACTACATATAATACTATTTATAATATTGTATATATTATATATTATGTATTACATATGAAAATATGACATATACTATACATAACATACATTATATATGCTATATATTATATATAGTATATATATGGAAAAAACTCATATCATCTTTTCATATTTTGGTGAGAAATCCCGCCACTAGGAAGCTAGAGTGATTAAAGAGTTGTCCAGATTGAGCAGTTATAGATCTCAAAGCATAATTTCAAAGCTGGAGATTCATTAGGATGATGCAATGGTAAAGGGGGTAAAGTATTCTCACTGTTGATGGATTCCTCACCATCATCACTGAATTGCATTTCTGCAGCTTCACAGTGCTTGTTTTCCTAACCCTTGGCATGTTCCCGCTATTCCTTTGGGGTTTCCAAACCCCTACGACAACAGAATGATGCAAGGAGAATATTCCTCACTTGTCAGAATCACCAAAAGCTCAAATGTGACATGACATAGTTTTAAACATTACACTAAAATTTCAACATTGACCTTTACCCTTTACCAATAAAAGCCCATTTGCACCTAGCATGTTTTAATACATATAAATATTTTATTATACTAATAATGTAGCTAGTACAGTATCTCCCACCTCTAGTCCCTTCCTTGACTGAGCTTAGCTTCTCTCTGGGACCTTTTTTCCATTTATGATTATTAAGCTGGCAAACCCCATGACTCATCAAGGAAAGGCTGGCATCGCTGGATGATTTCATTAATTGCTCCCACTTTTAGAATTTTGGTGAAAAGTCTATCATATATGCATTTGGATGGTTCCAATCTTTGTTTTTGTTGTTGTTATCATTATGTTTTATTTTCTATTTTTAAGATCCTGGCCCATAATAAAACATCAAAAATAACTCCCCAGTATCAATTTTCAATGATGTACTCTTTTTAGAAAATTATTTAAAAATGTATCAGATTTAAAAAGTCTTGGTAGTTTTGTTGTAAATTATCAATATTTACAGAAGCTATACTGTTTTGCTATCAAAAAAGAAAGCTTTATAGGCATGTACTGAGTGCCCTTCATTCTGCATGAAACCATTAAAGCCAGTACAGCCAATGGTAGCCAATGGTTTTGTCAACGTCTGCATGGAAAGTTAGTGCTGCCTGGGGATTAGTGATTTGTTTTTCTCTCTTTTTTTTTTTTTTGTAAGTGTAGCTCACTGACAATATTATTTAATTTTCAGCAATCAAGGATTACTATACTTTATTAACTGAAATATCACTACTAAAACCAGATATAGCTACCATGATTTCTTTTGTTTCCAAAGACTAGCAATATACTGGAGCCATGAGAAAACAGTAAAGGTGAGATATTCTGTGGCAAACTTCGGGGGTCAGGCTAGGACAATCATCCAAGAGTTATAGTAAAGGTGAATCCTGCAGCCACAACTGCCACAGGGAAGTATTCGCTGGGCAAGTGGAAATGGGTTTCATAAATCAAGGAGGCCACTGTTTCAATCCTCCCGGTTGATTTTTTTCTCTCCTCTGCTCACAGATTATCAAACAGTTCCTTAAGTTCACTAAAGAATTCTGTCCCTTCAAGTGTGAGCCTGGTTAAGCTTCAGATAAAGTTGATGCCTAACAGATTTACCTACCTAATGGAAAGACACTCTTAGTACTATACTTGAAGTACCTTTCCTGGGCTTCTACTATGTTTGGGAGACTGCCAGAGCTTTGGTTGTATTAGCTCTTGGCTTTGTTGGTGCTGGCGCTGGACGGATGACTTGTTTTCCTCTTTCCAAAGGGACAGTCTTTGACTTTGCATGTTATTCATATAGATTCATTTTCTGTTCACCAGCCCCTCATGTATTTGAGCCTCAGAATACATTTATACTGAATTTCCAATCAAGTATTTTAAAGGTTGCCTGGTTCCTTATGGTTTATATAATTTCTCATATCTTTCCTTTAATATTTTTTCAAGCCCTATATCTTGGCACTGTTTTCTTCCCTGGAGTTCAATAGCTGGGTGACACATTTCTTCTTTTTTTCCTCTCTGTCACAAATTTTGTAATTTTTTTCATAACACATTTATACGCATCTTCAGCATCAGTTCTAGTTCAAACCTAAGTATCAACTCCTGACATTTTCTTTTCACTTGAGTTCTAAACGCCTGCTGTAAAATGGAGTTACTTATGTCATCTGTAAATCTCACTATTTCTTATTTTTCCTCATTTGAGTATATAGACATTCTATATAGGGCTCAATGTTCCCTTCCTTTAATATACTGTGCATTTCTTTATGTGTAAAATCAAATTCATTGATCTGCAGAGACAGTGCAGAGTGTAAACACACTTTAATAATGAAGTATTTCCACATACAAGAAATCGATCATATAGTGCTTCCTATATACTATAAGGTGCTTACTCTATTTTCATTGATACCCTGCTTCCCAAACACTGCTTTAGATCTCTCTTATGCATCCCTATTGACCCTGCAGGCAGCACACAGTACACTGTATTTCCTTTCCTCCTCACTATTGCCTAGTTCTAAAGGCAGCTATCTCAACCAATGTTTAACAGATGTTGAATGCGGTACTCTGCTTTTAAGCATTCTAATTATCTGCTGTCATTGTTTAGTGGTAAATGAATGCTCATGCTTTTTTATTCACTGTAGTGGCAGAAAAATGTTCTAGGAGACAATTATTTCTCTGGCCTTTCCCTGCTCTGCTCGCTGTACTATTTATCACTGCTGGAACTGGGGAGCTAGGGTGAAGGGTGGGAAGGAGGAAAGGAAGAAGCAAAAAATCTCTCCTTTCAAGCAAAGTAATGATTTTTCTGCTGGAAGGAAATGAAAGGCTGCACGAGATGCCTACCCCTTTAAAAAATGTAAGTTGAAGTTCTTTTTTTTTTTTTTTTTTTTTTTTTAATGCCAGGCACTTTTATCCTTGTAGCTTAAAGGCAAAGAATGAATGAAATGTGGAAAATGAAGGACATGTGACAGCATCAAAGAAGCAAAGCAAAGCTGGAAAGTGTGTGTCTGGCCATGGCAGGCCAGGGTGGGCCTTTTAGGCAGACCATTAAGGCAATCTGGCTGCCAGATGAAGTTTTTACAAAAGGGCAGAAAAGATGTATAAAGTCTTTTTGATGTTTCAAAAGACCCTCCTGCTGACCCCTCCCACTCCTTTCCCCTCCATCATCTGTGCTGACCAATGCCATTCCACTTGCAAGGCAAACCACGACCATTTGTAGAAGTGTTTTATGTTTTAGAGCACTTGGATCCTGGCTTGATCTCTGTCTTGAAGGATACTGGGGCCCTTTTAGTTTCTGCTGGGAGAAAATGGTGATTTGCTGAGTAAAATCCATAGACGCCTCCAGGACATTTTCAGAAGCAGTGGTTAATCAGAGTGGAATTAATCAAGTCCTATTTACCTAATCAAGATAAGGATTATTTCTTGAATAGACTTAATTACATCACACTGGCACCATTAGGGAATCTTGACAAATCCCCTCATTTTATAAAGAGGAAGAAACCAAGCTTCAAGGACTCACAATTAGTTCAATGAAATTAGAGGAATGCAATTCATTTCTTAACCACTCTTGCTTCTTATACTATATAATCTCTCGTATAGAATACCTAAATTATCATCCCCACTTATGCTTTCTCCTCTTTTGACTTTAATTCATTTTGGTGTGAAAAATTATTTGACCAGCAGAGTGTGCATGAGTTAGGCATGCCGCTTGGTACATTCAAGCCTAAGGCTTTGAACACAGCTGGCTCAGCTTAAAAGAAAGGCTCTGGCCCTTCTTGAGAGTATTTCTGGTAGTTCTTTTAGAGCAGGAAGTAGGGAAAACCCAAGAGGTTATAAGTAATAATGAGCACATTCACTGGGACAATGAAAGCCGCAGCAGAAGGTGCATCCATGCCCTTACCATAACCTCTCTTGTTTTAACAGTTCCTCTAAATTATATACCTTCAATTCTCTGGTCCTCTAGATCCTGATCAACTCCTTGGCCCACTTTCACCTCTCTGTGTTGCACTTGGTAGATAGTTAGCCACACTAGCTCGGCTGAACTTCCTAGTGGAGCACAGTACAAAGTAGACTGCCTTTAGGGGAAAACTACAACCTGCATTCAAATCCCACCTGTCTATATTCATCACTTCAGCTTTGAGTGCACCATAATTGGAAATCTGGACCAGAAAGATGAGGATCCATGAAGACATTAACTGCCCTGACTTAATACGCTTTTCAGTACTAACTTTCTCAGAGAATCAGAAAGAAAAGGAACAGAAAGAACAAAAACGAAAGGATACATCCCCTCTTTCCATAGTGTTCCTGGCCTGCTTTTCTAGGCCAAGTTTCTATTTTTAATTTGTTCAGAACTGCGCATACGGGACCTGAATCCAAAGGCCTCTGGATTTCCCCGTAGGCCAGTACACTTCACACTGCACTCTACTGGGCAAGTTTGTGTTTCTTCTACCACTTTCACTCTTCAGAGAAAAATTCTTCCTTCACGATATTGCATGGTAAGTTGTCCAGTTACTTCCCTCTAACTGTTCTGTAGCATCCTTCTTTTCCCAGTATGTGTTTCTCCCTAATATGTACACCAGAATATGTTTGCACGGTTATCTAAGGCGTACTCTTAACCTCCATGCAAATTCTTACACTTATAGAAAGCAAGCTCTTTACACGGGTGTGGGCATTCCTTGCAGAAATTATTCATCCCATTCACATGTCCTTAAATGTTTTCTCCATCCTGAATACTTCTTATTGGGAAATGTCTGCCTTATTGTGTGATCCTGCCACATACATGAAAAGCAGGCCCTGGAAATCTGTTGCCTCAGAAATGCTTCTGGGCAGGCCTGTGTCTTTCCTGGAAGACTCCCCAAGAGCAGTTAACTTTGAGACTACCATGGGCAGCTGAGCTGATTAAAGGTCAAGACAGATTCTCTACAACATATTTAGAATACTTGGTATTTGCAATTTTCTGGGGGACGTCTCCTGGGAGCCATTACTCTGTTACATGGTGTTCTTTTCCTTGGCCTAAGACCTCAAGGATAGGAACTGTTTCTCATTGGCAAATGCCAAAATTCTCTCTATCCCCTGACTTGTGTGTCTCCCCCTAGTTCACTTTGGAACAAAATGCAGTCTTTCTATAGGCTCTTGAGTTCTTGCTGGACCTGATGAATGTACATACATGTGGTGCATTCTTAATCAAGGATAGATTGCAAACCCCTCCAGGGAAAAAAAGGGATAAGAAAAGTACAAAAAAATGTGGTAAGTTCACCTATTCAATTAAGGTGTATTAATAGAGCTTCTCTTGTACTTTTAGGCCTGGTGAATTCAAAAGTAAAGAGAAATGATTATTTCCTATAAGAAGTTTCCAGTCTTAACAGATAAAACATACACATACTCAACAGAAGCTATAAGACACAGATATGCAAGGAAAGGGATAGTCACAGTAGGATGGAAAAACTGACTCATTATATTGTATTATATTATATTATATTATATTATACTAATTTTAATTTTGTTTTGTTTGACATAGTCTCACTATGTAGTTCAGGATAGCTTTGCACTTAACCATGTAGCCCAAGCTACCAGAGTGGTGAGATTACAGGCATATGCCACTGTATCTGGCACATTCTTTTTATTATACTTATTTTTTAATTTTTTGAAAGTATCATTTATTTATTCAGTCTTTTTTTTGTTTTTTCTTTCTGAGACAGGGTGTCACTACGTTTTTCAGGCTAGGCTTGAGCTTGCTTTGTACCCTAGGCTGGTCTTGAACTCATAACAGTCTTCCTGCCTCAGCAGCTTGAATGCTGGGATCACAGGCATGCCCCACCACACCTGGCCCTTTTGTTATATTTAAAAATATTCCAGTATTGCATAAATCCCTTGCAGTCTCCATCTCCTGGCTAATAATCATGTTTTATACATTAATTCAACAATGATTTCGGAGCATGTACACATGCAAGCTTTATTCTATTTCCTGGAGACATGATGTTGAAGAACAGCTAGTTCTCTAGTTCCTGTTTTTGTGGAGGAAAGGATGACAAACTAGCAAACATAGAGTTTCTGTCATCATAAGGATTGTGAACAAAAAGTAGATAGAAATTAATGCGTGTCTGCTGAAGTTATCCTCAAGAAGAGGAAGTTTCAGCGGGAACCTAAATGAAGAAAGTTAAGAGACTTCATCCACGCTCTAAATGAAGAATTTTCCCACCTTAAGGAAGAGGAATAGCAAAGTTTCTGAACTGAAAGTTGTGTTGGTATCCGGAAGAAACACTGCTCAGCTATATCCAGGTCTTCTGATTGGTCACAGCAGGAGTATTTGCACCATGGAAATTGGCAAACACCATGAATCAAATCATCCCTTGGGTCTGAGTGACATTCAAGTAATAGTGTCTGAGTAATGCCAGATATCCCAGAGAAGAAGCCTATGACTTACACCTCCAAAAACGAAACAACCTAATTCCAAAGAAAGTCTTTGACAGAAATGGAGAGTTACCGAACCTTAGTTTTTAACCATAGTATCAAAATCTTTTAAAACTCTTTTAATCCAGGGTAAAAGGATCAAGCAGAGAAGGTCCCCTGAGACATTTTGGTTTAAGTTTTTAATTGGTTTACATTACTATGAGGACTTTTGACGGCTTCTTTCAAATTAATACAGAATCACACTTTTCCATCTCTATTTTTGTCTGATATGATAACATCAGATATATGAAATGCTGAGAACAAGAGATACTGGTCAATATAAGAGAAGTGATACAAAGGAGCTGATCACAGGAATGAAATAATTATTTTGTAGTTTACAAATACTAAAAGGAAGATAGTATTTTTAATATTCACAAGTGAAACGAGATTCAAAAACTAAATACCTTCAACATATTTAGTCATTTCACAATGAATACAAGCAGGCGCTTTTTTTTTCCAATTTTTTTCCCTGGAACTGGGAAACTAACTGACGACCTCACGCTTGCCAGGCAGGTGCTGTGCCCCGGAGCTAAACCTCCACCCCTACAATGTACATGAAAGCATAATGCTGTGAATGGTAATACATTTTTGTCAACAAAGGAAACATATATAAAACTTAAACCTAGACATGAAAGCGAATCTCTGCTACTGTAGCAGAAACACACACACACACACACACACACACACACAGATGTATTAAGAAATCCCTACAGCTACATATGCTTATAAATCCAGTGTGTGATCCCCCTACCTCATTCCAAATTCCTGGATTGTGCAGTTGGCACACATGAGACTCAAACCATTATATGTGACACTTAATTAAGAATTTATACTTCCAGTGAATGACAGATTTACCTTCTTTTCCCTCTTTTTTATTAGAGGAATCTCAGAGATAAACCCTTTGAGTTATGAGTAATTGCACCCTGCTGTGAAAAGTGATAGAGTGCTGCACTTAGAAGGACTTATCAAGCCCTGAAACTGTGGATTCAACACTTGAGACTTGTTGGTAGTATTATTTTCCCCAACATTAACGGTTTCCCAGCGTGTTCCCAGAGGAAGATAAACAAACAGTGTGTACTTGCATCTTAATAGAAATAAACAGGAATCAGCTCACTCACGTTTTTACCACCCTGTCTTCATATTTCCAAATCAGTGTGTGTTTCAGTGAAAAGTTTACATGTGTGGACGATGGAAAACCTCAGGAAAGGTCATGGTTCCGTTATGTATGGGATTTTGGAATAAATGGGATTATAACATTTTGTTAGTATGTCTTCTTAGGACTTTAGAATATTCTTTAAGATATGCTGTGAAATGGAGAACTCTCCTTACATGGCTTCTGAGGCTCTTGATAAATCAGATAACTGCCTATTTGGGGCAACCTGGGTGGAGGAAAACATTTTATGACTTCCATGGACAGTGACTCTTTTGACTGATTTGGGAGGAGAGTCAGGAATCTGGAAGCAGCTTTGGAGATCCTGATGAAGGGATACCCTTTGGCAGCATGATTCTTAGGCATCTGTAGCAGAAGGAAGTCTGTAAGTTCTAGGTTTTTAATGATGTATTCGCTATGTGAATTCTTCTGAATTAACATTTTTTTACTGGGATTCTCAAATAAGTCTGCAGTCCAAGGAAGGTTAAGACCCTTCACAAGGTTCAGGACAGTAGTGGGCAGCTGAAAATTTCACTCCACTTTTGCACCCAGGTAGCCCTCATTAGGGGCAAATCAGAAGTTTGGCTAGGAAGTGGAAATTATTCCCATGCCTCTTTCAGTTTCCTAGCACAGCTCCTCTAGCTTGAATGACAGATTGTCTGTGCCATCCCACTGTCCTGTCATTCATACATAGTAATTGTGCATTCAACCAATGACCTTAAAGAAGACTCTACCTTAATCAATATGGAGAACAATATGGAGGTCCCTAAGAAAACTAAAAATACACCTTCTGTCTGACTAGCACTCCTACGTTTGTGTGTACATCCAAAAAACAATACACCAAAGAGATACCTGCATGCCTATGTTTACTGTGACACAATTTATAATAGGTAAGCTAGGGAATCAACCTAGGTGTCTATCACCAGATGAATTGATGAAGAAACAGAATATAATATAATAAATATATGCATCATTGTATATTATTCAGTGGAATGTTATTCAGCCAGAGAAAAGAATAAAATCCTATTATTTGAAATAAAACAGGTGCAACTGGAGGATGTTATGTTAAGTGAAATAACACAAAGAAAAATCAAGTGCTAACTGTTCTGTTGCCTACATGGAAGTTTACTAAAAAAAGCTGACCTGATTGCAGAATACTAATTCCTAGAGGACGGGGGTGAGGTAAAGTGAGACTACATTAGATCAGTGTGAGCTATGTGTGTGTGTGTGTGGAACTGTTACACCAAACCCCATTAATATGTACAATGAATACATGTTAATCAAACATAAAATTAAAAAATGTCTTCATGCTTTCTAACGTATGGAAATCTTATAGTTAGTGAAAAATACATGTTAAAAATGTACAAATCACACTCCTGGATCCTATTCATCCATATCCTGATTATAGGGTTCAAGGATCAGGTTTAACTCCTGCAACACTTCAGTAAACATTATTAATTGCATGTGTGATCTCCAGCAAATTACATAATACCCATAGGTCTGACCTTCTCTACCTATCATTCTGGGACACAAATATCTGTCTAAAGTTCTGACTTACAGGGAAGATGAGATAACAACATGAACTAAAGTGAACAGGGAGTTTAAACTATGTAGTCAGGGAAAGACATTTTTCTGTAAATAAAACATTACCATGTCTGGATGATTGCTAAATCCATTAAAGCACACAGCAATGAACTGGAAATTAGCAACAGTAACTCATAAGGCACACAAAGGTTTACACACAGCTTTCTAATTGTTCCATCTGTAAGCAGTAATTTAAGAAGAGGACATTGGAGTAAACCTGAGAGTTGGAAGGGAAGAGCAAGGCTTGGTGGCACACACCTATAATCCCAGCACTCAGGAGGTTGAAGCAAGAGGATTGCCACAAATTTGAGGCCAGCCTGAGCTAAGTAGCGAGTTCAAGGCCGGCCTGAACTACATAGTGAAATCAAGTCTCGAAAAACAAACAAACAACAAAAGGAATTTGAAGAAAATGGAACAAGAGAAGGTTTCTGAGAAAATATCAGACATCAGTTCTCAACCCCAGCACTTGACCTTATTTTTCTTAAATCACTGGCTTCACTGACCAACCAGCCTCCGCCATTTTTTGTATTATATTACTCCCTACATTTATCCACTTTTTTTTGCAGTAATCTTTCTTTCTGTCTTTTTACTTTTCTTCTGATAGTTTTTGGGCTTTCCATTTTTTTTGTCTCTTATTTCCCCAAATTGTGGAGCAATGAGATTAGAGACAATGAAGTGAAAGAAGTGAAGGCATATGAAAATATTATCAATAAATGACACCTGGACAGACAGAAAATTAAAGAATTCGGTGGATAAGTCAGGAAATACAGAGAGGTGAGTAGAGTTTCTTCCCCCCTTCTGCATCATTTCTGATGTAACTTTGTAACAGTGCTGTGCTGCTTCCTCCTCGTGTTACGCTTCTGTCTAGATTTCCCCCAAAGACTCATGCAGCCATAGGTGGGACTTACGCAGAGGCGGCTGATTCCTAGAGTTGCTAGGACTAAGGGTGGGTAATTACTGAATCAGTCCACTGATTGTTTTGGCACTGCCCCAACCCCAGTAGCCCAGACATAATATAAAGGACAGAAAGAGCTTTATCTGCTCTCTCCCTTGCTTTGCTGCCTTCGACCTGTCATGAACTGTTTCTCCTCTGCAAGGCCCGTCGGCCACGCCACCCTGCCTGCAGTCAGCCAATTATGGACTGAAACCTCTACACACTGTGAGCTAAATAAACCTTTCCTATTTTAACTTTGGGCGTGGGTTATTTTATCTCAACAATGGGAGAAAAGTAAACAAAAACACCTGGCTTCCAGTGGTTTTCCTTAGAAAGCAATTACAATATTAGGATCTATCACTTTTTTAGGACCTTTTAAGCTCTGAAAGGGTGGCTGATGAACAGGGAGCTGTCCAAGCCGAAGACTTAATTTGGAAGCTAATTTCCTTTACTTGGTAAATGTAATTGGATTACACTGGTACCCGAGATGTTTCAACTACCACTTAATTAGATAACTTTTTGAGTGATATGCTAACCACTACACAGTGACAGAATTTTTGTAGGTGAGGAGGAGTTTCTTGTGCAATTAAAAAGGAGAATAAAAGTGATGTTATTTATTCATATAATATTTCATATTATTCATATAATATTTCATTATTTACAAATCACTTTTGCATACATTAACTCATTAAGCCCTCACTAAAATCATGAATTAAAGGTGCCTTTTTAATATTTTGCAAGTAGAGTGCTGAAGTTGCAATTATTTGATATGTTCATGATTAAACAGAGCCAGGAAAGGAGTCTTCTAGTTCTCAAAAAGAAGGTAAGTAAATTTATGGTTCTTGCAACTTTACCTATTCTCCAGCAAACTGGAGAATTTGAACTCCAGAAGGGTCTTCCTTACTTTCCATGTATGGAGTTATATGTCACAACATAACCAACACTCAAATCTTGAAATCATTAACTTCTCATAAAGAGGAAGTTCATGAGAGCATTTGTTTTGTGTGAAGAATGTCATTTTTTAAAAATAATGTGACAGTTTCTCAAATGTCAAAGAAGTGCCTCTCACCCCAAAGACCTGATACCCCTTGTTGTAAGAGGTATATTTATAACCAAGCAAACATGCAATACTTACAGAGCACCAGACACTGGGGTGGATAATGGCTGATCTGACTTTGAAACAATACGTCTTATTTTGGAAGGGAAACTAGCTCATGTTGAAATCAGAAGCTGGAGAAGTCCAGAAAGCCGAGTCCAAAACACAGAAATATACACTTAACTCTTTTCACCCTTCAGCCCATATTGTTTAATTAAATACCATTTTGAGGTGAAATGACAAATAAAAAACTATAAAAACAAACACTAAAACTCTAGCTGAGCAACAAAATAATAAGTATGTGACGCTTCAGGGAGGGAGTTTAGTGTCACGCTGTCACTGGCTCCATTGTGGTCTTCCTTCTGCTGACTGCATCCGCTCTTAATCCCACACCAACTCCTTCATTCCTCAGCAGTGTTCACTAAGTTATGCCCAGGGTCACAGAGAAGGCAGAGAATCTTTTGTGGCCACAGTGAAGGTGCAGTTGAAACTGGCTACCCTAAATCTTACCTACTGAAGCGAACCCTGTTGTAGGAGCCAAAGGCAGTAAGGGTCAAAATGCAGCACACTAGGGAGAGTGAAAGTAGGAGAGGTAAGGAATCAGAAGTGCTATGATCAGTACGATAGCACTTTTCTGCTTAAACTGAGAAGTAATAAGCTGACAGTGGCCAAATGTGTGTGGCTACCATGAGATACCAGAGAGAAATACAGTGATGAGCCTAGGGACAGTGTAGGCAGTGAAGGAGACTGGGAGAAAAGCCACCTTCTTTTTAAAAGCAATTTTCCCATTCCCAAGGAATCAAACAGCAGCGCTAATGTGGGCCTTTCTTAAATGACCCATCTGCACATTTCCTGTCTTCTCTAACGCCTGCATTATGCTTCAGCTAAATCATTCACGAAACAGGTTCAACATGACAAAAAAGGGGGTTTAGAAAGGTTATCAGAGACAAGGTACTTGGCATTAAAATAGAGTGGGGAAAATCACTGAAGTAGAGCTTAGGGTGCATACCCTGGCAGCCTGGGGACCTGCCTTTTTCTGTAAGAGAAGAGACATCCCTCCGTCCTCCTGCTCTTCTGAGTCACTTCTCAATGGAATCGCCAGGCTACATTTTCAGGGCTCCTCTGCCAAAGGGTTTCTTTCAGTAAAAACTCTGAAGGAAAAGTAGTGGGGGTGACAGGGGAGAAGCCTGAGTTACTGCCTCCCTCCGACAGTGGCTGTATCTCTTCTGAAGTTCAGCGCCTTCACTGGACCTGGAACCCTCTCCACCATGTCTCAAATGAAAATATCTGGAAGTTGGAAATTATAGCTTAGATCATATGCTGTGAATAAGTCACATCAATGTATTATATTCTTCATGATCTCCTGAAACCAGGACGCTCCAATGTTTGCATCTGACAATTTTGCCTAGGTTGTCTGTACAGCTGATACTAAGCACTGGGTTTCCTCAGGGGCCTCTGATGAACTATTCAAAAATCCATCACATGTATAACCAGTTCTTTGCAGTTAATTTCCTTTATTTAAAAACTAACTTTAGAGCTGGGCGTGGTGGCTCATACCTGTAATCTCAGCACTCAGAAGGCTGAGGTAAGAAGATCACTACAGGTTTGTGAATTTAAGGCCAGCCTGGGCTACAAAGTGAGTTCTAATCAGCCTGAACTGCACAGTGAAACCCTGTCTCAACAGAGGCAAAATAATAGAAAATAAAAATAAATAAATAAAAACAGAAACTGACTTTGAGTGCTTTCTGTTTTCTGACCCAATCATCTATTTACAGGCTTGTAATTATGTAAACTATTGTCATATATCTGGCTAAATGTTTTTTCATATTAATATTAATCAATATACTACAAATATAATTTAATAAGAATCAATATACACAATCCGCCTATATCTCTAAATAGTTTTGTTAAAATTGCCTCTGAACTGGTGTATTTAAATCTACATCAGTATATAATCTACCACAATATTATTGTCTCAAGCAAGGAGCAAAGCAAGTGAACAGAAAGTTGAAAAGGTATACCATTTAATAAAATTTTTAATAAAAAAATTTATTTGATAAATAATAGATTTTTTAAAACTAAGAAGAAAAAATCTTTAAGAACAATTGAGATATTTAAATATAAAGTATCTCCCATAAAGCAGCATTTCTCAAGATACAATTTGACCAATTATATTAGAATGTCTTAGGCTGCTTGTTAACAATGTTACATTGTTCCTTGATCCTATCTGAGATCTACTAACCTAGACTCTCTGGTGTGTTGGTTCAGAGAATCTATCTTATGAACAAATATATTTCATTATATTATAGCACTTTAACTTTTGAGGACAACTGCTCGAAAGCAAGAAAAAATGATAATACTGATCATTATAGATGGACCAGGAACAGAGTGGTAGTTGAAAAAAAGCCCACACTTCAGAAAGGTAAACACTTTTTTGCATCCTCTTTTCACTGACCTTCCAAAGACTGCCAGAAATCTTAAGTGAATTTTTTATATCCACAGTTCTGTAGTCAACTTTTAATATACTTTTGACACAGACTATTCAGAATAACTCAAAGGGACAAATTTTGATGCTTAGTAATACTAATGTTAGTATTGTTTTGTGGTAAATAGCATAAATCCTGGCTCTAGTCAACCCTCTGTAAATAATATTAGTTCTCTTATCCATCCCTTCCTATACAGAACCTCAGAGAGTGCCCAACTACCAACCCATATTTGCCGACAACAATTGAATTGATGAGAATTCCACTAAGCCCGTTCATTTCATGCAAATTTACCAATGGTCAGATGTAAGCATTTGAGTGTTCTGCTCCAAGTAGACCACAACAAGTAATACATTGATTCGGTTTCTTTCCAGTGTACTATGTAAGCTATAATTTTCATTTTTCAGGAATTTGTATTGGAGCTATTTGTTCCTTGGATAAAACTCCAGTTTTTTAAGAGAAATGTAGGGAAGGGAAGAACAGAGGAAGAATTTAGAAAAAAAATGGCAAGCATTTTTCTTGTTTAAGAATCTATTTCATTATCAGTAGTCAAAAGATAAAGCTAGTGCTGGTCTTTGGCACAGTTTTGAAGAGGTGGGGTGTATTTCTCCCTCACAGTTTGATCTTGCCTCTCCTTTCTTCCTTGTTCATTCCAGGAGCCTCTCCTTTGGATTATTCTCAATGCAGGCAGTGTTGCATTTAGGATCTTACATCCTTCTTGGTCTCTCATCGGCTCTGGGCAAAGTGATTAACTTTTCACTGGCTCTTGAAAACATCCCGTTGCTTGAGTTTTTCATGATCTTTGTTTGTCCTTCACTGTGGGCCAGTCTATGTGCACCTCACCAAATGTCCGTTGAACTTGTCATTATTCCAACTTCCTCTTTCCAACAACAAACGTTGTTTATGGCCGGTTCCATGTATGAATGGTGTCCTCTGCGCAGCCTGCAGACCAGAGGACCTGCCCCCTCACACCGTCAGGGTTCCATCACCATCACCCACTTTCTGTTGCTACCTTTCTCTTCCTTCTCTATCTGTCACGGGTGGATTTGGGCGAAAGCAAAGAGGACAGTACGAAACCAGCTCTAGGCAGGGCTTTATATCTTTGCCCTTGTCCCTCCTCCTTGCAAACATCTCACCTTCAAAACTCACACAGGGCCAGCTGTTTCAAGATGCAGACAACATCATTTTTTTAAAACTACAGTGCCAGGCAATCATAGTGTACAGAGTAGTTTGAAACGTGCAAACTCACCTTACTCAGCTGGATTGGACAAGTTATGACTCTACAGACTCAGCGTGTTAAGTTAAAGATTGCTTAAGGCTCTGTGTCAAATCTTCTCTGTCTTCCCTGTTATACTTTCTAGGCAGGGAACAGATTATCTAATCCAATCATTTGGATTGTTTTCCTTTTTGGCATTATGATCTTAATTCCTCTATCCTAATATCACATCATTTGTTACAGATTTTCTGTAAAAATAAGAAATTATTATTATTCTGGGAGACCATGTGTCAGAAACTCTCATTCTGTAGCTGTGTCCATTGGGCATGTATTGAGGACTGACTCAAGACCCAGTCCTTGTTCCCAAAGATTCACAGTGTAGTGGGCAAACACATATATGGTGTGTTGTACTTTGGACATGTTTATAGAGATACGGCATATAGGTATTCATGGGAATTAAACTGGGATGAGAATGGTAGATTGAATGTCACCTGTCAGAGAAAGGAGATGAGCAGGTGAGAAACAGCACATGAGAAGTGGCATGGAGGATGGCACGGAAATACCAATGCAAATGCCTCATTCAGGTAAGCAGGAGCCACTCAGCAGGGCTAGCTCACAAAGCAAAGATCAAAGGATGAGGAGAGACGATGTTGAAAAGGTATGGCGGGGGATGAAGTGCTAAAATTGCATGGGCTTTCCTTTGTGAACATTTCTATGAGACTAAAATTCAGGCAGACTAAATGGTAGGAGGCTACTCTTTATAGAGACAGTGAGGAATACAGTGGTAGAGATAAATAAGAGAACACATACTTGATGCTCTTGTAGGAGGCAGACTCTCCAGAAGCTGGTGACTAATGTCTTGTGTAAATTAAGGGGGCAGATTGAGAACCACGACATTTCCTCTGCACCTTCAAGTGCTAGTGACTGAGTGAATTTATTACTCACTAAGCTTGAGCACTCTAACAAAAAAGTCTTTTAGATGGGGGTGAAGTTCAGAAGAAAATTTATAGAAATCATTACCAGGATGTATTCTGGTAGACATTAGAAAACCAGAACTTTGGGGAAATTAGTGTTGAAATGTTTTCTTGTGAATCATCAGCTTTTGGGCTAACAGCTATACATATATAGGTCAAGTAAAGTAGAACAAGGCTGACAGGCCTGGCAATGGCTACTTTTAAGTGATATGTGATTAAACTGTTCTTAAATATTAAAACTCAGCTCAATTGTCCCTTCTTCCAGAATAGCTTTCTGACACTCAGCCTGACCAGTTATGTATGATTTCTCTCTGCCTTGAATCACACACTGTTTGCACTCCTGCTACCCTTATCTGGCTCTATTGAGATAACTCATTTGCCTACACTTCATTCTCACTGAAGCAGTTTCCTTAAAATAGGGACTAGGACTTGTCTAATTTTGTGTTTTCAAAACCTATCATAGTTCTTTGTGCAGCATAGAAATTTAATATATTTGTACTAGAATAAATAAGTGAACAGAGAGAAAATGGATGAATGAACAGAATCACACGGACAGTTATCAGCTAAGGAGTCTAAAACTAGAGTGGAGGGAAGATAAGCTTTCATGAAGGTCAATGATATGAAGCGCCATACTCTAGTCAAGTAAAGTGAAAACAGAAAAAAGACTGCATTAAGTTAGGCAAATAATGCTTAATTAGAGTCTTTTTTTAAAAAGTAAAATAATTTCAGGGCACAGGGTTCTTTGTTGAATTTGTGGTAAAAAGAAGAAAGTGGTTCTAGCTAACACAATTACGTTTAAAAGATTAAGGGAAGGTAGATACGTAGGTATTGATATTAGGCACCAATGCTGCATGGCAGACCTGACATCTTTGGGATGGAGAATTTGGAATATATTTGACAAATGGTAATGATTTGAATGTAGAAGGAACTGGGTGTGAAGTTTATGGTAACAGACCATTAAGAATGGAGAGTGAGATGGCTTGCACTTTTGCTAATGTCGACAGCCTTACTTTGCATTACACACACACACACACACACACACACACACACACACTTACATGCAACAGATAGCCCTTAACCATTTGATGAACAACTAATGAGACAGGCTGAAGAGTAAAGATTAAACAGTGGACAGAAGGGAGAGCACCATTTTCTGATGATGATCTGACAGGCAACTACAACCACGCAAATGGGAGAAGGAAGATAATGTCTAGTGAACCATGAGAGGTTTTTGACCACATGCTCAATAGAGGACAGCGTCATCTGAGTCATACGCCCCAAGTGTAGAAATGTGGGATGTACGGTTCCTATTTCAGTGGATGTTTCAGGAGGAAGGTAGTTATGACATTCCTATCTATTGTGCAATTCAGTCTATCACAGAGAAAGTCTGCCTTCCTGGCCTTGCTTCTCTCTAGCTTTCGGTCAGTCAGCTCATGACCACCAACGAGTCACGCAATGCCAGTGGCTTCCAATGGTATTTGTCATGAAATCACCCAATCCCCTTTGAAATCCTGCCTGAGGATTGATTCAGTGGCCTCCAGCAGCTGTGAATTCAACAGGTTAAAGCTGCATCTTGTGAAAAGTGTTCATCTGCTCTAAATTTACCACCCACTAATGCCATGGAGTGACCCTTTGCTCTTCTTTGAAGCAACCAAGAAAAGCAAGAAAAGGCAGAACCCAGCTCAGGTAAGCCTGAAGCTGCAATGTTTTCCCTTTTCTGTTCTCTTCTATTTGTAGGTAAATAAGCATCCTAGCTCCTGTCTTGGAAATTCAGCCAAAGCTTCTACCACCTTGTCAAACTCTTCAAGGGAAACATTATTGCCTTAATTGCTTAAGTCCAATTTGCATAATATGTAGTTCTGACAGCCGCAAACACAGGGATGCAAAAAAGAGATTAACAAGTGAGGTGCATGCCTAGCCAACCCTGTGCAGTCTGAAAATGAGAGAAGAGAAGAATTCATCGGATGGGTGGGTTTGCTGTTTCATCTGCTCTCTCTCCCTCCCCACTGTACCTCCCTCTCCCCACCTTCAGGTTTGTTTGTTTTTCATTTGCATTCATTGGCTCCCAGCTTGTGCCCAGACTGTTAATTGCCATTCCTAGCAGAGCCTCCTTCAGGCCCTGGTAATGCTCAGGCAGCATCAGCCAGCACAGATTTAAAAACAGCCTCTTTACACCGAGTGCATCCACACATTCAAAATGTTAACAGTTCTGAGGAAGGCAGAGATGGTGTCTTACTCATCTTGGTGCCTTCAGTGTCTTTGGATAAAAGTAAATTGATTTCTCTTTGGAACAGTCATGGATAGCCTCCCCATTTTTGTGACTCCATCAAGATCTTCCTGTGCCCTGGCCTCCAGGGCCCAAATCTGTCTGTGTCATTCCCTCTTGGAGCGTTTCAGTGGCTGTTTGTGGCCTACAGGTTAAGAGACCCCTTAAAAGGACTCTCATCTAGATCCAGCCACTGTGCCTTACTTTTGTAAAAGGAAAATATATTGTTTACCAAGGCCCAGACACAGAAGCCAAAGATGTGAAAATTCTGCAGACTTTTTCAGGTTCTTACACTAGTGAGACAACACACTGCCTACACATGCAGGTCTGATTTTTTTCACTTGTGAGTATGGTCTCCAGCTTTGACCATTAGAGTAAAACCCCCACCCACTCAGACCTTGACTGAAGACTTTCCCGACCAATGAAAAATGGAGTTTTAACCAAACATGGAAAGGCCAAAGGGCACATTTTCATTTTTAGTCAGCATAAATACCATGGTTTTCCATTCAGTAGTTAGAAAACCTCACTGACCCCTCTCAGGAAGGTACTCAGTGGTGTGGACTGACAGGCAGCTAGACTGGCCTCCTCCCCTTAAGGTCTTCACCTTTATTCTGTGTCACTTGCAGTTCTGAGTTTGCCCTCTGTCCCCTCCGATACACAGCACCTCAGCCAGGGCCGCCTCTGTCCCACCCAGCCACACCCTGTCTTTGGCTCATTCTTGCACCTATTCAATACTAGTTCCAGTGACTCACACTCCACAAAGTCTTTCTTAGTTGCAAGCAAACTACCCAGGACATTATTACTTTGCTTTCTGGACTGAAAGTCTGCATCTTTTTGTGGTGTCAGCAACTAGCCTGCCACTCATTGGAGGTAAACACCATTTAGTTACTGGTAGAGAAGACACACTGAAAGGTGTTCTTTGTTGCCAAAATATGTAAAACAATTGATTTACATATATATGTTATGTATTTGTATTACATTTCATATCTAACCACTTTCTTATACTATTTTGGAGTTTTAATAGTTTATATGTTCTCTAATTGTATGTAAAGAATTGTTTTTCTCCTAAAAATAATAGCAGATTAATTTCTTGCTTTCTGATCTTCACCTCTTTTATTTCTCTTCCTTGTCTTACTTTATGGGCTATAAAGCTCTCAGAGAGGTTCTGCTCTGGAACATCTTTGTCTTATTCCTAAATGACTCTCAACATTCACTTGCTATTGTGTTCAGAAGTTTTGCTTTATGAAATATGAAAATGTCCTTCAATTTACATTTTATCATGAATAGCTAGAACATGTTCCAAATACCTTTTTTCAAATTTTTATATAAAAACTTCCCAAATTTCTACTCTAGTTTTAAACTATGCATTAATTTTAAATTTCTTTCATTTCTATGCATATAGTTTTTCCATCTCCTTAAATATGTGTGATTATATAAGCCAGTTAGTCTCAAACAGATCTGTCTGTTAATTTTGCTGTGGCTTTAATACATAAATACTATGTGCACAGGTGTGGGAAATAAAGGAGCTTTTAGTTTAGAGAAACACAAATAGATATGGTAGACCCCAAAGAAAAGCAGACAGTGATCAGTGAGTTGGTTGGAATTTTGTCTGTAGCCCAAAGTCTCAAATAACCTTTTAAGATTTTTTTCAAATTGGTTACCTAATAGGAGATTACTTAAAAAATAAATACTATGCATTTGACTTTGGAGCCCTGTGTTTTATTTGCAGTGATAATGATGATGATTTAGAAACATAAATACGGTGGTATAAACCAGAAGTAGAGATAACTTCTAATAGTAAATGAGTCAATGAGAAGTCAGAGATAGATAAATCAAAAGGAAAAACCACAAAGGAAATGAAATCAGTTTGGTAAAAAGTTATCCACTGTCTTAGTCTACTGCACTAGTATTCACAAAGCCAAAGTGCAGCACCAAATGAAGTGGTATATATATACACAATGGATGCCACTCCACTTTAGACAGAAGATGACTCTGTAAATAATGCAGGAGGAAAGAATCTAGAGAAAATTACATCAAGAGAAATAAGCTAGGTACAGAAAGATAAGCATCACGTGTTCCCATTCACACATGCAAGCCAAAAAAGTTTATTCCATAGGAATAGAGACTAGAATACTTGTCACTAGGGGATCGGAAACTGGAGTGCAAAGGGATCAGAAAAGGTTGGCTAAGGGGTGACAAAACACAATTATAAAGAAGAAATAAGTTTCTGTGCTCTAGAGCACAACAGGGTGACTGTAGAATGCAAAGATTTACTGCATAAAGAAAGAAGGAGAACTCAAAGATGTGCAACTGGAAAAAATGATAAGTGTATCAGGAAAGGGCAATGCCAATTACCTTGATTTTATTATTATGCATCATTACATGCATGGAATTATGACATCGTACCCCAGAAATATACAAAATTACTCAGTATAAAATGAAAAGCAAAGTAACTGAGATCAGAATTCATCTCAAAGGGAGAGATGCATATCAATTGCTCTTTAATGAGAACGTTACCATCTTTCCACATTCATTTTCAGAAATAAACAAATTGCTGGGCATGGGCAGCAGAGAGATGACAGCAGGAGGCATTGGTTCCATGACTGAAAGTTTGGGTCAGCATTCCACTGTGCTTCCTCATATGTAATAGAAGAGAGAAGTCAGGTTACAGCCAGGTTTTATTGTGATAAAGACTATGGAAAGAATGCTAAAGAGGGAGGTTTGGCCCCAATCCAGAGACACAGGATTTTATCGCTTGACATGGTTTGTTGGGTGCCACAAGGCAATTCACAGGCTAGTACTTCTTGAAAATAATGAACCATGTGTGCTGTGATATCAAATAAATGGAGTTGGAATAGAGAGAATGCTTATGATCAGCCAATTGGAAAAATGCACGAAGTTCAATCTTGGGTGCAAAATGATTCATAAGGGATGAGAGTTAGCTTCTTGACAAATTTTTAAAATGCTAAAGGTGAAGGGCTTTTTTTTTTCCATTCATGGTCACACCATAATATTTCCTGATAAAGATCAGAATAAAAGCAAACTGCAATTCTAAATAGAATAGAGATGGAATTAGTCAAGCAATGAGTCAATACGACAGGCATCTTTCTCAGCATATTCACTTTGCAATCTCACTTTCACCATTTATTAAAACATAGATGTAATTTAGAGAACTGTTTAGAGATACAATAAATCTTCAAAGAAACTACAGAAGTAAAAATGAGTTTCAAAGACACCCTTCTGAGTTTATATTACAAATATTTCTTTAAGCATGTAACGATCACCTAACTAATGTTCAAAGTTTCTAAAAATCATCAAAATAGGTTTTACAGCACAAGTGTATGGAAGTACTTGTTCCTTGTTGCACTATCAGTAGGCACACTGTAACGGTAGATGCATATATTGGGGTATGGAGACTGGGGAACAGCTGGTTTCAGGGAAGTGACTTAATCGTCACTAAGCACCAAACAGTACCAAATTCTGTTGTTTTACCTCAATGAACCTATAACCTGAAAGAAGAATGCATAGTTGGTTGGTCTCATCATTAAGGCAGAGGTTCCTATAACATGAAAATTTGCAATAAAGTATGGTGTAATTTCTACATTTTATACTATATTTGGGGCTGAGGATGTGGCTCAGTAGCAGAGTTCTTGTTTTGCATGTACAAGGCCCTGGGTTTGATCCCTAGCACCACACACAAAAAAGCGCATTCAAAATGTATATGCAAAGATCATGCAGATTTGTTGTTCTTTCCCAAACCGCTTAGGAAATTTGTGGATAATATAGCTAGAAGTGGGATTGCTGGATCCTGTGAAGTGCTATTTTGTGAGTTTTGTGAAAGCCATAGTATTTTCATAGCAGCTGCATCATTTGAAATTGAAATAGAGATCTCAGAGAGCTATTACCGCTACTGTGTTCACTATAGCAGTATTCCCAATACCCATGGTGTGAAAATAGATTAAATAGCCATCAGCAATGACTGGATAAAGGACATGTGGTATATACATAAAATGGAATATTGTTCAGCATTTAAAAATAAGATTTGACAGTATAGAAAGAACATGGGTAGATGTGGTGAACATTGTCCCAGCAAAAAAAACCACGAAGAAAAGGCAAACCTTATGAGATTCCACTTATATGAACTTCCTAAATTAATCAAATGTATGGATCCAATGAGTGGGATGTTACATCAGGATTAACTAATCAAAGGTTATAAAGTATCACTTAACCAAGACAAATACACACTAGTTATAAATTATAGCATTGTACTTTAAGTCAATGATTATGCATTGTACATTTAAAAATGTGTTAAAAGGATTGACTTCCTGGTGTGTTCTTACCACAGTAAAATAGTATTTTTAAAGAAACTCTGTAGGATATTTAAATGCCTTTTTTTCAGAGACTCCTTACTAAAACTAGAGGATGTTAAAATTATGGATAGGACAAAAGCCACATGTTTTAAACATATGAATTTCCCTCTAAACTCTTAATGGAACTAAATGACAAATGATGATTAAAAATAAGTTGTTTTCTACAAAGCTTATCATTATCTCAGCTAGTGTGTAAATTAAGCTCAACTGTGTAGGTCAAATCCTGTTCTAACCTAACAGCTGATTGTATTACAAAATGCCACATAACTCATTCAACTCCAGCTGAAAGTGAAAGTACACTGCTGATCTAAGAAAATGCTCCTGTGCAGAAAGGACAGGAGTCAGGTTGTGTCTTGTGGCACAAGGCCCATAGAATGTGAGCTCTGCATGTGCCTTTCAATAGCTATGCAGTACCAGCAGGGAAGAAGCACGACAGTCATCCTTCAGCAGGGAAAAAAGAGTAATGAGCAGAGGAGAAATACTGAATCACAACAGTCTGCGACTAAATATTTTTTAAAGTCTTAGAAGAGCTAAAAGAAAAGAAAAGAAATAAACTCCAAGAAACGCTAATGGGACTTGCAAATAATACATTGGGTCATTTTTATTTCTTTGTCCTTCCGTTCCTTCATTCAGGAAACAATTACTAGGGACTCAGCATGTACAAGGCACCATACTGGAGACACTATGGGTGGAAGGATCAGGATAGGAGATATGGTTCCTGTTGTCAAGACACTTGCAAAATTTACTCTCATAAATAGAGACAAACAAATAAGGAAATAAACAATGACAGGAAAGTGCTGAGGTGTTGGCTGTATCCTAGTGCTGCGATGCTATCCAACACCCAGGCCCCTTTCACCTGTCTTGGATTCTTAGCTAGCTGTTCCTTGGTGACTGAAGAGATGCCGTTCCTCAGTCTCCCTTGCACTGGAATATAAACATGTGGACAATCTTGCAATTTCACTGGGTGCCACTTCCAAGCTTGCCTTTTAAAGAATTGAGCACTCTTTGCTTTGGTAGCTTTCTGAGAGCCAGCTGCTGCAAGAGGGTAAGAATGGAAAATATGCTTGATTTCCAGAGATGAAGGTCATTTACTGAAGCTACAAAATCACTTCCATTAACACTTCCCATCAAGCTGAATGTGCTTATGCATGCCTGTGGCCCCAGCTCTCTGGCAGGAGGATTGCAAGTTTGAGACCAGCCTGCTCAAAAGTTACAGGAGTTGGGGATATGTAGCTTAGTTTGAAGGCCCTTAGATCAATCCCTAGTAACACACACACACACACACACACACACACACACACACACACACACACACAGACTTAATCCTTAGTAACTAACACACACACACACACACATACACAGAGACTTCCTATCTCTGTATCATTGCCTGAGAGAAGAATAAACTTTTCTAGCATTCAATTCATTGGTTTTGTTTGCTTTGATTATTTTCCTGGTATATTTGTCACTGTTAACCTTAACCCTTACTCAGCTGCCACAAAACCAAAAACATAAAGTCAAATGAAGAAGATCCCTTGATTTTTCCCTGAGGAAGGTGATGGGCAGAAATTACCCAGGGAGTAGCTGTGTATGTGCATTGGCACAGTAATCAGGATGAATCATGGAAGGTGAGTTGATTAATGCAAAAATATTTACCTATGAAAATGATGAATAATAAGATTCAAATGACTGCAGAATCACAGTTATTCAGCACAGCAAAGGATTCCATACATACTGTGGGTTACTGCCCTTCCTTATATACGGATGCAGCTTATAAAATTTGGAATCTGTACAGTAACTGCATTAGCAAGAAAGTCATTTCTTCACAAGGTGCCTGTTCCTTTTTACTTAACTCTGAACATTAGAAATTCTTCTTGAAATGAATCTGAAATCTACATATCCAGTCTCCAATCAGTGATTCAAGTTTTATCCATGCAAGTGATAGAAAAATAAGTTGAACCCCCTTACCAAGTGGCCAAGTGGCATCTCTCTAACAACTGTTATGGTTGATACATCGTATCAGCTTGTTATGGTTACATTGTGTCAACTTAAGTTTAGAAGCTTAAGTATCTCAGCGGTTCTCCATCCTGGGGTAAAAAGGACATGGCCTTGCTGCTCTAGGTTGTTGTTCACTGTGTCAACTGGAGAAGTTTAAAAGTTCAGCTTTCAACTTTAAAGTGATTTGGCAGGGAGCCAGGGTCCTTACTTTGTATTCATCCCCAGCCTGTGCAAGAGGAGGGCGCAGAGATAAGGTGGGTGTGCCTGGATAGCCGCACACCGCGTAAGGAGGAAAACAGACTTGCTTTCCCCCTGTTTGCTTTTGCTGCTTTGGGCTGTCTTCCACCACAATGCATGGTCGCCCTGTGCCATGTGCCCCTCTGCCTTGGAGCCAGCTGAGTGTGGACTGAAACCTCCACAAACTGTGAGCTAAATCCACCTGTCCTTCCTTAATTCTGGGTGTCAGGTATTTTGTCTCAGTAACAAGAGAAAAGTAACCAAGACAACAACTATGTCATGTTTTCCTGTAGCCCTTTATGACTTTCAAAGAAACTCTCAGGGCTCTCTATTTATCCGTCACTTCTTATAGTTTCTGGGGACATTACTGTCTGGATCCTTCTGCAGAGGCTCTTCTTTAGTTTGTTGGTATTCTTTATGGCCTGGGGACTCCAGGCATGATCCAATGGGGACACAGAAAAATGTTCTCATTCTTGTTCTGAGCACTATACATCTTGTAAAGGAGCGCAGTATCAAATTAATTTTCTTCTGGGAGCAATGCCTTAAACAAGTTACTCTTACCTCTTATATGAGATGATATGAACACTGGATCTACAAACCATGGGGAAAAAAAAGAGTTTTGTAATAATATAATCCATGAAGTGAAGAAAAAAGTAGAGATACAAGAAACTGTTTAGGGAAAAACTTCACAGGCGTAGTAATGAATTGGATATGAATAGTGAAAAAAGCAACTTTACTGAAATAGCTCTGCGTTTAAAACAGGAAATTTAAGAAGTGTTGGAGAGGAGGTATTAGAAAGGCATGGAAATTATTTCGGTTCTGTTGCAATGTTCACAGCTAGGTTCTGCTTTACTTGCTGTGGAAAGGAGAGAAATAAACTCCCTTGGAAATAGCTCTTGCTTGGAAGCAAAGTGGGACAGGAAGAGGAATGATGGTTCTTATGTACTGTTCAGAATCATGATGGAAGAAGAACAGATGGCTTGGTGGTTATGATAAGCACTTAAATGAGGCTGTTCTTATCCCAAGCTTATTCCAAACACCCAAGCTTCTGGAATCTGCAACACGACATTGGAAATATCACAATCAGGAAGCTTTGAAATGAGATTTCTGGCACTTCCTGAGGTAGTTGTATACTCAAAGACTGTTTTAATTAAGACTCAGGAGATTAATTCTCACTGCTGGTAGCTGTTGTGGTGTAAGCCCACACCTTCACCAAACAGATAAATTCATGCAGGTAACTGAGCCAAAGCACTTTAATATCAAGTCCTAAGGATTTATGGCTGTTTTCATCATCAAGTCTGAAGAACTCAAAGACTCATGCTTGAAAAAGCAAGTGCTAACCCTTCAAAAAAATAAAGAAACTAAAGAAAGCTTTCACATTATAAAAGAGACTGGCAACATCAAGTAAAATAATTCTGGCCTCAAATTCTAGCTGTTCTAGCAATGGCTGAATCTGGACAAGTTATTTAATTCTTTGAGTTTCGGTTATATGATCTTTTCACAAATGCCTGCAATCTTATATTTATTTCTTCTAAACTAAGTATGTACTATGTTCTGATTGCTAAAACCATAGGCCCTGCCTCAAGCAGCTTATGGTCCGGTAAGAAGCACCCTGGATTTAAGCCTTCTTTTGACTTACTTTAACTGAGCTCTGTGCTGAATACTTTGCATCACATTTTCCTCTTATTAACCCAAAAGCTGTGTCAGATATTGTGTTCAGTTACAACTGCAAAAACTGAGTAATAAAAAGGTTAAGTAACTGAACCAGCCTGATGCTTAAAATTGAGTATTTCTGACCCTGGCATTTGTGTTTTCAAGCTCTGCTTCACTCTACTTGTATCTGCATAACAGGTGAGGCAGGGCAGAGCGTGGGGTGCCCAGAAGCTCCCATCTCAGGCCACTCTCTCGGTGTTGAGGGAGCCTTTTATCCTGCTCCAGCTGTGGTTCAGGAAAAAGACAGTACATTTCAGAGCCGGCAAAGCATGTTTGGCTTGTAGCTCTTTCAACAAGTGTATTGTTACTGAGAAGTCTGACCATGTAGGACAAAAACTGGGTCTATGGAATATGTGGTCCTGGTACTCAAGGGTGGGAGACAAACATGTAGCATTGGGAAAGGACAGTGAAAAAGAAACGTGGGTCTTTTCTTCCATGTGTTCACTGTTCGAGAATGGGATGGTCCAGGACATGATAGAAAAGGCACACTTACAGAGTGGCCATAAGAAAATGAAGATGCAGACTAAGGATTTAATCAATCCTAGAAGGTAAGAATATGAAGCAAATGCCAACACACTATCTATGAGTACTCCAGACTATAATAAGCTTTAGTGATTTCTGTTTTATGAGTATGTACTTATTCTGAATGCTTTCAAATTTCCTGTACAAAATTATGTTTCTGGTCTTGAGCACCAGCATAAAAAAAAAAAAAACTACATATGTAATACATTAATTTTGGTGAGAATCTTTTAAAAATAATTCTTTTTACCCGAAATGAAACTCAAGACCTCACCCTTGCCAGGCAGGCACTTGTGCTGCTGAGCTATAGACTTTTAATACATTTTAAGTACCCAAGGCATGAGTATCATTACAATGTGTTAGAGTGGAGCTCTCCGGCTTACTCGTCTTGCTTGACTGTTACATCACGCCCATGGGACTGTTCACTCTCCTTTATCCCATCCCCAGCTCCTGACATCTACCATCCCACTCTTCGGTTCTATGGAGTCTATTACTTTGGAACCTCCATAATAATCATGCAGCACTGTACTTATCTTTTTGCAACTGGCTTGTTTCTCTTACCATCACAGTCTTAAGCTTCTTCCATGCCTTTTCATAATATAGAGTCCCCTTTGTTTCTAAGGTTGAATGGTGTTCATAGTTTTTTACTTTTTTGGTGGGCATTTAGTGTATTTCCACTTACTGAATGTTGCAAATAATACTGTAATGAACATGAGTGCTAATACCTCTTTGAGATCCTGATTTCAGTTATTTAAGATATGCATCCAGCAGTGCAATTACTGGATCATATGATAGTTCTATTTTTTAATTTCTACAAGAGCCTCTACACTGTGTCCCATAGTGATTGCAGCATCTCACGTTCTCATCAATAGCTATACAAGAGATCCAGAAAACAAAAAAATAAATAAACAAGTGAAATGACATCAAACTAAAAAGCTTCTGGACACCAAGGGAGACAGCCAACAAAATGAAGACAACTTGTGGAATGGAAGAAAGTATTTCTGAGCCACATATTTAATAAAGAGTTATTCTCCAAAATACACAAGGAAGAAACCTGATGATCTGAGTTTTAAAAATGGGCTCAGGAATTGAAGAAACATTTCCCCAAAGATGACATACAAAAAGGTTGACAGGGGTGTGAAAATGCCTGATAGCACTTATCATCTGGAAAATAGGAATCAAAAGTACAGTGGAGATTATCTCATACCTGTTATAATCCAAAAGCAACAAGTGTTGATAAGGATGTGGGAAATTAGAACTATCTACATTTTAATAAGCACTTGCAGTTTTGCTCTATATCACTTGTTTACATATATATGCATAAATGCATAATATTTATAATATATAGCTAGATGTACTATATAATATACACTGTGTATATATCTATACACATATGCACATACACACACAAAGAAGCACTTTAAACAGTACAAAAATCCAAACAGTGACAAGTGACTGAAGGAGCTAAGATTTGAACAGAAGTTAAGCGTGGAAAGATAGGTGATAGATGATGATTTATCAGTCACTGGCAAAGAGAGTACCTGGGATTAAGGGACACTTCATGTTACCATGCATTAGAGAAGGCGGGCAGTTTGAAAAACCAATTTGTTACTCCATCAGGTGTTAGCATTGTTTGTATCACAGAGCAGCCATTATGGATTCTCGAACACCATACCTTCAGGAGTTTCAGGATTTGTATTTATCAAACTGGAACCAAGGAATGAGATCAGGGATTTGGGGACCACTTATCTACTGCTATAATCAAGCGTGATGGAAAGGAAAACAATTCTGACATACTCAGAAGAAGCAGCCATTCTGTAGTCCAACAAGCATTATATGGGACTCAGAAAGCATGGTTCCAGTCCTGGTTCTCGGACAGAGAAAAGGGGAAACAATGGAAGGAAACCAAACATTATTTCAGATACATAGGCTACTTGTTTCGATGTACTGTTTCATTTTATTATAAAAATGGCCTATATAAAAACATATTCTACCTTATTCTACCAACAACAAAATTGGAGTTCTGCAAGTAAACTCCACACAAAATCAACAAGTCTGATAAACTAATGGAGACACATTTTGAAGTCCACCTCCCCAAACTGAAGTTATAGCCCTCCTATCTCTCCCAGCCCACTTCCTAAGTAGCTAGGGGTGTCCTTAAGTCATTCCCCCATCTGGGCCTACTCAGTACACTTGTAAAATAATTTGTTTATATTAGTGATTTCCAAATGCACATGTGTGACCTCATGATATTTGTGTGAGAGAGGCATTATGGAACATTGTTATGTGAGGCACCTAAGAAAGTCCTGGTCTCACTGCCTCTGTCCCCAATTTGACTGGGAATATGCCATGGAACATACAGCTTTGCAGAGAATACTTTGCAAACCTCCATATGTAATATGCTGTAACCTTAAGAAAAAGCATGTACGTGTATGTATTTCTGTGTGGGCATCTGGGTAGGGTGTATAGGAAAGAATCGGTGAAGGACAACGCAAACACTTACAAGGTCTTTTTTCACTATTGTCCCTGAAAAACTTCTTGGTTACAGTTTCCTAGTATGCAAACCCATTCCAAAGACCTTTGCTAAGCATCCTCTATGCATGGAATCTGAGAAGACAGTGTCATCTCACAGGTCTCTCACTGCTATCACCTACTATTGAAGATGATTTCTATTTCCTGGAATAAGACTGTTAAAGAGGGCATTGCATACATCCACTGATCCGGGTCCTAGTTTTGACTTTACCACTAACTGGCTTTGTGATATTGGAACCACCTTATCTCTTGGGTATGCTTCTTATTTTTAAAAGGAGAGTGAACCCTAAGACTTTTCAACCTCTAGCATTCTATGATGTTACGCCTATTTTATGACTCAAAAATCAATTAGATACTCTTTCATTTCCACAGTGCTGGCATCCTATGGGCTAACAGTCACCTGCCATGAATGAAATTGCTCTTTAATAACTAGTTATTTGGTCCTCATTTTACATGTTTTAAGTTTACTCTTCAGGGTATATATGCATTTCTTTATCTAGTACTTAAGTGTGAGTGGAGAAAGTCTTCAACATAATTTCCCATCCTAACTTTGTTGGTGGCACTGTAAGTCTGAGTATGATATCTGCTAAATTAAATTTGTATTTGAGAGTTTTGGTCTATGAACAGAAATTGTGTAGCAGGGCATGGGAAAGGAAGTAAAGGAAGATCAATGTGCACCAGTTACTGTACTGCATGCTTTATCTAGTATGAGGAACACAAAATATAAATAAAGAGAAAAATAGAAGGTACATAATAGGAAATAGGTAAATACACTGTTACCTCAGTTTATGAATTTAATTTCTTTTAGGATTTTTCAGGGAGGTGGTTGCTTTTGTGTTTGTATGGGGAAGGTCGCCAGATCAAGTTTGTCACCCGATGTGGAGTTTGTAAATAGGAGCAAAATTTTGTCCAGTGCTTTTGTTTGCAAATTGAATAGTTTGCAAGTAGAAGTGTTCTAGAATGGACATATTATTGTACATCTTTTGCAAAATGGGAAGGACCCACGAGATGAAAGGAGGGAAAGGGAGGGGAAGAGGAAGCAAAAACAATTAATATATTTCATGAACACACACCATCTTCGCTTAAGGAATGTAATCAATAGGTACTGTACACATTCACTAATAAACACTGAAAATTGAAAAAAAAAAGGCGAGGAGAGGGCTCTATAGAAGAATTTAACATTTTTATTGCTTCTAATACACCTCACATTCCATTCTCTCATTTTGAAATAGCACTTAAATGTCTGCAGCTTTTCCATAAAAGTCCTCTATTTGAAATCCATCAGCAGCATAAAAGGTAAACATTCTGTTTGGTGTACTAGGCACAATGCAAAGTAAGCAATCTTAAGAAATTATTAACCAAGATTAATTTTCAAATGCAAAATATATAATGAATTCTAGGTTTGGTTGAGACTAAACTATATTCACAAATCCTGGTGACATAGAAAATGTAGAACTTTTGGATAGGTTATAGACATGTCAAAATCAGAATGACATTTCTGCTTATCTCAGTCAAGGAAGGACAAACTAATTGTATTCATTTTGTCACTATTCATACTATTTATTAATACTATTTATTTATTATTCATAGGAATTGTTTTAAAGTCAAAACTTAAGTGCAAATCTATAGTAATAAAAAGTTGAAACCAATTTAAGTGTCTAAAAATGTGTCATTTCAACTCATTAAAATATTATGAATCTACTTACTATTGAAATATCTAAGTATATAGAAATTATTGAAAATATTTAGGCAATCATTATAAGTAGAAGAGTATAAAAAGGTTTGCATGTTAGTATGTCATTTATGCAAAATGTACAGAGGTTTAAAGGAAACATTGATAGACATTTAAAGAAAAATGTGAAGAACAACCTACATAGCTTTATTACAGTGATAGTATTGTGGTTGAAGCTAGTATTTAATATTGACAGTGTAGTAATAATTTCATTTTGACAATAAAAAGGGCCAGGTTCCCCAATGACATATTATTTGTATGTAACAATGTTTAAAGATACAACCGTCCTTAACCAAGGTTCATGGTAATTCTAGTTCCACAGTGTTGCCGCCTGAGGTCTGACCTTTTATGCACACACACTCTACAGAAGACTGTACAACCTTTTGGAAATTTCTGATATTTTTACAGCTCTAATTCTTCCTCTAGGGAAATATTGTAAAGTGGCTCCTTTGCTGATTTCATAAATTCTCATTTTCCAACTTTTTCCCTCAGTCTCTTTCTAATGAACTTTCTTTTAAAAAAGAAATCCTTCCTGAAGTTCCAGGCTGTAGAACTACCTGTGGGTATGATTCCCATGTGAGCATGTCAAACTTAATTAGATTGTGCTCTCTGTTATTTAATGACTCAACCAGGCTTACAATTCTGAGATCATAACCTCCCTAGCAGGCTGCAGGGTTGGTTATTTCAAGGAACAGGCAGTCATATTATCCAGCCATATTTTGCACCATGCCTAGAAAATAATAAAAATAGTAATGTCCATTTAATTAGACCTTTCACCCAAGGATCTGCAAGCATTTTACAAAAATTTCTTCACTCACTCATTTGCATAGCACATTCAAAAAACAGTAAAGCAATATTAAAAATTAATCATATATTTTAAAGGCATTCTTTATTTTTAAAAAGGCATGGCCTTAGTCTTAGTTCTTTCCTTTACTTCTTAGAGTAGATTTACAACACAATGGCAGATTCTGATGGAACCTGATAGAAGCATATAGACCTAAGTAGTACAATAAACATTTGGTTAAAAAATAAAGGTACACAGATCAAGGAGATGCATCTCTCTGCATGTAGAATTGCTCCTTTGCGGCTAATTATTCCTTAATCCATTCATTTACCAGCTCAATATCAATCACCCTGGCTTATAAAGTACCTATAAGCATTGAATCAATAGCTAACGCATGACAAGAATTTTGAGACCCAGAACAGGCATCTGGACCTTAAGGAAGTCAAAAGGCACACAACAAACTGATAGTATTACACCCCCACACAGGAGCCCCTGTCCTCGAGCTCACTCAGCTCAAAGCAACACTCATGATGTCATGTCACCATGTGACAGTGCTGCAAGCCACAGAGTTACCTTCCAAGTGACTGTTATGTTTTATTCACTATTATATACCGGGCTCCTAGGACAGAATGTCTTGTCTTAATAAATACATGTTAAATAAACAAATTTATAATCATTTTGTTTTATCAGTCAGAAAAAATTCTCATAAATAATCTGTCAAGTATCTGGGCCTTGGTAGTAATTTGAACAAACCAGTTGTGTAGGGTACATCATGACACACAGGAAGGTAATTTGAATATGGACTAGGAAGTAGATCCTACAGTGAGCCCGAGAAGACGAGTGCAAGTTCAAATTCCCTGTGAGTGTTTTCTCCTCGGAAGTAGATTCCTTGCAGATGTAATTAAGAATCTCCTGATAAGGCCTTTTGGGGTTTAGGGTGGTCCCTAGATCTAATGGCTGGTACCTTTACAAGAAAAGATAGGCTGAGATGTAGTTCAGAAGTCCAATGGAAGACAGAGGCTGACCAGAACTATATTGCCACAAGCTAAGGGGTCTCTAGGACCTTCCAGAAGTGATAAAGGATTCTTCTCTACCCTTTCCAGACAGAGACTGTCCTTTGTACATCTTGATATCTTACTTAGGTCCCCAAAACTGCGTTTTAAATCATCCAATGTGTAGTCATTTGTTATTGTAGCCCAAGCATTCTCATGCCATTATGGAATACTGGAATTATTGCTATTTATATTAAATGTGATAATGGTATTAAGGCCACATAGGATAATACATGTATTTAAACCTCAATATGTTAGGAGAAAATATTACATCTGTAATTAATGTCGTTACAATGTCAAAATTAGAATTTATATGATAAAATTATACCAAGTGTTAAACCTGGAAATTGAATATTTGGTATTCACTATAATATTGTCTCTATCCTGTGTATATGGAAAACAAAATAAAGCCCTGAAAATAAATGTTGTCCTGAACTCTCATACACTATAATGTTTGACTCTTTCCCTAAAATAACTTTTCTAATTAGACAGTCCCTTTTATAAATCATAATTTTTCCTCAAATGACTTACAACTGTCTTTTCACTACTGGACTCTTAGCATATTTCTCCTGTTCAGTTTTCAAAATCAAACTGCAAGCTCTTTATAGTACCTCTTCAAATTTTTCTTTTTCTCACGTTAAAATTATTGATAGAACCAGTGTATATTCAATACCTTTCTTTCAAATTGCAGCTCTAATTTTCCCTAAACTATGTAAATTTTTATACAGCACAGCAACCCTGGAACCCAGACTTTAACCTCAACCCACTTTTATACTCCTGGACTTCAGATACCACACTGTGTCATTCTCAGGTTCAAAGTAAAGTCTTCACATGATAATCTCTCCCCTTGGCTTCTGAAGATAGCAGATTGGCTGGGGGCAGGGGCGGCAAAACCAAACTTTCACAAACTGTATTTATTTCTCTTCCACTGAAAGGTTGAAAGCAAATGAAATTTTCTTCCAGGTACTTCTTAGTTCCCACTGCTGTCTTTGCTAGAGAGATGGGACTGTTCATTTATCCTATTTTACCACTACAAACTACTTTCATAACCATCTTTCTGTAATCACATCTCTCGGACCTACAGAACTTACTGGGTGATCACTGGAATATTACTAAAACATCAAGCATATGGAAACTTATCATGTTCAGAGTCACTGGTATTTGGCATACTTTTTTTATCCTTTTATAACTGACAGTTTTTAATCCCTTCAAGGATTAATGTTCTCTATGTCTCTTTTTCTCTCTCTTTCTTTCTATGTGTGTATAGGTAATGCAGGCATGTCACAGAGGGTCCTCATAGAGTGCACAGCTGCTACTGTTACATTTGGAAGACTCCCTCTTTTCAAAGCTCATCTGCAGTGGATTTTGAAGAACGAGGCTGCATGGATCCCCTCTCCCACTCTGTCTTCACTCACATAACCACTGATCTACCTTTTCTTAGCAGCCCTTTCATTTCCCTCCTTCTACTCTGTAACAAATTGAAAGTCAGGGGTAAGTTTTTAGAACTACGCAGTCAAAGGTTTGTCCTAATTGTGTCTATCACTATCACAGAAGTCATTAAAGGGCTCTCTTGGGGAATTTCAGTTTTGCCCAGTTCCTCCCTTACTAGCTAACCCCTTCTGCAGTGAAACATCTGAATCACCAGTCACTCGTTCAAGATGCTTTAAATGACTTTGCTGCACTATGAACATTTTCAAATATAACATAAGCATATGCTCTTTAATTACGGTGAACCCTCTCATCTCTCTGGTGTCAATTTAAATACCTCATGTGGCCACCAAATCTCAGGAATATCTCCCAGCTACGCTTTCCCCATTGCACCAATCTAACATGTTTGGTTTATAAATGACTTTCCTCACATGGCGCTGAGCTTTGTATCCATTTTATTTCTTTCGTTGCTGTTTATCTAGCACAGTGCCAGGCACCTATCAGATAGTTAATAAACGTGTTAAACGAATTTGTACAGACATCTCCTTGCTTAAAGACAGATTTCCATTCCTGTGACTAGGACGTCCCTTGAATTGGTCACTAAATGAGGAAGTGTACATAGTGTGTACATTACAATATTCAGAACAAAGAAATGGTCTAACGACACTCCAACTTGGTGATTCTGCTTTCATTTGCATAAAACTTACACACTGTACTGAAATGTATAACATACAAAGTTGTACTGTACTGCACGACCAGAAAAATTACAGGAGTGTACAGCATAATTCTGCAAAGCCACAGTTCAGAGTTCACAGCCTCAGAGGTTGGAGGATTTTTCCTTAAAACGTAGTAACAATTGTTGCTCTCAGAAACAGTCCCCCTGATATCCCTGTTTTACTGGTGGAGGTTCACAAGCAGCCAACCCGAGAGCGTTATTCAGTTGTCCTTGCTGCTGATTGGCTGAGGCTCTGGAATCCATTTGTGACAGATGCGCCAGCATTCCTGCATCATAACAGGTTGTTGAACCACATGTAGCTATGGATTTTGTTCTTCTGAGATCCCTAATTTTAGATGCTGCTAAAATGTCCTGCGCCTTCCAAGGCTTTATTAAAACAGTATTTTATTAAATTAAAATACATAACTGTAGGAGACATAGCATATTTATGGCTTAAACTATAAAAAAAAGCATCTATAGGGATTTTTCTCACCATATCTGAAATTCACAGTTTGTTTTTTTTACAACTCTCAGGTGCTCTGAGAACATAATCCCTATGAATTTCAAGCATTCCCTACATAAACAGGAAGTATTACACAAAGAAAAGACATTGAGGCTCTATAAACAACATGTACAAAAACTGAAAAGACAAACTGGTAAGTCTGATTGGCGGGCTGTAAGTCCTAAGTCATCAAACAGGTGTGTCATTAAATGAGGAACGTTTGTTCAACATATATGCAAACTCCAGGTTTACCCTGACGCACTAATATCGGAAAAACATTTTTCAGACCAAACTATTTTTCCTGTCATGATAGAACTTTTCGTCCATGTCTCCTGTGCTTCAGTTCTCCTTTGGTATCTCTCATTTCTTTTATTCTCTGCTCATCCCTCCTTTCTTATTTTTCTCTTCCTTGTTTGCCGCTGTGTAGAACATTCTCTGGATGACAGCTCATGTATGGACTCGATATTCCTATTTGGCATATATAAGACTTTCTACAGTGACTAGTTCATATGAATCATATATGAGGCTTCCATTACTTAAACACATTAACATATGTTGCACATAGTTATCATAAACTGGTTCATTTCTTTTTTACAAGGCAGCATAAGCTCAGCCCCAAATAGGGGATGTGGAAGATTAGTTTATCACATATTTCAAAACAAAGGAGCCAGAATATAATTCCTATTTGTTTTTAGAAACGCAATTTTTAAAACATTCTTATTGTATATGCTCTAATAAAACTCTTCTTGAAGAGGGTTCAGGGTAGTGGGAATGATATCCCTTTGTGCCTTCTCCTGGGATAGGAGGTGATTATAAATGAATACTGCCAAGGATAAATCATTAATTATTCATTCTTAAGTGTCAGTGTGGAAGAGAATCACCAAACCACAGTGTCAGAATTGGTATAACTATAATGGTTGCAACATAAGTTCTAGAGTCTGACAGAGGAAGATAAAGTTTAGGTTTCACAACTATTTATTGTCTCATGTTGGACAAAGCACTTAATTCTCTGCACCTCAATTCCATCAAATGTAAAGTGAGGGTGCTAACAATATGTGCCTGATAGGACAGTTCAGTTAGCCTCAAAATTACTTTAACACAAATAGTGTAAAGACTAAGCACTAAATAAAAGATACCTGTTGTTAAATCACCATGACCTTTATTATTGTTGCTGTATTTTTATGCTAGCTGTAGTAGTCATTTTATTCTTATTAAGAGTAGTGGATTTCTTCTAGATAATTTGGCTAAATAAGAGAGATTAGTTCCTAATACTGTCATTTGGAAAACTTGTCACATAAATCACACGAGGGTACCAAAAACAGCTAGCCTGAACTTTCAAAGGGAGATTAAAATTAATCCCCTGTTGATTTGTGAAGGGAGCTGGCAGCACCAGGGATGGCAGGAGGTGTAGGCACTATCTTGTCCCGAATTCTATACAGGTGCTTTCAGATGATAACATGAGGGACCTCTTACAGGGCATCCACTCCAGCACATTGCCCTAAGGGTCCATAAACACATCTGGATTTAAATAAATAATGGCATTAACATTTGACAAGATTCAAATACAAATAATTGTCCTGTTTCTCAAAAATAAAATAACCAGCAATTAATTTTCTCTTTTTTTTTTTTTATTACTGCTTTTCATGAGGATTTTATAAAACAAAAGACACTGGAAATTTTCCTGAAAATATTTCTTTGGGGAGAATTGTAGTATTACTCCACTAAATTAAAATGGTCAAAGAAAAATGAACAGAAACACATGCTTTTCTCTCAAATCACTCAGATAAAAACAGATGATTAATTTACTTATTTAAGGAAAACATAGAAGTCATAATATACCAGGATAGTCATGAATAAAATCTAAATTCACATCAATATAAATCCATGGGGCTGAAATTAAAACTCCTGTTTATTCTATATTTTGATAGTTTAGAGATAAATTTACTATTGAATACCATAACATGAACATGTGAAAATGAATACCTACAGAGACTTCACAATATACAAAACATGAGACTCTCATTTATAATTCAGTCACTTGGATTAATGACACCTTTTTCCTCAGATATGCTTTTTTAAATTTGTAGACAAATGCATTGCTCATACCACAAATGCTGCTGTTGCACAAAACCACTATAACATCCTTTACCTCTGCAGGAGGAAATTAATGTAAACTCAATAATGATATTCTAAGATGTAATAAAAGTATTGTTTTATGCTTCGACTTCACACGTTTGGAACATGTACTAATAAAAATTTTAAAAGTAGACAAAACTGCAAAAGGATCAGATATATGATGTCGGTAGAGTTGCTGAAGAAGACTCGTGTGCCAGTTCAGGGACTATACAAAGTATTTTAAATTATGTGTTTTATTAGTACATGTTTTAGTGTGTAATGATTACATTTATTGTGAGGAGTTTCTATGTGTGCATAACATATTTTCATTCTTTTTTGTCCCCTCCTGCTCCCATCCCTCTCTGGTACCTCCAATCCTTGACCCCCTTCCCCTTTTAAAAGGATCTCCCTACTTCCTATTACCTATCCTTTCCTTTACTGTTTATTTATATTTTGGGGTTCTCATGTAAGAGAAACCATGTAATATTTAAACGTGTGTCTGATTTATTTTACCTAACAGTATGGTCTCAAGGAGCATCCATTTCTGTATGAAGGGCTTGAGTTTATCCTTTTTAATGGCAGAACAGTACTCCATTGGGCATAAATGCTACATTTTCTTTACCTATTCATTTTGATGGATACTTGTGCTATTTCCAAGATTAACCTATTATAAATTGTGCAGCTATAAACATGGTTATGCATGTATCACTGTAATATTATGTGTTTGACTCATTCAGGAAGATTCCTAATAGAGGAACGACTGAGTCAGACAGAATTTCTATTTTTAGTGTTTTGAAGAAACTCCATACTGATATTTATACAGGCTGTACTAGTTTACATTCCCACCAACAATGAATAATGGTTCCTTTTTCTCCTCAGCCTCACCAGCATGTAATATTTGATTTTTGATAGCCATTCTTTCTTAAGACAGTATTTCAATATTGATTGTCTTAATTTGCATTTCTGTAATGGTCATCAATGTTGAACATTTTTTCACATGTTTATTGGCCATCTACACTTCTTTTGAGAAACGCCTATTCACGTTGGATACCCATGTTTTGATTGGGTCTTTTATGTGGAGAGATCTGGGTATTTTTTTTAGCTCTTTTTATTTTTTTAAACTTTTGTTGTCAGTCCTTTGTCCAAGGAATAGACAGCAAAAATATGTTCCTTTCTATAGGTTATCTCTTCTCTCTATTGGTTGTCTCCTTTGATATGTGAAGCATTTTAATTTGACATGATCTTGTTTGTTGATTTTCAATACTATTTCTTGTGCCATTTGGTGTTTTATTTAAAAGATCTTGCCTATGCTTATGTCTTCAAGAATTTTACCTATTTCATCTTCCAGCCAATTTAATATTTCTGTATGAACATTTAGATCTTTGGTTCACATTTATTTTAGTTTAATAAATGGTGAGATATATGGACTAGACTCAATCTTCTGCATGCAGATAGCCAATTTTCCCAGCATCATTTTTTAAAGAGGCTATCTTTCCTCCAGTGTGTATGGTTTTTGCCCCTTTGCCAAAGATCAAATAGTTGACTGGATCGGGAGTTGTTTCTGCCTCTTCTATTGTATTTCATTGATCTACATTTGTCCAGACCATCCCGTTTTTATCACTGCAGCATTGTAATATGACTTCACATCTAGGGTTGTGATGTCTCCTGCTTTGTCACTGCTATCCAGAGTTGCTTTTGTTATTCTGGGTCTCTTCTGGTTCCATATGAATGTTTGGATTGTTTCCTCTAGATCTGTGAGAAATACCTTGGTATTTCAATTGCAATTGCATTAAATGAATGTATGTGTCCAACTTATACAGGTACAAGCAGACCTCACACTAGGGACATTCACAGATGCAAACAAATCATGGAGGAAGCTCATGTGTCTGCTGGATATGGTCACACTTGTGCTGCTGTGTACTCACTGTACAGTGTGATAATGTACAGTAGTATGGCACTGAATCAGAGCCCAGGATGTCCAGGAGCAAGCAGGAAAGCAGTGGTGATGTGGAGGGCCTGGTAGGAAGCACAAAATATGCATTGCATATTTGTGTCAGAGATGTACAAGACTCACTTGGTCAGACTTATGAAAGAATCTGACTTACAAACATTTTCCCAGAACAGACAGAACTTGCTCCTAAGTTGGAGACTTACTGTGTCTATGTTGGAAGTATGGACATTGGACTCTATTGGTTATGCCTGCCCAGGAACATGATATCTTTCCATTTTCTCATGTTCTCTGCAATCTCCGTCTTTCAGAGTAATGTAATTTTCATTGTCAAGGTCTTTCACTTCCTTGTTAGGTCCATTCCTAAGTATTTAATTTTGACTGATGCTACTGTGAATATTATTGTTTTCCTAGTTTCTACATCAGTGAGTACCTTATTAATATGCAAGAATGCTACTGAACTTTTTTTTTTTTTACTTTCTGTTCTGGCATCTTGCTAAATTTGGTTATTAATTCTAGGAGTTTTTTTAGTTGAAATTTTTATGTCCTGTAAATAGAGGATCATGTCATCTTCAAATAATGATATTTTGACTTCTTCCTTTCCTATATGTATTTCTTTAATTTATTTCACTTGTCTGATTGTTCTGGCTACTATTTCAAGGACTGTGTTAAACAGGAGTGGTGATAGTGGACCTGGCTTTCTTCCTGATTTTAGAGGGAAAGCTTTCTGTTTTTTCCATGTACTACGATGCTTGCAGTATTTTGGTCTTGCACACTTTTTATCCATTTCAGATAAGGATTCTATAAAAATTATCAGTGCCAATTCCATTTTTCCTTAACAAATTTCAGATTTACAAATGATACAAGCATGCTTTTAGAAGCATGTTTACAGCTTATTAATTTTTGCCTGGAACACATAATGGAGAAAAAGTGAGGATAAGAGGACTAGAGAGATGAGAATGACTGACGAGAGAGGAAGATTATAATCAAGCTTTGTAGAAATGTTTGGAAACAAGGGAAAATCCCTGGAAGGAAACTGTGGGGACAGGTCCAGAACTGCATATAATCCTTTGGCAGAAGAATAAGGAAGAACCGAAGTAAAATAGTTGTATACTTGTTCTTTCTGCAGTTTAGAAAGTGGCAGGGGTTATTTCCTCACATCTTGGTTGTCAAACACCAGACATGGAAATATAGGCACTTGTCCTCAGCAGTGGAAAGCTCTGTGGTGATGTCCACACTGAGACGTTCAGACTTGTTGGTAGAACACTTTTGCTTGTCTTGGCCAGAGTAATATGGCAACTTTCTCATTTTAGAAACCTCAACACTGGCCAGATAGCTCTTATATGTATCAGCCATCAGATTTTAGCATCTTAGCACATTGTGATGCTGTTTCTTCATTAGTTCAGCAAGAACTAAATGATGGTAAAAAGAAGGAGGTTTGACACCACATTTAGATATAATATGGGGCTCAGCTTTTGCATCTGCTCTCACAAATTCCCAAACTTGTTGATTTCTTGGTTTCTATCTGACAGGAGGCCCAGCAGGAAGTCCAGAGAGACTTTCTCTGAATAACCTTTTCCCTGTAACACAATAGTACTATCCCTGGTCCTTCAGCGATGTCACCTTCAATTAAACAGTGGCTCAATCAATGTAAAACAGCCTTTGCACTGTTACCATAGAAGGGTTTCTCCTTTGTGACTAAGCCCTTTCCAGCTGATGAAATGTTCAGCTCTCACTGCCTCTGCTTCTCGGAACCCACTCTGCTTTCCTGCTCGGATGCATATACTGTACTAGTAATTAATACTGTTAGCTTTATAATTAAAAAAACAACTTTTTGCCTTTAAACTCAGGGTGATAATGCTGCAAGTAAAAATTAATTAAAATGAGATGAATTGCCTTCAGTCAAATGAAACAGAAAGAGAAAGGGAGGAGCAGAGGGAAGGGGAACCTGCAGAGTTTGTAGCCTTATTAATGAAGCAAACTGAGGAGGCCGGCCTTCAAATTTCTCCTGACTCTCTGCTTTGTGTTAGTGTCTGAGTTAATGGAGCCCAAAATGATCCGTTGATAAAAAAATACAATGAAACTACAGTTTCCTCAATTTGGCTATAGGTCACTCTGAAGACCACCCACACGAACACCCATGTTTGTTTAAGCTCTCCTCTAATTATCATGTACTAGAATGCTTAGAGTAATGGGGTGTGAAATTGGCTTTTACATTATTATTAATTAGATTTGATGCTTGATTCTTTAAAAAAAACCCTTGATGCACTGAAAAGGTCTGCTTCTTTCCACAAGACATAGCTCTCGAACTGATTGTTACAGTTTGAGTGAGATTTAGACTCCTTCCCACAGCCCTGACGCAAGAGCCTACTGAGAGCCAAGTTAAGTGTCCTCTGAATTGATTTTTCTGAATTTGCCTCCAATTTCTGAGGACCACAACTTCTAAATTATGTAATATGTGATGTGTTACTAATGTCCTAAAGTTCATAAAGGACCACTGGTCAATTATTCAATAAATGGGTGCTCGGTGAGAGCCTCATATGTACCATAGGATGATGTTTGTGCTTCAAGAAGCCACAGAAACAATGAAAGGCACAGCTGTTTTCTTCAAAGAATTGATCCATTCACCAGGCAAATGTACACCAGGTCACATAGGCCCCTTAGAAGTGAGCAGCTAGGGACTAAAGGGCTCGGTGAGTAAAATGAGAGTTGAGGTAAAGAGAAAGAACACTGTGAATCAGAGAAGCCAGTAAGGATTTTAGGGAAAGAATGAACCCAGGAAAGAGAGACAGTGAGAACAATTTTGACCATGACTAAAAGCACCTAAACTTTATATTTCAGTTTGTCTTCAAAAGGGTGGAAAATACTCTTGGTGGGTAAATAATTGGTTTTTCCCTTGCACTCTTGAATTCAAACAAGATATGGCAGACTTTTTCAGTTGTTTGCTGTTGTACAGAACTTAACACCTTAGAAATTCTACCTTGTTAAGCCTTGTGTATCAGGTATGTTTCTGTTCCATTTTCAACCAGAAACATATTCCCACAGCTTATAAAGGGAAATCAGTCTCTGCTTCATCTTTCAAAGTTAAGGCTCTGGTTGTGGTGCATGAAATCAGCACATACGCAAAAGTAAGCGCTAAGCTGACACTGCTGTGTATTGGCTTTGATGGTTTTACAAGAAGAGAGTCCGGGGAGCTTTCAAATCTCTGAAATTACTAAAAATAGCCCTCCAAATTCCACAACTATTCCATATTTGGGGGCCATTTCACTAGCATCACCAGGTAATAGCTTTCCAAGAAATCCATAGTAAGTGTGACCATATGACTGCTTCTTCTCCTTCTGTTCTCAATGCCACAGATTGTAAAATTAGACTCATAGATTTAAGGTTAAATTGACATTCAGCTAGTAAAACCATCTGTACTGTAGTCTATCCCCCCATCTGCCGTTTCTCTGCCTGTAGTTTCCATTATTCCTGGTCAACCATGGCACACACACAGGGCAGATACTTCTCCCCTATTAGACACTTAGCAACTAACTTGGCTAACAAACCCTTTTGGCAGTAGTATAGTCCTTGTACCCAAGTAGTAGTCAAAGGCTACGTCATGATACCTACACCACTTATTCTCCCCAGCTTCTCCTGCAGGCCCTGATCATCTCAGCACAAGAAAACAATTCCAGAGACACTTCACATGCATGTAACTTTTCTTACAGTATGTTGTCATAATTGTTTTATTTGACTATTGTTGCTTTCTTCTATTGTACCTAATTTATACATTAAGCTTTGTTAGAGGCATCTAAAGTAACAAACAGTATAACTAGCGTTTGGTACCCTCCGAGGTTTTAGGTATTCACTGGGGGTCTTGGATGAATAAGACTTATCTTTGTACAAGGGGATTTGGTGAAAAATCCCTTAAACCTCAGATGTTTAGATAAAAATGTTCACTTGATCCACGCAATATCTAGAAGGAAAGCCTGCAGCCAGTCATCTCAGCTCTATAGGACTTGCCCAGATGTTTTACAAAGCTCTTAGCTGGCTGTGTAGTGTTTGCAATTTTCAAGTAAGAAAATCAATCTCAGCTCCAGCTAGTTAAGTGTGAGAAAGAGACAGTCTGTGGAGCTTCCTCCCTCCCTCCCTCCCTCCCTCCCTTCCTCCCTTCTTCCCCTCCTCCCCTCCTCCGTTCCTATCTCTCCCTTTCCTTTCTTTTTCTTTCTTAAAGCAGCAGGGTAGATTTTTTTTGCCCCAGGCAAGGAAGGACCTCCTCTCAGATAAGCACAGGTCTTAAACACGGAAAAAAGTAGCACTATTAGGTTAAATGATCCTAGCTGAGTTTGATGGATGTCAGACGAGCTTGTGAGCAGCTGCTGAATTATTCAAACTGGAAGAAGACCCAACCAATTGGAAGAACTCTTTTGCCACTTTAGCAAGAAATTAGCAGGCAAGGAGAATTTATTTAATGCCCCCTACTTGCCTTGGCGATGTATGGCAATGTACAGCTAATGTACACAGTTGGTTCCTTTCCCTAGCTGTCCTTAATCATTCTTTAGCACCTGGTAGGAAAGGAAGCTGCTGTAAAGAACATCTGAGTGCATGTAAGAAAAAATATGCAGCCACACTTTAATTGAGAAATAATAGACTAGATCATACTTACGAGAAAAGATGGGCTTAAAGTAAGGAAGCAGTGTGGGGGAAAATGACCCAGACTACAAATGAGAGCATATTTTAGTTTATAGTTTAATGTGAATTACCAATATCCTGTGACCTCTATGAATTCTATACTACAATTTGTTTTTAATGGTCACGTGGCTTATTTGACTCTCCACTAGTCATTCCAGAAGGCATAACAACATGCTCTATGAGCAGCATAAAATTCTCCTGCAGACTGCTTCATAAACTCTCCACTTGAAGCACTGGGCATACGATCTTATCCAAGCAGAGATCAGCTGACTGGCAGCTGGCACATGTACTGCCGCTGGCTCATATACCTTCAGGGTTGGCACAGTGGTACAGGGATCTCTGGGTTGGCTGCACAGGATGCAGCCTGTCTTAATTCATATTCTTCCTGTGATAGTCCAGTCCTTTCCCATTGTGCATGCGGAGTAGGGACTATTCTTAAATTTCTAGAGGTCTAATCACAGATACCATGGATTGGAGAATATAAGCTAACTCATTTTTTCACCTTAAATTCTCCTGGGGTATGAGTGTCAAGATAAAAAAGAAAGAATGAAAAGACATACGCAGAGAATAAGTCAAGAAATAACCAAATGCTGCCTAATGGATAACAAGTAGGAATTTGCAAAAGAGCAGTACAGTGAAGCAAATAGGAGCCTGCCTAAAGATGTCATTTGCTCATTCATTCACTCATCCATCCATCCATCCATTCATCCATCCATCCATCCATCCTTTCATCCATCCATCCATCCATCCATCCGTTCATCCATCCATCCATCCATCCATCCATCCATTCATCCATCCATTCTTCTATCCATCCACTCATTCATCCATCCATCCATCCATCCATCCATCCATCCATCCATCCGTTCATCCATCCATCCATCCATCCATCCATCCATCCATTCATCCATCCATTCTTCTATCCATCCACTCATTCATTCATCCATCCATCCATCCATCCATCCATCCATCCATCTATGCATTCATTTATTTATTAAATGATATTACTGCCAAAGGAAAATTATTCTTATTTAAAATTCTATCACAAAATTAGCATCAGAGCTATCTATATTGTAACCTGATGGAATAACTTCATTTGAAAAGAAGGAAAGTTTAGCTTAAAAGTATTAACAGAAAGAAAAATAAAGCAAGGTCTCTTCAGAGAAATGAAATTTATCTTTACTTCTGCATATGCATTTTTAATTCTCCACTACTGAATTGAGGACATGAGTATCTGGATTCTGTATATTACAAACTGAAATAGGTATACTTCAAAAGTATGTGTTTCTATTACTTTCCATTCTGAAGTAGAGTATAAATTCTGAAATTAAGTTTCTGAGAACATGTGGATTTCTTCAGATTTTTTTTCTTTCCAATTTTTATTTTCACTGGGACATGTTTTGCAGCACATAAACACCCTCCTCACATGGAGTTGATGCATGTACATAGCACATCTTAATTATTTTGTCATCCTCTTACTCTCCCCTATGTCTCGCTCCTTCCTTCTATTCCTTGGTCCCCTTTGCTTTTGCAAAACACATTATGTCCCAATTTCCTATTATTTAGTTTTTATTTTGCTTTTCATCTACATGCTCAAGTTCTCATGTCAGAAACCAAGTGATATTTAAACTTGTGTGCCTGACTTGTTTTATTTAACATCATGGTCTCAAGGTGCATCCATTTCTCTACAAATGATTTGAGTTTATCCTTCATTGTGGCAGAGCACTAGTCCATTGTGTACAAGTACATATTCTTTATCCATTCATGCGTTTATGGACATAAAGGCTGCTTTCAAGATTTACCCAGGGAATTTAGAACCTAGGTAGAAATTTTTTAGAAAGATTTTAAGTCATTATGCACCAAAATTTTTTGACAGATACATATAATTTTTAATGTATCAATAATTATATTTCTGTAGAACAGATACTGTAAGAGATGTATTTTATGATATACCTTTATGGTATACAAAAAAATCAAAATAACACTCAGGTCAAAATTCAAATTCTTATTTTTGTATACATGCACAAGAGTACAGAAGAGGGACACATGTTACTATGCCCTAAATCTGAAATAATTTAATTTCTTAACCTTCCTTTCTTAATTTATAGTAAAGAAAATATGTATCAACAAAGGAAAAAGAAATTACCCTTAAACATGTACTATTTTGGGGTGCACATCATAAAATTATGAGAAATCTTGTTAAAAGCCTGTTTTTCTAGATCAAAGTAAGTTCAGTAAATGATCTTACTATACAGAAAAATCCTCAATAAGTTGTGTTTTCTGTTTTGTGTTCTTAACTGTGGCTTCAAAACTAAAGGATAAATCTTGTTTGCATATCTTAATCCAGAAACTGTGTTGGGTTCTAGACTAAAAGAAAATAACCTTTCAGATTTGAGATCTCACTTCTAGCCATCATTTATTAACACACTTATCAACTGTCATGGATTGATAACCAGTGGTCAACTTGTAACACACAGCTGAACTGAGTAAACATGGTGCTGGGTGTGGAAGGCCCACCTGAGGACTGTTGCCAGCAGCGTAAGAGGCAGAACTGGAGAAGAAGAAAAATGAAAGCTGTTGGGAGCTGAGAAAAGGCTGTCTGGAGTTGCTCGAAGCTGCAAGGAGCTGTGGGTTCTTTTGGAGGAGCTCATCGCGCTGGCTTTCCTGATGAACTTGGCTGTTTTCTTCCTCTGAAGAGCTCGGGACCTTGTTGGCACTGAGAATAGCTTCAGTTCACTTTGGGGGAGCGCTGCTCCACATGTTGAGCATCACTTCCTGGCTCTGGAGGGGAAGATGGTGCACTGCCAGTCTCCTGGAGAAGTTTGTCATGTTGGCATTCCTGACGGGAACTCAGTTGTCCTGATCATCGGAGGAGCTTGGGACCTCACTGTTGCTGAGGATGGATGTGGTACTTTTCAGGGAAGTTCTGGTTCTTACTTTGTGTGTCGCTTCCTGGCTCCAGGGCAGAACCCCCAGCCTGCTGGCACAGAGTCTTCTTCCTGCTGGCACAGACTTTCTAGGTTCCATCACTGACCTTTGGGTCTTCCTAGCACAGATCCATGAAACAGGCCTGCATGAGACATTGTCGTGGGCTCTGGGCCTCCAGATGGATATGGGAGCCATTGTTTTGGGCTCTAGGTATTCAGCCGGACTCATGCAGGACATTTTTGTGGGACCCAAACCCTCAGCAGGATTCTTTGGTCACTAGTGTATGGACAGATTACCTGAACTTTCTTGTATATGATTGCTTGGGTGACTATTATAAATAATCTTATAAAATATTTGTCCTGTATTATATTGTTCTCCCTTGCAATAAGCCCCAAATCATGACACCAACATAAATGAAAATACCAGCTAGGATGTAGTAAGTGCTCAATAAATATATGTGGTGGCTTATTTTACTCAGTGCAACTATGCCTAATTTGTATTTCCTTAAGTCTATATTAGTAATTATCAAACTATAAAAGGTAAGACACAGTGCATCCTGACTCACTGATAACTAAAGAAAAATCTTTCATTTCAGCAAAAATATATTTTTTACTTTATTTCTCTCCAAAATAAATTTTTATTGTTCTGTAGGCATATTTTGTTCAGAAGTGGATTTTTAATTTTTAAATCACTATTTTAAATGGACTATTTATTTTCTTTAAAACAAAAAAGCCCAGGGCCAGTATATAGCTCAATGGCAGTGCCAGCCTGGCAAATGCAAGGTCATAAGTTCAATTCTTGATACAAAAGAAAAAAAAAAGACAAAAAACAAAAACACAAAATGACCCAAGTCACATTTGTTAAAAGACTGGACAAAGGGTTTACTTCTAGCCCAGTAATGCATAGTATAAACCCAGAAGTATATTGCTTTCAATTTCTGTCTTTTGAGATTCATATTATCTCTAAAAAAGGAGCAAACACTTTTTAAAAAATTAAGACAGTGATTCTTCATGCTCAGTATACAATTCCTGACCTTTCTCTTGACTCTCACACATTGCTGGTGTCCACTTGATATCACTTCTGAAATGATGAACCACACATCACTAAGCCTCGGCTTCCCAATAGCCACAGGCTACAAAATAGGTAGAAAGAAATGAGTCCCCCAGATCTTAGAGGACACCCAATGAGAGGTGATAATTCAACAAGTTATTTTACATTCCATAAGGCTTAGTCAAAAACTTGTAAGCCCAGAAGTCGTCTTTAGTATCATAGTAAACATTGTGTAAAGTCCTTGATCTTCAGACACTTGAAAGAACTGTTTTATATGAATTCAACAAATGCTTAGATGGATGTTTGTTTGAGTTAGACTTTGAACATGTTACATCAGCTGTATGGGTCTTAGATTCCTTATCTGTAAAACAGAAAAATCACACTAGATGATTTATAAGGTCAGCCATGCCCAAAATTCTGTCTCGAAGGGTTTAGCACTTCACAGAGATACATAAATAGATAAGGTAGATAAACAGGCAGATAAACAGATAGATGCTAAAATGACTGATATAAGCCATTCCAAAGCCTGGAAGATAAAAATAAAGGTACTAAAATGATTTTCTGATGACGATTTTGGCAACTCATCTTAATACAACTTAGCTGGGATACAAGACCTAGCCTAGCTGAACATACTAATCAAGTCCACCGTCTACTCTCTACCTTTTCCTCACAAAGACTCAAGCAAGACAAACAGGGTCCTGGCATCAGTGTAAATATCAGCACATAGACCCTGCAAGAACTATGTTTCTGTTATCTTAGCAAAAGGGCACCATTCTTTCTTTACTGTGCTAGAAATTAAGCACCACATTCAAATTATTAGTAACTTAGTAAATTTTGTCTCTGTTATCTCAGTGAGTGTGAAGATTTATCATTACACACAAGTAACAAAATATGAAATGGATCCCCATGAATGGTGCCAGGGCATAAGCTCCATGCATGGCTGCCAGTCTAAAGCAGAGAGGAACTGTTATCAGAAGCTACCTGTTCCCACCCCCTTCATTTATTTTCACAACCACCTACTGAAAACTTACATTTGTGCTGAGTCTGCCACAGATACTGTTAGATCTGTTTCATATATGAAAAAGCTGAGATTTGAAGAGGACATTGAGTGAATATAGGTCACACAGCTATGAACTGGGACACAAATCCTGGCCATTTAGCTACAAAGCTCAGGCTTTTAAACTGCATTATTCAACAGCACAAAAACCAAGTTCCCCTATATGTATAGAGCTGATGAAGAGATACAGTGTTGGAGGTGGAGATCATGCAGGAGCCCATACAGACAAATCTCTCAAGCAAGGATTCTCACCCTAGGCACTATTGACATTTTAGGGTAATTCTCTTTTGAGAAAGACAATCTTATACGTTACAGGATGTTTACCAGCACTTCTCTGGCTTCTATTCACTGAGGGCCATCGAGTCCTTCCCTTCTTCCAGTAAACTGTGATAGCCACAAATGTCACTGAACATTTCAAAATGTTTCTTGGGGTACAACATGATCCCAGAGGGTGAACCTTCATTCTAGAAGAATAATGAATCTGAACAGTCAGTTTTCAGCACTATCCCTATGTTGGTCTCCAGACCTTTGGGAACTTTCCTACTTTTCCCTACCAAGTGGTTGGCTCCCTCAAGGATGCACCAAACACTTTGTCTTTCTCTATTTTGAAAATATTTCTGACCTTTTAAGTATGTCTGCATAATTGGGATCTACTTAAATACTCATTGTTGGAGCGGGTCATCATATAGGACTAGGTGTAGGAGCTCCTTCTGAATCTACCTGTCCCCAGCACTTGCCTTACAGTCCCCCGCCTGGGTGCACTATGCCCGTAAAGTAAAGGCATAAGATCAGGGAAAAGAGGCCTTTCTTGTCTTACCATGTGCCTTTCTAAACTCTTGTTTTGGCCCAATAAAATCAGCTTATGGGAGTTCACTTACCCTGCCTTCCTCTAAAATTAGTTAAAGAAAGATAAACCTTGAAGGGGATTACACATCTGTGTAGGTATTTCTTTTCACTTCAGTGGAAAATGTGCTCAATGTAAAAATGAAATGATGAAATGGGTTATATGTTTTAAACAAGTCACAGTACTAAATCACACCACCTGCAGCATGAGAAAGAGACGGGGTTATGTGCTTTTATTTTCCCTCTGATCCCATGCACCATCAATACTACATCCTATAGCCATAACCCAACTGACAAGGTTCTGATGATTCACGAGGGGAGTGTGAATTCCCCTTAGTTCTATGATTCTGGCTAGACCTAGGTAGGATTTTAGAAATTATGTGTAGAACACATGCATTTGTGTTATGTCACTTGTGATAGTCTATATCTAGTATAAAAAGAATCTATTCCAGCTTCTCTTCTATGAAAGTTGCTGACCTCACTATAGGACTATGAAATATATATACTTCTGCATGGGGCACAGGAAAGTACAAGGCTTGGTTCTCAATCAGCATATGCTGCTCAATGGTTAAGTAGTAATACGCCCCATACATTCACAAGTGCAGTTGTGCACATGAGTGCACACACACACACGCACACACAGAAAGCTATGTTTCTGTGTTCACGAAGCTTGCCAAACTAAGGAAATCTGAATTGACTTCCTTAGGCATAAGGCTTTTGAATTGCAGCTACAGTTCTAAAACTCTAGAACTTATTATCGACATTTTTTTTTAAAAGAGAGAGAAAATGATTAGTGAAATTAAAAAACAGAAGCATGGATTGAAAGCCTGGAAACTTATTGTTAAGTTGTTAGACATAAAGCAAAATACAATAGGTAATAGGTTATTTAACTCAGTAAACAAATTTACATGTTGTACCTTAAATGAAAATAATTTAAATTTTTAACAAATTAAACATAACAGATAATTAATTTGCAGAATACTTAGGAGTGACTAAGGACACAAAAACAATACCTTGTTTATCAGGGCAGAATTCAAAAGGTCAGGGAAGTAAGCTACACTAGCAAGATTTAAAGACACAAAATAACACCATGCAGGCAAGTATGAATGTTATATTTTTACTTCACATTAGGATCTACATCTAGCAAGCAAGCCACAACATTTGTATTAGCTCAGGTTGGCACAATTTGACCCCTTTCACTACAGAAGAAGAGAAAGTTCAATTAAAATTACACCTGATGAGCATGAGATGTAAATCTAATGTAAAATTCAATCCACACAGCTGTCAGAACCAGGAAAAGAAGTTCATCAAATATCCACAGTCTCATGTCCATAGAGCCTGGGACTTTAAGGTATTTGTGAAACCTAAGTTATTGTATGAGAAATTATAGTGATAGGCAAATTTACATTTTTTTTTCAGAAATGAGAAGGCAATCATTTCAGAACCAGATTCTTAAGCAGATCCATAAAGTAAATCATGTTAAGCATTAAATAACATGCCACATCAAGTATACCGGAAACCACATGTCCTCTTTAGAAAGCTTCTTCCCTTAAACAACATATAGACACAAACATTTCTGTTTTCTTTTCTGATTCCTTAGCTCCAAGTTTCACATAGTCCATCCCTCCTGTTCATACACTCCTTATGGAAGAAAGTTCTTATTGTACAGTGTATTTTTCTTTAGATTAAAAAAAAAAACTTTTGTCCAACAAAACAAACGGAATTATGATAACACCATCATGAGGTTGTTTCTCAAGTTCCCTAGGCACATACTAGGCTGGAGGCCATGTCTGAGGGTTGGGTGCAGCCAGTTACCCAATACCGATGCTCATGTTTTAGTGCAGTGATGATAAACCTATGGCATGTGTACCCCAGTGAGACGTTTGTATCACTGAACGCTCTGAAAGGTTCGCCATCAGTGTTCTAGGGCCATCTTGGAAAAGCTTCCAAACAATGCCCCTCTCCATAGTCACTATTAGATGAAGAAGATTTCCAAGATTATATCAGTGAATGTTGGGGATATAACCCTGTGCCAAGAACAAGAAATTGGACCTTTCATCTTTATGTATCAGTTCTGGTAACTTGCCAACTAGTAAATTTGATAAAATTTCCATAAGAGAGCTTCCACTTTAGTTTCAATGCCCACCTGCGTGTGCCTCCCATACCTCACTCAAATATACATATTGCACATTCCCACCCACGTGCTATTTTCTCAATTGTTTCTCTCTATAGAATACAGGAGCAGAAAACTACCAAGAGAAAAAAAGGGTAAAAAAACTAAATTGTTGAGGAAAATATATCCAAAACAACTATCACAGAGAGAAAGGAAAAATCGAGGTCTCCACAGATGAGTACTTTTAATTAGGAAGAAGGCCGAGCAGCAAAGAGCTTATGCTAATAAGCAGCCTCTTTTAATCAGCTTATTAAAAGGAAACATTTTTAACAGCCAAAATAGTTTCAAAAATGGTAATTATTAGAAAAGCATTAGCAGGTTGATGTGGGGAAAGGAAAAAGCTGGTCATGAACTGGAATTTAAAAGCTTTCTGGATCCTCTAGGCAGGCCCACTAGCCCTGCAGAAATGGGACAGCGTCCATGTGGGCATGTTTTGTGTCAGCTTCATCGTTTTTCTTCTATAAAAGACTCTTTTCTTTTCCAGGTCTCCTGCTTTCCCATTATGCCTTCTTTCTTTTGGGTTTTACTTTCGTTCCCAACTCTTAATCATTTCTAACATGTTCTTTCCAAATACTTTTTCTCTTCATGCTTTTTATTTTGTTCTGAACCTTTGGTTCTACTCTTTTTCCTCTAATAAATATGCTCTCCTTGTGTCCTGTTCTTTGTAGCAAAAGTATGTGCCACCTGTGTAACTTGAATTTTAACACAAAAAATAAAATACCTTAAGGTTGCTTCTAAGAAATATTTCTAGTACTTTGATTCTGTCCTGTGTCATAGACAGGAAAAAATAATCCAAATGGTTAATGAATTCTGTTCCAACATGGATTAAAATATCACAATCCCTTACCTTACAGTACACTCCTGGTGTTATTGAGTTGGTCAAGGTGCAACCACAAAAATATAATCCTCTATAAATCTTCAGAGTTAAAGAAAGCAACATAGGAACTTGATAAACAGAGGATTGATGGAAATGAGAAGCCACAGTAGAAAGCAATTCCTATTCTCTAGTTGGAGACACAAAGAGAAAAAAGGGTATTGCCTGAATCCAAAGCCCTAAGTTAAAGCCATGCAGACTCCTCTTGGTGACCTGGAGTCATACATACAAAAGATTCCACAGCTTCCCAGAATACCATCCAAGGCAAAGAAAGAAAGAGAAGTACTCTAGCTGTTCCTTTCTCCTTCCTTCTGATTTTCCAGTATGTCTTCCCCTGGCTGAGCCTGGCAAGATGCCAGCATAAGAGGGAAGCTTGGGAACTTTATCCAGTGTGTGTCTAACTCCTTCTGTAGGGGAGGAGGAGGGTTCTGCAAGCGCTAAATCTGAAGACCAACCACCTTGGAACCGCCATACACTAACTCTTTGGCATTGGAAGGAAGTGAATTACTCTACTTTTTTTTTCCATTTTTCACCTTCCATATGTTAGCAAATTGTCAAGGAGCTGAGACTGAGCCCAAACATGTGTTAAGAGATCCAAAATCTGAACTATTTGGAAGTTTCTACGTTTTTACATCTTAACTATTAGATGCATGTTTCAGCTTTGAACTAGCTATCCTGAAACAATGAGGGGTCAATAATTCCTATTAACAGTTCACTCTGTGTCTGTCAAATCTGAATAGAGTTGTGGCTACAGAAGTATTTCTGTGCACCTACATCCTATATTTATTTCACCTATTCCATGTTGATATTGTGCTTTACATCTGTGGAAGTCGAGTAAGAAGATATGGAAGAGTAAACTCAAACAGCATTTCTAATGCCGCATTCCTCCTCCAACAACTATTTTGGACTTTATGAGATTGAGTCTACTAAAAGCTTTTGAAGATTCACAATTAAAAATTTTGTATTTATAGATTCTAAATCGAACAGTGGGTAGAAAAGTGTAACATAGTAACATAGGAACATAAGTCCAGTGGAATGGACTATTTGTGTTTTTATTTTTTTTCCTAGTGATTCCCCTCTATAGTAGATTTCCTAAATTTACAACTCTGCTCTAAAGGCAGTGTCCCAAACATTTTCAAAATAAAGACTCCCAGTGAAAGATCTTTGATTTCTTTCCTTCCACTTCAATACTTGTAAGTCCATCTATCTTTCCTGAGTCCCCAAGAAGTCTCTCTGGAGACCAGTATTACACTGCTATCTTATCCTCTTTCAGCTCTTCTGAATATTGCTTATAATCCATAGGCTTTTTCTTTGAAATTCTCTACTCCATTTTTTAACTGTAATATTGATTGAAATTTCAATTCATCCAACATTCAGTTGATATTGAAACTTATTATTGAAATTGATTTGCTATTGAAATTGATATGGAAATATCAATTTTACTCTGTAGTATGATTATTTCCATCTTATGGCCATTGACCTAATTCCTCAACTTGTGGCCAGATAAAATTCCTGTTGCCTTACTGGAAAGTCCTGCTACTGGCATGTCCTTCATGGACCCCTCATCTTCCCCTCCCAACACCCTCTGCTTCACTTATGTTCACCAATTTAAATTACAAAATAGAAATCCATCCTAGTGTCTAGAATATTCTTCCTTCCAAACCTTGGATATTTGGGTCCTGCCTGTCATTTTCCTCTTTGTCTCAGTAAGATGAACCTAACTAAATCAACCTTCTCTAACTTGGTGTTCTGCACATATTGTTATTTATTTGTTTGTTTGTATTTTCCAGCATATTTATTAGAAAATCAAATTTCCAAAATACACAGATTCAGTCTTCTTTAGGCATTTAATAAGTATTTTGAATACATGAATAAGCAAAAATGATGTCATTCTATCAGAGATATACTTCCTTTGCTTCTGTTATGGTTCATATTTAGATGTCCCCCCGCAAAATCCTCATGTGCTCATAGGTGAGCCTTTCGGGAGTGACTGGATCATGGTTATGAGATACTCCATTAGTCCACTGATTGGTTTAGCATAGCATCCACATTGTATGTGGATGATGAACTTACTGCAGTGGGAATACTCAACCTAGGAATACCCACCCTCACTGGTTAGGATCAACCCAATAGGCTTGTAGTCAGGATGGAATAGACAAAGAAGAAAGAAACAAGTCTTGCTGCCTCCTGCCTGCTACACCATGGACTTTTCTCCTCTTCCTTGTCCCATGGTGCTCTGCCTTGGTGCCAGCTGACTATCAGTTGGAAATCATGACAAATTGTGAGCCAAAAATAATTTTTTCCTCCTCTAACTTGTGGGTATTGGGTATTTTGCTCAAGCAAGAAGAAAGTAACAAAGACAGCTATACTTTTATTTTAAAGTCTTAGCAGTGTTAAGAAAGAAAAAAAGGGGGAATATATACATGTATATAGAAGGATGGCTGGGATAACTGTACTAAGGATGTCCAATGGCTTATTGAAAGGAACAGTTAATGCCTGATTTTCTTTCTTTGTGACCAATTTTGCATGCTTATATCTGGTAATCTGAATAATTACTTTGAACTCAACAATATGCAATATAACTACCACTGATGAATTCCTACCATCTTGTCTAGTGAAACTCTGTTTTATTTGTAGTGTTTTACCTTTGTTTATATCTTTATTCTCTTTAATGGTTTGATCAATCTTGCATTCTTACATCTGGTGATCTGAGCAACTTCACTGAAGACAACAGTATGTAATATAACAACCACTGTTAATTCCTACCATTTTGTTCTGAATCACTGCGTCATTGCTATTACTTTTGTTTTCTTTTGTTTTTGTCTATGTTGTTGGTATTTTGCTCTTGTTCATTTTTTATTACTCTCTTTAAAATAAAGAAATTAAATATGAAGAGTTTTAGCTGTGTTTTTTCCTGGGCTACTTCAAATGGCCTGGCCCTCCAGGCTCTTTCCAGATAGAATACCTATTATACTGTCACAGTTATTATGTCATGGGTTGAGTTGTGTCTCTCCAAAATTCCTGTGTTCAAGTTCTAACCTCAGTCAGAATGTGACTATATTTGGAGATATAGTCTTTCTTTAGAGAGATGGTTAAATTATAATGAGGCTATTACGGTGGGCCCTAAGCCAATATGACTGACGTCCTTATAAGACAAGATGAAGATACGGACACACACACAGAGAAGCCAACATGAAGACACAGACAGATGATGGCCATCTATGCGTCAAGGAGACATGCCTCAAAAGAAATCAATTCTGCCTACACTTAATCCTGGATCTTTAGTCTCCAGAATTGTGAGGAAATAAATTTCTGTTGTTTAAGCTACTTAGTCTGTGACATTTTGCTATGGCTGTCCTAGCAAGTTCATAGATATTATAAAACAAGTCATCTCAACACCGTACTTAGTTTTGCACATAAAAGGCTCTAGTGTTTTCTTGTTCCCTGAAAGATAAACTCTGAATGTCTTAGGAATACAAAACCCTTTAAAATTATCTCCCTATTTTCCTCTGAGCCTTTAATTCCTGGCCTTCTCATTTATACCCTACATTCAAACTAAATACAATTTGTCACTTGTCCACAAACATGACAACATTTCATGACCCCGTCTCCTAATGTATTCTGTGCTGTTGGAAAACAAAAAATTGTTTTGCCTTTCATTTCTGAAATTACAATTCCTCTAAAACCAGACCCAGGATAGCCTCATTTGTGATAAACCAAACCCAGTATAGCCTCTTTTCTGATACATTTTTCATATCTTCTTATCAGAAGTGCTTTATATATATTTATATATATACATATATCTACATATATGTATATATATATATATACACATATATCTACATATATGTATATATATATATATATATATATATATATATATCCCTGCCAGAGTATCAGTTCTTACAGGGATAGGAATATAATTTATTCATCATTGTATCACTACAGCCTACCAAATGTCAACAGAATTTGTTAAATTAGTGAAACAGTGAATTAGCTAATTGAAACCCTTAAGGGACTATAGCAATTTTCCTTAAAGGTGTCCCATTTTTTCAAAGGAAATCAAAACTAAGGCATATAAGTATTCACTGTAAGGGAAAAAGAAGGAAGAAAGAAAAAAAAGAATGCATATCAAAAATAATATGCATACTGAGTCCTCTGGCCCTTTTCATTATGTTCTTTCTCCTTTCACGCCATGGTTCTGTAAGCTGAAAAAAGAAAAAGGAAAAAAAGCTCAAAAGTAGGCCAAAAGGTAGGCGGCCTGCATTGTTGCCTCACGAGTTCCCACAGATAAAGCAAATCAAAGAATATTAGAGTTAGAAGAAATGTCAGGATCATCCTCTCCAAATGTTTCACTTCCCCATGAGGAAAACTCGAAGTCAAATAGATTTGATTTGCTTAAAAGCAGGTAGTAGAACCTGATTAAGTAGTGGACCCTTAATTCAAGTTTTCTAAACAAGGCCAGGCCAATGGTTCTTTACCACACCATATTTCTCTTTCATAACTTTGATAGTTACGAGTTTAAAAGACATTCTCATTCTTTCTACTATCACTTTAAAATTTTTTCCCATCACTCACTATGTGCCTAAATGTAATTTTCTGTAGTTTTGTGGGAATATGTAGGAACATAAATAGATATTAAACATAAATTCTGCATCTGCAAATTTTTTCATGATACAAAACGTCAGAAGTGCAATCATGTCACAGAATTCATGACACTTAAATGTGTGTAATTTAAAATCTCCATACCTTTTTCTGCAGAACAACTTTATTTTCATTGTTATGCTTTAATGTGAATGACTATAGCAGGCAAATGCCAGCATTCGCAGCCCTCGTCCTACTTTGTCTGAGAAAATTATGCCAAGCGTGCAGTGCCATCTGCTCCTGTAGCGATGCCACCTTCCATTTCTCAGCAGCGTGATAAACAAGCCAATTGCACGTCATTCTCTGAGCCCCACAAGCACCTCAGGGCAGGAAAGGAGGGGATGTGGCCCCCTATGTCACATTCAAAATGATGCATATGGCAGGGAGGGGATGGGAGAGGCAGTACGTGAATACTTGGAAGAGTGATGAATGGCAGGAGAGGTCTGAAAATTCAAAACACCCACAGGACAGAAAGATTTCCCCAGGCTTTGTAAATGTCCTGGTAATGGTGGTAACAGGGTAGGAAAGAGCAGGCACAGAGGTGGGGAGGACATTCGTTTCCAAACATTTGAGTGCTCATATCTGGCTTTCTAACACAAATTCTTTTATGATTATGGTCATTTCTCCATTAACAAAGAAATGGTCAAGACGTAGATATGTGATTAGAAAACAAGGTAGTAGAATTGCATAGGACAGTGCAGTGTGCAACAATGTATGTAGGGCTTACCACCCATGTTCAGTTAGCCATAAGAGTGAGCTCATGAAACTAGGATCTTGAAAAAGTAACGAAAGTTGAATAAATTACAAGTCTGGGAGTGATCTATTATCTAACATTTAAATTGCTTCTGTTAATGTTCTTTCTTCTGTATTGAGCTACCTTCTGTGTGTTCATAAGTAGGGCAGATAACCTACTGCTTTCTCCTATCAGACCAGGAATTTTCTATAGATATTCATACTGGCCAGACATTTTTCAAGACATATCTGTAGCATAGCAAATGGTTGAATAGCATCCATGGCATCCTCTAAGCCACTAATATGTAGGTTGAAGCAGTACTGAAGAATGTTAAAAAACAAAAATGTGTTATCATTGATTTGAGGATGAAAGGTCTAAAAATATGGTATAGAATATAATTATGAAAACACTTAGAAATACTTTAAAGAAATTATGGAAAAAACCTAGAAAATATTTTAAAATAAAGATGTTGTGGGCTAAGGTAAACTGATGAATGAGTACATTTGGGGGAAATGTGCTTCCATAGATAGAAACCAGAGGAAATATTGGCTAGGTTTAAGCCTAGAATCAAGTATGGGGCCAAGAAAGGAAAGACTTCACTGTTAAGATCTAACTCTGGTGTTTGACTATTTAAAGTACATGAAAACTATATGGTTAAATGTAAGTGACAATAAAAACCTGGCCAATGGGGTTTTTATCTGGCTAAATTTAGCTTTTAGAGTAAGTTCATGTGAATACAGAAACACCACAGACACCTAGAAGCCTACCACACAGGGTGGGTTTGGGTCCAAACAGTTCAGAAGAGAAATCACAAGAGAATAATAGGGAGGAGTGCAACCTCAAAGACATGTTTTCAGAACATATCCCTTAAATGAGACACTGTCATCTGGGTGGAGACAGTTACCAAATTCTGTGCCAGGCCTTGCACTACATACAGGAAATACAAAAATGGAATGGTTGTGCTATCTCTAAAAGCTCACAGACTACAGACAGATTTATGTGCATGTAACTAATTCACTTGGGAACAGAGAACAGGGTGGTCCTTCTGAGTAAGTTAGAAATTGCTTCAAGAAAGGAAATAGGATGGTAGCTTTCAAGGCTTTAAAGCCTGCATGACATTGCAAGGGCTAGGAAAGGAAAAGAGGGGGCATTCAAAACCACTGTGATATCTGCACATAACTATGGGACAGAGTAGCTTTTCATCCCCTCTCCTCCACTTTGGTTGGCCCATCAAAAAGCCAGGTAAGAAAGACTTCACTGAGGGCCATGTGTGGGAGAGCCTGGTCACTTTTCAGGTCAGCACCTTTAGACTCTTTTGACCTTAAGCTTTCCCTTCCATTGCCCAAGACTTACCCAGGTGCCTTGAGCAAGAAGCCAACACAAAAATATTTATAGGCCTGGGCACATCCACATGTCTGGGTGGACTTTTTGGTCTTCAGACTGACATAATACCCATCAGATCTTTAACATAAATTAAACTTTAACAATTATTTTGATTTTGAGAAACACAGTGCACATATTGTTTCAAAATGTATCCAAAATAAATTTCCTGATTTCAGAGTTAACAACTCACTCATGTCCCTTTATCTAATACTCTGTTTGCCTTGATGACAACACAACAGGGCAAGTTTTCAATCTAATCCTGGAAGCCAGTGGTTCTCAGAAGTTTCCAAGCATGGATAGGCACATGGACACCAGTGCCCAGATCCTTTAATTCCTAATCTTCTGGGTACGAGACACTCAGAACATTTCTAGAAACTCAGTTATTTTTTCCAGTAAAATTGTAACAAGCCCATTTGGATCTTACTTCATGATAGTTATAAACAACTGTATAGTTTACAAAGTGCTTTTGAGTGTATTATCTTATTTGATTCTCCCATGAATCTAGGATGCCCCTTACTATAAATCCTGTATTATAAACAAGGGATCTGAGATCTGTAGAGATACCTGACTTGCCCAGGATCTACCAGCTATTTGGCAGCAGTACACAGAAAAGTCTACATCTTCTTCTAAGTGTTTTATTGCCCCAGAATGATGAGTTGCAGCATATAGGATCAGATTTAATAAAATAAATGACAGGGCTGGGCAACAGAGCCCAAACTGTATTTCTTCCATGATCTTAGTTTAAATAAAGGTGATCATAGTATTGTTATCTTCCCTCTGGGTATTTATTTCAGAATAACAGGTCTACGGCCTGAGACAGTGTCAAATGGAGTGCCAGGAGTTTCCTATGCTTTCTGTTTAAAGTATAAGAATGCATTCCACTACTGACAGTGCATTTGGTTTTAGTTCCCTTATCAGGAGATTGCCTCCTTTATCCTGATTTCTGTTCATTTTCAATTCATCCCTGCACAAGGGCTATCTGGGGAAGGACCATTTCTGTATGAAACATTAAACATAAATTATTACCAAGACTGGAGAATCTACTTTGGGCCCTTTCTTTTTCTCTTTTTTCTAGCCTCTCCTTTTGATGCTTGAATTTGAGATGAAAAAGAACAAAAGATAAATAAGCAAACACACAAAGTGGTAAGAACAAGGAAAGGGACAGCAAACCCAGGAGTGTCCATGTGCCTATCTGTGACATAAAGGTGGGACACAATGTTCAGTGAATGTTGACTGGCTCATTTCTTGGCAGGGGTGTACTCAAATATACAGTTTACAAAGTGCTTTTGAGTGTATTGCCTTGTTTAATTCTATCCATGGAGGAGCTATCCCTGAGTCCACATTAGCTGCCCCGGTTTCAGTTCCCTCCTTGCAAAGACTTGCACCCTCCTATTAGGACATGCAGCCCCAGGTATGAATTTTCCTTTTTATAAGGCATGTCCCTGTTGTTTATACAGATTAGCTGAGACAATAAATGATTGGAATAAATGATTGTTAATTTAAGGTAGAAACGTCTGACTTGAACACCAATCTAACTTATGATTTCCCTGAAGAAATCTTCATTCAAATTTCATAAACTCTGGAATCTGAATTGCTAATTCGGGAGCTAAGTTTAGTGTTGAATTTTTGAGGCGGGCATCCTTTGTACAAAGGCACAACAACCATCTCACTACAATGAAAACCTTCATCAAAAGTTGGCTTTGGGAGTCAAAGTCAGCCCACAGATATGTTACCTCAGAGGTAAGTCACAGTCATACAGTGAATTCATTAAAGGAGGGGATGCAACAGAGGAATGAGCATGTGCGATAAAATAGTGCAGGTTGAGTGTCGTATTAGTTCAGTTTTCATTAATAGAACAAAGTACTTGAGGCTGAATATTTAAAAACAAAGAAGAAGTTTATTCTGGCTTATGCTTCTGGAGTTCCAAAGATGAGGGGGCCCATCTGATGATGTTTTTTCCCATCAGTCACAAATTTGTATGAAGCATCACAAGGCAAGGGACAGGAAATGTGTTTTGGTATATGTGTCTCTCTTCTGGTCTCTTTCCCTCTTCTCAAAACACAACCAACCCTGAATATACTTAAGCATTGCAAAATATTCATGGAATTGTGCACTTAGAGTGATGAATTATATGGTATATGAATTATATTGCACTAAAGCTTATACAAATGTAAATAATAAATAAATAAAGCCTCCAGTAGTTCAATCCTGGAGGTCCACCGCAGTGACTACGTAATCCTAATCACCTCCAAAAGGTCCCACCTCTAAATAGGATCACTAGATTAAGTTTCCACCCTTTTCACCCCTCACAATGGTGATTAAATTTCGACACGGGACCTGCTGGGGGACTCAAACCCCACCCTTTGGGAACAGACACAGGCATCATCCTTTTTACATGAAAACTGGAGCCTGCAGCTCCTTTAAACTGAAAAAAGCAGGGCAGACTGTTCCAGTAGTGTGTAATTGACACATTCCTCAGGAGGGAATCTTGCAAGGAGTGGGATTTAGGCTGAATGACATCTAGGAAAAATTCCAGGGCCTAGATTCTGTGACAGATTTCAATTTGCAAAGATTTTAATTTCATTTTATAGGAGCCTTGATTTTTTTTTCTACACATACCAAAACTAAGAATTTAGCACTTAAAGCAAGTTGTTCCTTTAAATTTGAATGTAAATAACATTATTGGTGAAGCCTTAAGTCTTTCAAGCTGAAAAAAGTCATTCTGCTTCTCATGCATTTGACCAATACTGACAAATCACCAGCTGTAGGCAGCCCAAGCGGCCAATGTTTACTAAATGTCTCACTCAACCCCAAACCTCATGAATTGTTTAGCATACAAGAGAGACAAAAAGCCAGTATTTCTCCTTGTGTCAGCTCTCATTAGAAGTCTCTACTCTTCTTGATGCTAGCTAGGAATAACACTAACATTCATTGTTCTTAAACGCACGGGAGCTTTGGGGGCCTCCATGCACACAGTCAATCCTGTGTTGTGTGTCACACCCAGTCTGCAGCAGAAAGAGACATGTGCGAAGGCCACAGCATTGGTACACATTTAGAAGAGAGAGCAGTTGGCAGAGTTCTGCCACCACGGGCTGAGCACAATTCAGATGTGTGGGAAAAGAGCTCAGTAATCTCACAACAAGAAACAGGCCTTATAAAATCTGCTGTATAGACAAAAACAGACCTTTGGAGATATCCATTTAATCCAGTCTTATTTAAACTGACTTTAGATGGCCAGTGACCTACAAGAGAGATGCTTGTCCAGCATTTGAAGTAGCTCAAGAATTATATCATTACTTTTTTTCTCAAGATGCCTCCCTCAATAGTTTATGGGGAAAAAAAATGCCAGAAGACAGACTATGAGGGAGGTGATGTCCAATGTCTCTACAGAGTTTTAATAATCTGATAAGGCCTGTAATTCCAACTAACTGAACATTTCTAATGAATAACTTGAGGTTTTTTTTTTTTTTTTTAGAAAAGAAACAATTTTATTGCTATGAATGGGAATTACTGAAGAAAATCTCTGCTGCAAAAACATCTACCTAACCAGGAATTTGACTCTACATTTCTATAAATTGTATGATTTCATCTGAAGTCACAATATCATGGTGAATTTGAGGAAGTATTTCTATGCTTTACAACAACCTCCAGGAAGGTATTTTGTGATACCCATTGTCAAAGACTAGATGATACTGGAACCATCTCCTGGTTAACAGAGAGAGAGTGTCCTGCTTTGTCTATATGCCCTGATCATTTTAAGCAGGAAAACTTAAATATTGAAGCAATCTATTCCTTTCCAGAGTTCTTTGATTAATATGACCATGAGCTAATCCTAAAGCTTTTCCAATCTTGGAAAATTACTAAAGCTATAGAGTAATAGCACATAAGGATTTCCCAACTTTTTTCTTAAAGGGAGAAGTAGAGATTTTCCTGATGTATTACTATTACAAAGAAGTATAAGCAATGGATATATTTTGCAAATGGAATAAACACCAAAGTAAAATACCCTTCACCATCTTCACATAACAATCAGCCATATAATGTGATTTTCAGGGATCAGCTTCACAAATGGAAATACAAAAATAGGAGGCAATACTATGCATTAGTGACATACAATGGTCAAACATATAGAGTTTTGTAGGCATGGTAAACATAAGACAAACTAAGGAAACACATTCTGTAGAACGTTACATCTATGTGATACAGGTAGCATGTTTCTATTACTATTGTTTATCTCTTGCCTTTCACATACATTTGCAGATGACAATTCATAGCAACCCAAACTAAGGCTACAGTGGCAAAGGAAAAGAGCCCTTTATAATTTTAAGTATAACAAACCTTGATAATTCTCTCTCATTTGTTCACATAATAAAGCTAGTTACAAGAGGGTCTACCTACTTTCCTTCTGCAGGTACTAAGAATGCTCATTTGTTATACCCCACTGGACATCAGCAGTGATACTGCTTTAGTTAATTTAAAAGTTTTAAAGAAGGAATAGAAGTCAGGTGTGGTAGTGCATGCCTATAATCCCAGCACTCAGGAGGCAGATTTTATTCATGTGAGCATTAAAATACAATCCTAATTTGAAATTCCATCTTGCACAGTTTTAGTGACATGGTTCCTAACAAGATGCCAAAGTTTCATAATCTAAAACATGGGGTATCCCATGTTAAAGCGATTAAAGGTCTGAGGTTTCCATGTGGGTCCTTAAACAGGATTACTTGTGAATATTTTAGATTCTGTTCCATGGACTTTTGTTTTGTAATTTTTTTAAATTAATTTTATGGAAACTGGTATGAAGATTCCTCAAACACTAAGAAAATAGACACTCTTATCTGATTCAGCTATTCCTTTTCTAGGAATCTTCCTCAAAAAGTTAAAGACATCATATTGTACTGATATATGGATAGCAGCGTTTATAACAACACAACTCATGATGGCTAAATCTCTGTAGCAATGTATATGTGTATCAACAGTTGAATGATAAAGAAAATATAATATCTGTACTTAATGGAATACAGCTGAGCTATAAGAAATGATTAATTTGGTCCCCCATCTTTTAAAGTCCATCTGTACTGATTGTGCACATCCTTCATAAGGTAATTTCAATTAAGTAACCTGAAGAGTAATGTATCTTTTAGTAGACACTGCGTGTACATGGAGTGGAGAGGAGAGGAGCCACATTAGATTACAAGGTATTTCAAGCTCCTTTTAGTGTGTAATGGAGGCAAAAACATATCACTTGATAAATAAACTTCTGTGTCCATTGTATCACCAGCAGTCTGTCCATAAAGCATAGTTGGATGCAATCATTCACATATTCATTTTTACAACACATAGATTTGTATCGAATTTCACTTTCACTCACCGCTGACTACTGCCTTGTCAGAAAAGAACAAGGGTACAACGCAGCTGAAAGTGAAGACAGGAAGTGAGTTAAGCTAGTAAAAGAGAGCTATGCTAGGGATTAGAAGAGAAAGGAGGAAGAATAAAAGGGATTTAAGAAGAAAAAGAGGGAACAAGAAGAACAAGTTAAGGTGGTCCCATTCGCCATGGCAATGATGACATTCACAGTGTTTCTTTTATTTCTAGCTTTCCTGAATAAACAAACAAGTCCATTCTAAAAACTTTCTTCTTTCAGTAATGTTATGACGAAGTTCTGCTGGCCTCAAGCTTTAAGCAAGTGCTGTTGATTTTATCAGGACTAGAAAAGGCAAACTTCCAGCTCAAGCTTGATCCAAACTTCTGATGACAATTTGTTAATGGTTGGACTTCATGGTTTCAGTTTTTTGACAGAAACTTTAATAGATGCTGGCCCTGGTTCCTAATTAATTTCTGAGAATCCCAAATTGTCTCCTGATGTATGTTTTGCACAATCCCCTCTTTATCAAAACTTGTGATTTTTCTCCAAGAATATTGATTTTCACAATAATAATATACAGTTTCCCACCCCCTTTTCTATTTTGGCTTGTGAGTTTCCGGGAGGAAATTTATCCTTACTCCTCCGATTGGAGAGACCCTCCTCATCAACTTTTAAGGTTTGCCATCAGGAAAACATCTATCCCTCCTGCTGTTTAATCTTAGCATATTTTCCTGTGCCTGCCTGGTATTTGTGTATGAGATGTGGGCCAACATTTTCTCTTCACTGCTGCATCATTTCAAAGAACCTTTCTATTCTAGATTTTTCAGGGTAAAGTGTTCTACTTTTTTATCCAGCCATCACCACCTGCAGTGATGTATCTTTCCATATTATTTCTTATGCCCTGACTGACAACAATTATTAAACTGAAAAAGAACTAAACAACTGAGTGCACTACTAACCAAAGAAGAAAGTCTGCAACTCTAATTCTGTTTTAGCAAATGAGTTAGGAAAAAGAGTATTGGCCAGAGAGATGCACAAGTCTGTAAGAAAGAACAGGATGCCTTAAACATGGCTTCGCTGCAGCATAAAAGATTTTGGTTAGAGCTGGCACAGTGTAGAAGTCCACAGTGAGAACAGTTCCACTATGTGCCAGAGCTCTCTTTCAGCAGCCCCTTCCAAACATGTATATTTATAGACAAAGAAAATCATAAAATTTGCATATGGTCTTCTGAATGCTTCAGCACTTAACTTTAACTAGGGAAATGAAGTGGAAGCCAATTTAATCTTTTTTTCTCCCACTTTTTAATACTTTGATGACACAGTATCACCCCTACTGTTACAATTTCCTACTCTTAGTTACATCCCCAAAGGCCACACACTGTGATTCCTAAAACCAGAAGCTGGAGAATGTAGAAAGGAAAGGGTTGAACTTATATGAAAATTAGTCAAGGAATCCTCCAGCAATAAAACTGAGCCTGGACTGTGGTGGAGAGGAGTAAATTTCCAGGGGTAAAAAATGAATTATTTCTACTGATAATACATCCCAGAGACAACATCACACTAAAATAGGAGGTGTTGAAAAATTCCTGTTTATTTTATTTACTTTTAGGGAACATACTGAATCATAATGGAAATAGCTAGACACAAATATGTTGTTACATTTGACGATTTTCCTTCATTCTAGGCTTTCCTTTTTTTTTTTTCCTGGTCTTTTCCTGTTTATCCTATCTAACACAATAAAATGCGTAATTAATTTCTAAATGCTTCCGTTGAGCGGTGCAATTTGTCAAGTCGAGTTGTTAATAGAATTAAGCTTTTTATCAGCGATTAGCAAAAGAAGGTAAAAAAAATTAATTATGGAATTGTATGCCTCCCTGGTTCAAAGCCAGGTTTTGGATGAAATGTTCGATAAAGGTTTCCTGACACGTTATAAAACATTTAGCAAAAGCTCCTTTCCTCCTGTGCATTAAAAACCGGTATCTGTGCAAAACTCAACCAGCAAGGCAAGCTCACTCGGGCAGACCTTTGTGCACAACCAAAAATACTGAGGAAAACACTGGTTTTCCTCCTGGGCTCAAGGGAAAAGACAAGCCGTGCCCTCACAGTTTTCATCCTTAATTTTTGATAGTGTGACTTGCAGCTTGAATGAAGTTGGAGAATTAGTCAGAAGGGGTAACAGAATAGTACATTCGTGAATCTACTAATGCACAAGCCTGTAACTATGTGCAGCATAACCACAAACATTAGTGTGAAAGAGGCAGAAAGTAAAGACTTGAAAGGCTGCTCCAAATACTTAAACCTATCAAGCAACTCCCAGGTCTCCTGCGCCTGGGACTTTCCTAACTTTCTCTCTTGTGTATGCCCCTATCGCCTTACTCAGTGGAGTAATTCAACTCAGTTCATCTCCTCATTTCCTCCACTGCAAGCAGGGACAAGGGAATGAGAGGACTAGACCGAGGGACCAGAGTCTGACACTAGGAGTGACTTCCAGAAGCACACAAGGTGCTCTTCCACAGCATGCGGACCAAGTCCTCTTCTACCTACTTTCAAGAGTAAGCACTGCTTCTTACTTTTTATATCTTGAGTTACTGTACTTTGGGCTATCTGCTTCGAAACCTCATGTTGGGGGCACCTCTGGGTTAGGTTCGTGGTCTGCTTCCCACAGGAAGTTTTAGTGTTCAAAGAAAGTTCACCCTGTGGAGGTCTCACTTTCTACATTTAAGACAGGAATACAGAGCTGCCCTTCAATCTTAGATCCAGGCCTCTAGTGTTCTTTAATCTTCCTTTTAGCAGAAAGCCAAGCGTTGAAGCTACAGGGAACTTTCAGCGATGAATGCAGTGAGTACACATTCCCAAGGAGAGTATACCCACCCCGCATGGACTGAGAGGGACACAAAGGCGAAGCCATAAACACGCAAAATATCAAGCACTTTCTTTCCATGATGTACACTTCCTCCTTTCTTCTCTCCATAGTCTTATTTCCTTTTTCTGCTGCTTTATCTGTTCTGCAGGTTTACTTGGGTACATGCTGAGTTACTAGTCATACAGGGTGTGATGCTTAATCTTGACTGATTTAAAAGATTAGTACAGCACACTTCAGAGTGGATGTGGGTAGGTCATGAGGCCAAGACGTTGAGAACTCTTTCTGGTCTCTAATGCTTTTCTCATTTGCTTTGGGCTCTGTTTCCTGGCCACCGTGGAGTGAGCAGCTTTGCTCCACCAGGTCTTGCACCATGATTCTCCTGCCTGAAGTCAACCAAGCATGGTCTGCAGCTGTTGAACTCTGAGCTAAATTACATCTTTCCCTCTTTAGAGGCAGCAGCAGTGAAGGCTTTATACTTCAGCTAAGCTACCTGCCCTTTGAGTGATGCCAGCCACACCCAGCATGGGGCACACTCAACCCCAGCATCAACCCTTAGTGCCAGCATCACGTACTTAGGAACAGCATCGCACACCCTAACCCAGGCCCCTCTGACAGCCCACCTGAGAGCACAGGAGGTTTTGGGGCAACATCTACATGTAAGCCATGACCTTTTCCTTCCTGAAGGTGGGACCATTGCCTGACAGTAAAATGCCGCTGTCATTTTCAAGGAAACACATACATCTAAGATGAACTCTTGTTGCAGGCATGATAATCCAGGGGTGCAGATACCATTCAGTAGGAGAAGGAGAGGGAGGGGGAGGGTTGGAAGGAGGAAGAGAGAGAGAGAGAGATGCTCTTTCCATCAAATTGTATTTTTTTTTTTTTTTTTTTTTTTTTGCTAAGGACTGAATGCAGAAGAATCTGGCATATGCTGGGCAAGTGCTCTAGTGATAACCCATATATCCCACCTTAAACTTTTAATCTTTTAGCAAAAAGGTTTATATGTTAACACTTTGGAAAACTACTAGAAAGATTCCATTAGTAAAATATATTTTTAAAGGAAGTCCCCATACAATAAGGTAATTTTGTCTTTATTTCACCAAACTGGTGGGTATTAAAGTTTGGCTTGATTTTATCAAAGGACTGTCTGTTTTTACCAACACTTATCAGTTCACTAGTGCCATAATGCTGTTCAATACTCACTAAGTTTGAAAATAAGATTTCTGAAAAATTACTTAGTTGCTTTGCAGTGAGATCATAGATTTTCTCAAGTACATTTACTTACTCAATCTGTGACTTTAAATGCTAATGCAATACTTCCCATAACATACCTGGTTTAATCAATTAGATTTACTGAAGCAAAGCTTATTTATGAGACATTCAGTGAGAGACAACAGTTAAAAACTCATTTAAAACATGACTTATTGTAACATTGTTGTATGGGTGCAGGACAGTCCTCGCTGGCTATGCTCTGTGCATTCATGGTGAAGAATTTAAAACTGGCTGAATTTTAGTCTCAAGAGCCTTGAAGATAAAGGGGAAAAATCCACCAGTGATTATCCTTATGTTCTTTCCTTCTTATAATCACACTTGTGTAGTTTCTTATTTCAAGGCTTACACCACAACAGATTACTTCTCTGCCTTTCCCAACTAGAAGCCAATGTAATAACAATGTTTGTAAACCCATTTAATTTCGAAAGTGCTACATAAACGTGTGTGGTTGTGGTGCCAGTGGTCTTGCTTTGCCATGATGCGGTAGAACGGCTTGTAGAAATGTGATTACTTTCCATCAGTTAATTATATCAATAACATGGGGCTACTTTGGCTAACATCTGCCTTTAGTAGAAAGTCTGGGTTTTCTGCTTTGGGGCTCTGTGCCCTCCTAGCAGCTCGCTTTATCCCCCTCAGCATCAGTGCTACTTGCTGTGCCCTCATTTTCTCTTCGTATTTCATCTCAAGACACCTACTTAATTCCCATGCAGTGTATCCCCAGTGTCCTCTTCTTCCCTCTGCCCAGACTCTTTGCTCCCTGTCGTCCACCTGCAATTTCCCAGGTACCAGCTGCTGCTCGAAAAGTTATGCTTCCAAAATTCAGTACAAGGTCGGTGGGCTTGGTTTCTGGTTTTTGCCTCACAGAAGGGTCAGATTTCCCCACTTACATTCAGAAAGATCATCTGAGTTGATTATTTCTCTGTGGAAATGAGTGATAAACTGCCTTTATCCAATAATGCTTTCATATAGATTATCATTTACCTCGTAATAACTTTTTCGGAAGGCTTATACACTTTGTTTCATTTGATAATTCCTTAGGACCTCTCATGGTAAGTAACTTAACTCTGAGTCTTCCTTCTATAATAACATAAAGATCTTATTAATATTTTTAAGTGAGCACGACTTAATATATGCATATTTATTTTCAAATATTATGCATGGACTGCAATACCAATTACATATACCAGTTATATTATAAGCCATACATAACTATAGATAGATAGATAGATAGAACACTATATATCATATAGCTGCTGTACCAGTTATAAACTGTGCTGTGTAACAGAGAAAATCAAAAATAAAATGGGAGGTAAGAATACAGATAATTTCTAATTTCTTCAAAATTTCAGTGCACAGTTATTGAATCCTCTCTGAGAGCGCTCTACCATTGTCCAGGACCTCAACAATTGCATCTAGACACCCACAAGGAATGACAATCACATAAGAGGCTGGGTAGGTCAGAATATTTTGATCTACACCAGCGTAAGACTGCATTACTAATTCTGGTCCCCTCCTCTCTGGTCTGAATGAGATCAATATGTATGACTGTTAGATAGATGAAAGCCAGTTAATGTCTTCAATGGGGAGATGGGAAATATAGGCTCAAGGCCCGAAGTGCAAGACCTTGCTTTTCTGAAGTAGACTGGCTCTCAGTGAAGGGCTCTTCTGTGAGTGTTTGTTAGTGGAGAAAAGGAGGCAGCAGAGATCCCACATCACCTAAGGAAGGATGCAGCTGATTAACATTCTGGGCATGCGAAACAGTTTGTGCACAATTAACTTTTCTAAAACATATTCCAAAGCTTTCAAATTATATTTTGTGAAGTGTAATTCGATCCTATTACCCTCAGCCACACAGACCTTGGTATCACCGCACTGTAAATTATTCCTTTGCCTCCTTAGTGTTTACAAGTTCTGGTATAGCACTTGTAGATAGCGATCATGCATATTCCTTCCTAGTTATCACAGGAAAACTAGAGTTTTGCTATTCTCCTCACCTTTCTGCATGCATTCTAAAGTTCTTTCATCATAGTTTTTGGTAGCTTCTTTTTTCATTTCTAGTTATCGGCATCTTTCTGATCCTGGGGGGATCCAACCTAGAGGGGGGATGCTAGATCGTGTCTCACCTGACTGTATAAATAGGAGCTGTAGGCTACAGCTTTCCTGCTTGGTGATAGTATGTGTCTGTTTATGGAGCCAGCGCTCTTATGCCTTTTTCTTATCTTAGCATCACAACGAATTATCAGCATGTCCCGCTGCTATTTAGAAACCTGTCATCTGATGTTCCCTTCTTCCTGGCACCCTTCCTCTTTATCTCAGTCTTTCTCATAGCTTTGAATATCATTTCTTTCCAGGTTTGCTTTCTTCAAAGTTATCTGTGTTCATACTATACCTTTTTCAGGAAACAATTACATATCTAGTAAATTAGAGTACTGTCACGTATGTAGTCTTTCTGAAGACTAAACTCAGAAAATATTTAGTCAACTGTGAAGAGGTTTACAGAATTTCGCTGGTCTGGGAGATCTCCTTTCCAAAATGCTGTAAGGTCAGCCTCTTTGTCACTTGAATGGGTTCCTATTATCCATATCAAGGGAAAAAAATATGTATATATAAAGTCAATTAGCAAATATTTTGATACTTTGTATGTTTTATCTCTATAACACAAGAATAATTTTAGAATGTGGTAAGTACTAAATCATCTCCCTGAGTCTAATGGACTCCTTTTCTTGCCCTTTTCTTTTTTTTTTTTTAGAAACATAAAAGTACAAAAACATATTGACAAACAGACACCCATTATCATAGAAAATAGTACAATCACAACTAATCTATAGACAAGGTGATATGGTCTCAACAGTAGTTGTTGTTTTATCCATTGATATCTTCGAATTGTAGATGTATGGACCCATATACAGACATGCAAATTTAGTCAGACAGTT